>OZ023269.1:54146186-54616186 GCA_964006375.1 Tillus elongatus
ATCCTTTGTATCTCCCATTTGTTTATACCTGTATTCAAACCGTGGCCCAGTCTGTGTGTTTTGTGAGTCTTGATATATATATATATATATATATATATATATATATATATATATATATATATATATATATCTTATGGGTCACTTGCTTGGGTGCGTGCGCGTGCGCGTGTGGGTGGGTGCGTGTTTCTGTGTGCACGTGCGTGAGTAGCGATATATGTATGTGTTTTTTTTTAATCCTAAAAAATAATGAAGCTATTTTTATGAAATTTGGTACACATGTTGCCTTTGTAGGGGCTTTATAGTGTACCACCATTGAAGTTAATAGTTTAATGAAGCTATTGGAATTTGAAAGATTTTTTTATATATCATAATTCAGTTGATGTATCCGGATTTATTGCTTCATCATGTTTTGACCGTGTTAATTCTTGACAATTTACTCATTAAAAATGACCTTTTATTTTACGATTCTCGGAACACGCGAGTTATGGTTGCACCATCCTGTATATCATACAAGGCAGGGCACCGACCAGCAAGTATGCGTACCTTGCATTTTAATGAATTTTGGTAGAAAAAATTCACTAATGGTGAGATCCCGACTTCTGAAGTATGGTCAAAATTTTTGATATCTGGGCTAGGACCGCTAGAACCCATATCCGGGGTCAGTTTCAATTTTTATATGTGATGGGAAAATGTTGAGTTTTCTTTCGAAAAAAATTTTTTATCTCAAAAAATATGGTAACCAAATTTTGTAGGTACGTTTATGATAAAAAGAGATATAAAAAGTAATCTATACACTAAAATTTAGATTTCTATAGTACAAGAAAAAAAGTTAAAAAAATATTTGGTGCCAGATCATTTCTATGAAAATTCACTACGAGAACGCACTTACTGTGTCCAGACTTTTTTATGCCTGTGTTCCTGTCAACACTGCAAGTCTGGAAGTTCAGAGACGATATCGATAAGTCGCATGATCAATACATCAACACATTTAGTTTATAAATATATATAAACAAACATTGTTAGTTAGCCTTTTCTGTCCAGCCGTAACAGTGTAGATGGCTCATATTATTATGTTATTCATGTTGAAGCTAGTAATTGAGACACACACACACACACACACGCACGCACGCACACGCGCGCGCGCACACACACCATATGATAACTGATAGTACCCACAAGAATGCATTTTCACTCAGCTGCGATATACTTGTGATAAGCTTCACAGTCGTGAGTAAAATGAATTTTACTGCCTTTGACGACCTTAGTGTCTTTGATTCCGTTACTCATATTCTCATACATAAGTAGATGAGGATTTGAAATGTTGCTTGTAAATAAAATTAATAGGTATCTATAGCCTCTAAACCGAAGTGTACTGGGTTCGATTCCCAGGGTTTCCATTTCCCTTTTTCAGTACAAGCTGTAATAAATTAACATCCACCTAGGTTCTGGCATTGTATTCAGCAAAATTTCCCGAATAGTGAGATGAAACTGCTCCCTGGCCATCGGAGATTGGCCATAGTCGCGGAAATAAGCCGACGTTAAAGTAAAAGAAAAAAGGTGCCTATATCGTTTTGTAGTTATGAAAACTGTATCAATAAAAATTTTATGTGATCCATGATTATTTAATTAACTTCTGATGTAAGGACTTTTAAAATTAGTTCTTATAATATTCGATAGATATTAGTTCTCATAGCCTCATGAACCCTGTTCATTTTTTTACTTTATCGCCGAAAATTAAAAACATTTTTGTCAGACCACTACTGTTATTATATATGTCTAACGAACTTAAAATTCACCTTTAAATATTTTAACTAATCTTCAGCGTTTGTTGCAGATTTTTGGAGATTACTACCATTTTTCCCACAGTGGTATAGCCAAAAGATCTCTGAGGCCTAATCAGGAGAAACGAATTAAATTAACGGCCGATACTAGAGTAAGATGGTCTAAGCAGCAATTAGCTATAAAACGCGTAAAGAGAGACTTGAGACTGCAAGATTCAGATCCAAAGTGGCCAAGTATGTGGTATCTGGTAAGTACCGTTTAACTTAATTCATATGGAAAGATATTAGAGAAATCAGGTACTACATGGTACTAAAAGTTACTTTAATATGCCTTAGTCCTTAAGGTTACATGAAAGCAGACAAATTTGCCAGCAGCAGCTCTTTTCATTTTACTGTATCCTCCTCACTTCATCAATTGGGACAAGTTTTACAGAAGTTTCCCTCTTGGTCTGCCTTTTCCCTTTTTCTAAATACGTGTCCCACAAATAATTTTATGAGGTAGTAATTATGTCTCAGAACGCATGCAACAAATTTTGCGTTCCTTATAATATCTGTCAGCAAGCATCTTTCTTCTGTCATCTCTGCTAGGACACTTTTGTTCGTCTTTATATCGGTGTAACTTTTCTTTGTCGTTTTGTTTGCATATCCACATTTTAGAAGCTTCTTTCCCTTCATGTGATATTTATTCAAAGTCCAGGTTTTCGCGTTATAAATTATAACACTCCATATGTATGACTTATGACGAACGTCTTCTTTATGTTTAAGTTAAACGTACGGAGAAGAGTATTTTGTGTATTAAAGGCTTGTTTAGCCGTCGCGACCTCCTTTCTAGTGCTTTGCTACATTTACCATCATCCGTAATAATACTCCCAAGTTACGTGAATATTTCCACTTGTTCAAGGTGTTCGCCGTTTGGCATTATATCCATTTTCACAGTCCTTTTCTCATTTATATTAAAACTGGATTCGTTTGTATTCGACAAGTACAATAATAGGTAGAGTTTCTAAAGTACACGTGCTGGGATATTTAAATCAGCTGTATTAGGTGATAAAGATTTTTTGTGGATTGCGATTAACTACATAGATACATACTTTATAGCGCATATCAAATACAGATGGAACCCAAATAAAAATTAAAATCGAAACAAGCACAAGCAACAGCGGCGAAGAAACTTCCAAATAATGTCACAAACAGGACACTATAAGCTAAAGAGATAGTCTTGAATATATATGAGTATTCAAGAAGACAGTTTCTCAGAAAGAGGCACCAAGTCGCTGTTAAAGTGTGACAGGTGTGTCATCTTCCACTGTTTATAGGATCTTTCGTTAAAAAAAAACACACTGGCAGGGTTAAGTCTACAAAGAAATATTTACGGGACAGGAAGCCGAATTAATTCGATGAGGGCAGTACGAGAGCTATGCATTTTTAATTTTTTTATTTTAAAAATGAAATTTCGACTCTGAATAGCATATTTATCCTAATACCAAAGAAATAATTAGTTACTTAAATGAGTTGTGAAAGCTTGTGCAAGAAAACGGGATATTAATAGAAAAACCATAAATACTAACCTGGCGATTCAACTACCTTTATACAATTACAGAATATCGAACACAAAGTCAGAAAATATATTGTTTAGATTAAACATGGGTAAATGTCAGTCATATGACAAAAAGTATGGTTGGATACGATCGCGTGACCAGCAATTAGCCAGGTGTTCTTGAAGGTTTGTCACTAAATTCTGAGCATCGATGGATAAAGAACAGTGACGTACCTATATACCTTAGTAAAAGTAGTTTACTATTCACACCCAAAAAGCACAGACACATTCTGAGAATATACCAGGAATTGTTCGAAAGAATATTCAAACATCCCCAGCACATTCTCACAAGGTACAATATATATATATATATATATATATATATATATATATATATATATATATATATATATATATATATATATTCATAGAACATTCTATGAAAATGACAATGGGACAGCTTCTGTCATACTAAAAAGGTTCTCAGAATGCTATTTATAATATTCTTAGGACCTCCCAGTATGTTCTGAAAATGTCTCACGAACATTCAATGAATCTTCTCAAAATGTTCATACATATACTCATGGGAACATTGCTTTAAAAAACATATACAGGTGTTTCGCATAAGAACCGACACAGAGCAGGGGCGTGTAGAGGAACCTAAAATATGGTGATTTACTGCAAAATACCCCCATACTAAGTTGCACCCCTGAGAAGTTATAGGCCTTCAAAATGGGTTTTAAATTTAAAAAATCAATATCTCAGTAATATGTCAACTTAAAAAAACCAAATTTGGGTGTACCAAGAGCATTAATCGATGGTGAGTAGATTTGAATTGAAGTATTTCAAAGGGTTGAATAGGGTGATGAACCCATAAAATGTAACATAATTTTTTAACCTATTGTGGGATTTAAAAAATTATTATTTCATTTTATGGGGAAGTAAATTCTAACACTTTTTCCGCTTGTTATTATTGAAAAAACATTTGTCGTTTTCAAGAAAAACGCGAATAACTAAAGACATAGTTTGTCAATGTTACTTAAAACTTGAAATCATCAAAAATTCAATAGATGCCTATGAAATTATCATTTTGAAGAATTTCTATAACTTATCAGCAGCAATTTTTTTTATTTATATTGTTTGTTTTCTAATAAATTATACTTCTTCACACTTTCTCCCTGATTGTCAAATTTGACGTATACATAGTTTTATTGGCAAATGTTGAATTTTCTATGATTTTTAGTAACATCGATAAAATATGTTTCTTTATTTAATTGTGTTTTTCTTGAAACCAACAAAGTTTTTTGAAAATAACAGGAGTAACAGAAGTTTTAAAATTAAATTCCTCATAAAATGAAATAATAATTTCAATAATATGTTAAAAAATTGTGACATTTTAAGGGTGCGCCACTCCTAATCAACCCTTTCAAATGCCTCAATTGAACTCTACTTGGTATACTCAGAATGTGTACCAAATTATATTTGTCTAAGTTAAAGTATTACGCAGATATTGATTTTTTTTTAAATTGAAAACCTCACTTTGAAGGCCTATAAGTTCTCAGTGGTGCATTTTTTGAATGACAGAAATTAATAAAATGCAAAGCTATGAAATATTTGATTTATCTTCAAATTTACTAATTTTCCTCCATTTAACTGACCTTGTATATATTTTCGTATAAGCAAGCCCAACTCTCCATATATGTTAGAATCATTCTAGTGGCTACATACACATGTAAACTCACGTTCAGATACTTAATAAGTCAACAATTCGAGTATTACACATTGATTCGGATTAATTAATATAACAAATGTAAAGAAATGTTTGTTAATAAAACATTAATAAAACAATTGAAATTTCAATAACATAAAAATGAAATAAATAAAGATACAGTTCTTCGAGTTGCCAGAAAATTTAATAGCCAAACACAAAGTTTTCGAGATGAATATTCGAGGTTACCCCACTGAAGTAACTTGAAATTTGGCTAGACTATGGATCCTACAGGCTTTCAGTGTAGTATTAAAGGAATTGCATAACATAATAGTACTTATACCTTTAGAGAATACAACTAAATTGGACAGAATATGTCACAAAATCACACTCACTTGCACTTACAAAAAACTACAACTGAAAGTCATCGATCAGACCTTTTGACCCTTCCCTTGTATGGTTGTTCTCTGCTTTGCTCCCAGGGACTTGATTTTGATTTCTAAAGCTATTTCCATATCCCGATGTCCTATGTTGGTCACCAACAGCTTGGATATTCTGGTTGTGAAAGCATACTTTGGCAAAGCGATTGCGTATCTGATAAATTTCAAGTTTTATTGTACACAGCTCATCTACCTACCATATGTTCAGGTCCAGATTTTCTGCTCTTCTCATACTTCTTACAGCATTAACTTCTTCTACCTGAGTAAAAAGCCTTAGATGTTGCGTACACAATTCTATAGATTTGCAGTATTCTTGCACGTATGATAGCGTAATATCAGTTTCCCTAATAATCCTTTGTTGTACTTGCTTGTCGTAGAGACCCAGAATTAATTTATCTTTGATCGTTCAACCTGTGTATGAATTTTTATAATTATACAGATACATCCAGAACTAGCGGGTTGCTTCTTAAGTTCCGTTACAAAAATGTAAATGGTCTGGTTTTTGGTAGAAGTTATAAAATTTTAACGTTTCCATAGTAATATTTGTCTTTGGCCGAGAAATCTTCCACCTCATTTGTCTTCTCTACTGGAAAAGTGTTAAGTGGTGGTTTATATGGCATAATATACTATTACTATTGAAGAACACAATTTTTTAATTATATAGGCTGGCGCATTGAAAACGAAACAGACCGATTTGCGTCCAGAGGAATTTTTTTAAGAAACGCTGAAACACGGCAATTTTAATATTGAGGGGGACATGTTTTGACTTAAAACTCAACTTTGTCACATCAACCCCTTAATGGTGGTGATAACAACCCTTATATTTTAAATAGGGAACATGGGTCGAGTGTTGCATCATTTGAAAGCTCTTTCTTTTATGAATTCAGCACACTAAATTTTTTTGAAGTTTTATCAACTCGCTTAAAAATTATTCACAGTTGAAGATGCGAAAACGCATTTCACTCATTCCGATAAGAAATGTGCTGATAGTCAATTGTTTGTTGGTTTGTAAATAAAAAATTGACTATCAGAACATTTCTTATCGGAATGAGAGAAATGCGGTTTATTATTTCAGTTTATCGGTCGGTTTGATACTTGATAGTAGTACCGACAATTAATTTCACAATGGTGTATTCTGTAGAAGAAAGAGTTGAAATAATTACTCTTTTTTTCAAAAACGATGACTGTTTCAACCGTACCGCAAATTTGTTTAATGAACGACATCCGAACACACATGTTAACAGAAAATACATTTTGGAGTTAGTTGAAAAGTTTCGACAAAGTGGTTCAGTAGCCAACAAAAAACGGGATCCTGAACGTGAATTTCCGGTTAGAAATGAGACTACTGAGATTGAAGTTTTAAGACAAATTGCTGCAGGCCCAACTTTAAACACGAGAAAATTGGCCACTGTTTCAAACATCAAAAGAAGAACTATTCAGGGAATATTGAAGCATAATAAATTTCACCCGTATAAAATTCATCTTGTACAACTGAATGAAGATGATTTTGATCGGCGGCTAGAGTTTTGTGGAGTATGACTGCACGAATAGCTGATAACGGGAACTTTCTGTTTTTCAGACGAATGTATTTTATTAAACTCTACAGTCAATCGTCATAATTGTTATTGGGCAGATAATAATCCAAGAAATTTTCACGAAGTCCACACTCAAACTCCACAGAAATTGGACTGGCATTTTTGGTGACCGTTTAATCGGACCAATTTTTCTTGATGGCAATTTGAGTGAAAAAACGTATTTGTAGTTACTAGAAGATATCGTTTACCCTCTACTGGAGTTTTTGAACAAAGAGTTTCCAGGACAATGGATTGGGCGTAGAGGTGCTATTGAGTGACCCCTTAGATCACCGGATTTAACTCCTTTAGACTTCTTTCTATGGGGCCATTTAAAGAGTAGAATTTACGCAACAGGACCGGAGTCTCTGAAAGAATTACGACGACGCATTGTTGAAGAATGCCGTCTAATAACTCCACAAATGCTCCAGAATGTCAGAGCTCGTTTTGAACAAAATCTGTACTTTTGTATGGAAGCTGGTGGTCAACAATTTATACACTTACTTAACTGAATAAACATTTTTGAACGTTTGGTTTTGTTCTTTAGTTTTTTTAACGAAAAATTGACTAATTAGTGCATTTCTTATCACAAGGAAGGAAATACGTTCTTGCAATTCCAACTGTGAATAATTTTTAAACGAGTTGATAAAACTTTCAAAAAAATTAGTGTGCTGAATTCAGAAAAGAAAGAGCTTTCAAATGATGTAACACTCGACCCATGTTTCATATTTAAAATATAAGGGTTGTTATCACCACCCTTAAGGGGTTGATGTGACAAAGTTGAGTTTTATGTCAAAACATGTCCCCCTCAATATTAAAATTGACGTGGTTCAGCGTTTTTAAAAAAAAATTCTCTGGACGCAAATCGGTCTGTTTCGTTTTCAATGCGCCATCCTGTATATTATAAAATGTGTGTGTACCTTATTCGTAAGATGATCGTCCCAGGCAAAATTGGCGGACCCTTCGTCGGTGTCAACTGTAAGAAATGCTTTAAAACTTGTTTCTTTACTCTGTGCCTTTTAGTTCTTGATAACCTGACACCATGTTTTAGTTGCTTGTGTACTCTGTGTTATGTTTGTAATTAACCACTGTTCTCCGTGTTCACGTCACATTATTATCGTTAATTTAATTAATTATGTTACAATATAACCTTATCCATCATGACCTACCATGATTCAAGTTGACATTAATTTACATTTACGTTTATCGGACATCTTCCCTTCGGTATGGACATGCGCTCTATGGCTAGATATACAATTTTCGGATGTGTTTAACAGATAACAGAATCAAACATGAAAAATAGTTACTTTTATAATTCTCACCACTATATTTATACCGTAATCATTTATCTTTTTCATTAAATTTTAAAGTTATAGAATATTATAAGGACATCTCGAGCACATTCTCAGGAATATTCTGAATAATGATCTATTCAAATATTCTCAGTATATTGATGAAGAATTTTCTTAGGATGTGATTGAATTAATGCAGTCAGAATATTTAAGATGCAGTTTGAAATTCCATAAATGTTATTATCAGTATAGATGGAGAGTTCTGAGACCTCCACTCGCCACTGCGCATGCGTGCAGTGACGTCACAGGGTGGTGGGTCTAAACTGAGATGACGTCATCCCAGATGGTGTCCAAGATGGCGGCTGACAGCTGACATGTGACATTCCAAGATGGCTGTTGGCAGTTGACATTCCAAGATGGCGGCTGGATAGATGACCAATAGGAGTCTAACCTGAGATGACGTCATCCAATATGGCGTCCAAGATGGCCGACCGGAAGTGAAAAACCCGGGAAATTAAAAATTTTAAACGATATGCGGCACCACCTGTCAAAATAAGAAGATCAGCCATTTTGATTTTTGTAAAAATGACGTATGTAAAGATGGTGGTTTGCGCATGCGCGATTTTAAGTTAGACATCACGTGTTTGGTATCGTGTTACTCGTCGTGACGAGTACAATGCAGTGCCGCCACCGGGTCAGCGTTGGAGGCGGCGGGAGCTGCGCCCCCGGTCGGAATCTAGATCAGGATCTAGATCGGGGTCCAGATCCAAGTCGAGATTTGATCTAACCTGTCTCAATAAAAAGAAGACCTGTCTTTTTTATTTTAATGAAAATGACGTATGTAAATATGGCGGGTTGCGCATGCGCATACCAACATTTTTATTAAGCTGTGTAGAGGTATAATGTTTGGTCTCATGGTAATCGGCTCGAAGAGTAAAATTCAAAAATAGTATCTACCGCCGCCAGAGGCGGTGGTGGGCGCGTGGCAAACCAACGTTCTTATTAAGTGATGTAGATGTATGATGTTTGGTATCATGGTAATCGTCGCGAGAGTGGAATTTAGCCACCGGAGGCGGCATTGGAGGCGGTGGTAGATTCTCTCCTTGTATGTTTTTCATTGCAAAACAAAGATATCGAGAAGACCTTTGTACAGTGTGCGAATTTATTTCAAAATATAAACATGTAATTAAAAATATGGTAGTTTGTAGCAAATTTTAATACATTATTTGTAGGAAACAGTTGTATGGTATTTATAATATGATTTTTATGTTATTGTAATTTTTAAAGCGGTATGTGTAGGAAACAGAACTATGGTGTAGTATTTTCATATTATAAAATAATACAATTAAAGAAATTTTCCATATGCATACGTTTTTTATTATTATTATTATTTTTTATTTCAACAACACACCACGAGGGCTTACAGCCTAAATACTATCGTACCGTGGGTGTTGACAAGGAGGAAAGAGGCAACTTGTTAATTCTGGACTTGAAGGTTTGGAGGTTCGGGGGAGAAGGAAAAACATGTGCCGGCAAGGAATTCCACAACTTGAAAGTCCTCGGGACAAAAGAGCGGGCATAACAAGATGTTCTATGTCTGGTGACCTGGACAGTAAAAGGGTGCATTCGCTCTGTTCCCCTGGTAGATCTGTTAGGGGCAGCAGGCGGAGGAACTAAGGAAGAAAGCTCCTCTGAGCAGTGCCCGTGTAGATATCTATAAAAGAGAGAGAGATCACCAACGGCACGTCGGTGGGCAAGGGATGGCAGCTTTTGGGTGAGGGTACGGTCACCGATGAGACGTATAGCTCTCTTCTGAATGGAGTCCAGGATAGCGAGTGTAGAAGCGGCAGCAGCACCCCAGATGTGGGAGCAGTATTCGAGGTTTGGTCCTATTTGTGAAGTATATAAGGTATAGAGATTAGCTGGTGAAAAGTATTTGCCAGCACGGAAGAGGAAACCTAATTTGTTAGCGGCCGCTTCTGCAATTGATGTGACATGTTGGTGCCAATTGAGATTTCGATCCACAGAAATGCCAACAAGTGAAAAGGACTCATTACTTTGAATAACTTGGTTGTTCACTGTGATGGGTCTAGGGCTGGTGTATCTCTTATGAGAAAGAAAGGGGTTGAATTGTACAAGATTTCTACTTCCCCAGTCTAATATTTTTTGGAGATCCACGGAGACAGAACCCTCCATGAGTCTGCGATCCTCATCTAATTGGGCTAGAGAGACAGGCTTATAATATTGTATATTTGAGTGGAGGGTACTGTCGTCCGCGTAACTGAGAACTGGGTTGGATGTGCTAGAGAGGAGGTCATTGATGTGGAGAAGAAACAAAGTAGGGGCTAAAGCTGAGCCTTGAGGAACTCCTGCATTAATTGGATACAGTTTAGAGGAATGGCCATCCACGAGAACAGAAATGCTCCGGCTGGAGAGTAAATTTGCTGTCCAGGTACAGAGTTTTGGTGGTAGGCCATAGGCCGCAAGTTTATTAAGCAGCGCTGCGTGCCAGACCTGGTCGAATGCTTTGGATATGTATATAGTGACAATCTGGGATTCACCGTGTAGTTCCATAGACTTGTTCCAAGAATGGGTGACAAAGGAAAGGAGGTCGGCAGTCGTTCTGCGCTGACGGAATCCATACTGCCTGTCGTGGATTAGACTGTGTTTTTCAAGAAATTTTAGTAATTCGGTGTTTATATACTTTTCTATTACTTTAGAGACGACTGAAAGCAGAGAAATAGGCCTGTAGTTGCTAGGAAGCGCTTTGGATCCTTTCTTGGGGATGGGTTGTACTCGAGCAGTTTTCCAGTTACTAGGGAATATGCCTTTATTGTAAGATATCTGAAACAGACGAGTCAGGACAGGAGCAAGTTCTGGTGCGCATTTTTTGAGAACAATTGCTGGGATCTCGTCAAGGCCAGAGGCTTTCCTGGTATTAAGAGAAGAGAGCATCTTTCGTACCTTTTTAGTTTTGAAAATGATATCAGTCATTTTATGCGCGACATTGGGGACTGTTGGTGGTTGAACATCTGGAGGTGGGTTGAGAGTAGAATTGCCGGCGAAGAACGAAGCAAAAAGTTCAGCCTTGCCCAGGGCGGTAGAAACAATTTCATCCCCTGAGACAAGAGGTGGGAACGTGCTCTTGCAGCAATTATTCCCAATAGATTTAGCAAGAGTCCAGAAGGGTTTGCCGCCGTTGGAGCTTAAGAGGACTTTGTTTTTGGTGTGGTTATTAAACGAGTTTTTTGCCTGAAAAAGAATGCGGACATAGCGGTTTCTTGCGCCGTTAAATGCTTGACGGTTTTCTTGACTGGGATTGTGTAGAAGCGTTTTGTGAGCTTTGACCTTTTCAAGTCTGGCCTTGTCACAGGATTTAGGGAACCAGGGCTTTTGAGTGGCTGAAAATGTTTTCTGTGTACGTGGAATAAATAATTCCATGCCAGCTTGGATAGTTTCGGTGACGTTTTGTGAGATATCAGAGGGGTCAGGAAGAGAGAAGCAGACAGACGCCCATGGAAATGAGGAAAAGTAATCCCGCATTTCGTCCCAGTTCGCGGAGTTGTGGTGCCAACGATACGTGGGTGTGATGACTGTGTGACCTCGGGTTGCATTGCGCAGGAAGCAGTGACCATGCCGTGGTCTGAGCGACCAAGGGGGGCGGTGACTGATATCCTATAGCATTCAGGTTTTGTAGTAAGAAGGAGATCCAAGGGATTTGAGCTGTGTGTTGGGATGCGAGGAAAGTAAGTAGGTTGCTGAACCATACTGGCTAAAGAATTGCTGACTGCAAAGGCCTCCGCTGCTCTCCCTTGTGGATCGGTTTTTGAAGATCCTAGCCATTCCTTATTATGGACATTGAAGTCACCAAGAATAGTGACCTCGGAGGAAGGATATTCAGTCATCAGAAAGGTAATCAAAGAGCTGGACAAAGTTGTTGTCAGAAGGTGACCGATAAATGCAACAGATGAATTTAGTTGCAGCCCTGAGAGAGAGAGAGTTTTATCCATAGTATGTCTTTTCTTCCAGCTTCTAAATTGGGGAGTCTGGTGCAGGGTAGATTGCTACGGACGTAATCGCACACGCCTCCATGCAATCTAAAGGAAGTAAGGAGCTCATACCCCGGAAAATTAATAAGATATCACCTGATGTCTATCAAGCTGAATCAACATAATCAGCTTCCTGTCTATACTTGATATAACTGCAAGTCAGCATATGCGACAAACAAAACGTTATATTTACATCTTAGATTGTATTACATTAAATCCCCCCAAAAAAATAAAACATAAGCAGAATACAGTTTTGAATATCTAGTAACCACTTAATATATAAACACTTTAAAGTTCTCCAACAGTACAAAGGATACTTAATGTATTAATGTATTTAACATCAATAAGAATATTTCGAAACATGTTTACAATACGAGGGCTAAACACAATCGCGTATATATATATATATATATATATATATATATATATATATATATATATATATATATATATATATATATATATATATATAATAGCTCGATAACGTAACACGCCGAAACGATAGGATATTTAATGTATTCAGCATTACATACTACACGGGAACATTTCAAAGTTCTTTAACAACGTTTATTTGTCATAAAAAAAGGGGGGGGGGGATATTTAGCATTATGAAATCGGGTGTGATACCTATTGTATAACATCTGACTAGATTTAAGTATGTTTAAGATATTTTTACATTCTAGAAGTCTGGTTATTGGATTAACTCATACATATACCTAAAATACATTAACTTGTATACGTGTTTGCATGTGTCAGTGTGTGAGGGTTTTAGATGAAGAAATAAAGCAATAAAGTTTACTCAAAAATTTAATGAACAGTAGAAATTACCGATACACCAACAAAGAAAAACAGTAAAATAATGTTACACAAAAATCACCAACATAAAAATAGAAGTGTAAAAAACAAGTGAAATTTCACTAAAGCCTGAACGCAGCAAGTGCGTTATAGCAGCGAATTTTCATTGAAATGTTTTCAATAGCAAATATTTTTTCATTAAATGCTTATAATTATTTTTTTTTCGTTTAACATAAAAAATCTAAATTTTGATATATAGTTTACACTCATAAACATACGTACAAATTTGATTATAACTCATAGTCATTTGAAGAAAATGTTTAAAATAGGTAACTAAGATAATCTAAAAAATACATGAAAATATTGATTTAAAAATTTAACTACAGAAGTTAAGCTTAACAGTATTGATAAATTAATAGGAAACTAATAAAATTTAAAAAAAAATACATGAAAATATTAAAATTAAGTAAATTTAATTAATACCTCTATACATAAATATTGCAACCTCTTTGGATTATAAGGAACGGAAGAGTGTTATAACTTCTAAAGAGGTGGTATGGTCATACCCAGAATTCTCAACAAAGTGAAGTTTTTTTATTCCTAGGACATTGATAAAACCCAAATTTATTACACAAAAAGTTAGATCGACACAGTAACTTCACTATACAAACTTCGATGTGGTGGTGACACCGTGCTTTCGGCACGAAATAAAACTATAAGATATACCGTGATTATTTATAATAACACTATTATGTACCTAATGGAAATATTTTATTAGGAAAAGTACGAAATATTAACAAATAGTTTTACTGCATAACAATATCTGTAGGTACATTTTCTATATTTACATGTTTCTCTTCACTACCCCTTTTTTCACCACCTTTATCGGCGTCATCATCGTCGCCTTCGTTTTCAGTATCAGCCTCAGGTCATCACCAGTTAGGATTGTATCTTCATCCGAGAGGAAAAGTTTGAGTACACTCAAATACCTAGACAAACCGCATCTCTTTAGACTGGTACAGAAAAAGTTTATCGACATTTTCCCATCGCAATCCAGGTAAAGTCTACACAATTCAGCTGCATAAATAGACGATATTGTTTCATACATCTCGATTCCGACATGTATCGTCCCATTCCATACACCGATTCATGTTCAGCATCGAATGCGATATCGTTAAATTGAGTGCACAAAGAACTCACAACACTTTTTAAGTCGCTAGGTTCACTATAATTCGTGTAACACATCCACATGATACTACTACTCTTCTAAAGCTTCAAAATAAAGGAGAAATACACGATGTTTGACGTTGAAACTCTCGTAATATATTCTAAATAATATTTTACATTACATCTATTTATTAACCACAATTGGCTTATGTATCATTATGAAATAAAATCACTTAAACTAACAATTATACTAATCAGCGGTTTTCACATATCCGCGGTGAACGTCTGCTCACATCATATCACTACCTTAATGCGTGATCTCTATACAGCATTGTACAGGGTGTTGTAACTTCTCCCCTGTCAGATAAGATTTAGGATACCTAAATCTTGAGATTGATGTCCTCCAGGGAGGTTCAAATCTTTATGTATGCATACGTGTGAATTTTCACTTGTTTTTTACACTTCTGT
The DNA here is from genome assembly GCA_964006375.1 of Tillus elongatus. NCBI lineage: Eukaryota > Metazoa > Arthropoda > Insecta > Coleoptera > Cleridae > Tillus > Tillus elongatus. The sequence continues at coordinate 54,160,995 of OZ023269.1, forward strand.
TTTTGTGTGTAGGTGATTTTTGTGTAATATTATTTTACTGTTTTTCTTTGTTGATGTATCGGTAATTTCTACTGTTCATTAAATTTTTAAGTAAACTTTATTGTTTTATTTCTTCATCTAAAACCCTCACACACTGACACATGCAAACACGTATACAAGTTAATGTATTTAGGTGTATGTATGAGTTAATCAAATAACCAGACTTTTGGAATGTATAAATACCTTAAACATACTTAAATTTAGTCAGATATTATACAATAGGTATCAGACCCGATTCTATAATGCTAAATATCCCCCTTTTTTTAATGACAAATAAACGTTGTTAAAGAACTTTGAAATGTTCCCGTGTAGTATGTAATGCTGAATACATTAAAGATCATATTGTTTCGGCGTGTTATGTTTAAACATCGAGCTATATGTAATATGTATCTCTCCAACAACGTCTATTCAGACGATTGTGTGTTTAGCCCTCGTATTGTAAACATGTTTCGAAATATTCTTATTGATGTTAAATACATTAAGTATCCTTTGTACTGTTGGAGAACTTTGAAGTGTTTATATGACATGGTTACTATATATTCAAAACAACTGTATTCTGCTTATGTTTTATTTTTTTGGGGGATTTAATGTAAGACAATCTAAGATGTACAATATAACGTTTTGTTTGTCGCATATATTGACTTGCAGTTATATCAAGTATAGACAGGAAGCTGATTAAGTTGATTCAGCTTGATAGACATCAGGTGATATTTTATTGTAAACGTATGGAAACGTATGGAAAATTTCTTTAATTGTATTATTTTATAATATGAAAATACTACACCATAGTTCTGTTTTCTACACATACCACTTTAAAAATTACAATATAAAAATCATATTATAAATACAACCATACAACTGTTTCCTACAAATTATATATTAAAATTTGCTACAAGCTACCATATTTTTAATTACTTGTTGATATTTTGAAATAAATTCGCACACTACAAAGTTTTTCTCGATATGTTTGTTTTGCAATGAAAAACATACAAGGGGAGAATCGGAATACTCTTATATCTAGATAATTCTACTCTAATATCGGTTACAAACATATCTAAATTTTAAAAAAACTCAAACTTAAGTTCTATTAATAAGTATCTAATTACACTACTGATGTCTTCTATTATTTTAAGAGCCTCTAGTGGTATATTAAATTGTTCAATATTTCCCAATTATATAGTTTAAAATTGAATAATGCTGTTTTTCTTTGTATTTTTACATTTGACATTTAGTTAAATTAAATGAGTCGTTAGTTTTGTCTCCCACGTTGTTTTCCATATTGTAAATTATTCTGGGTAATACATTTTAAAACTCTTCGAATGTCCATAAATTGAAAAACACACAGGTATGTTGCATTATTTTCTGTGATAATTTTACTATGTGCAAGAATTTTAGTAGGGGGTCAACATCAACTTGTAATTGTTTTCCTTCGTTTGGTGTAAGAAAATATGTTATTTGGGATATGAGTTCACAGTCTTTCGGCTTTACTTTTTTCTCACTGATTGTCCTATTGATTTCCAATAACTTTTGATTAAATATACCTTCTTGTGTAGGTTGATAATTATCTGTTGCATCCGGTAGAAGCACTTCATCTATTATTTATTATAGAGTTTTCTCGTTTTTTACATATTTAACTACTTGATCACCGTCTTGTTTGGGAGTTTATTGTTTTGCGAGAAACATAATTTGTAATTATATAAGTATTATCAATGCCTTGACAGTTGAATCATTGTATCATGCGATGCTAAGTACATTAAATATCCTTTTTAGTGAAAAATAACTCTTGCTAGAGAGTTTTCTCTTCCATGCATCATACGATGTTAAGTTCATTAAATATCCTTTATAATGAAAATAAGTTCTTAAGACTGTCGACCAACTGTTATGTAAATGTGATTTCAACCAACAACAACGTCTATATGTTATCACCCATTAACGTGTTAAGTATGTATGTGGTATGTATATAACTGATATGTCTGTTTGGGGTCTACTATCCTCTATATGTCATGTATATATATATATATATATATATATATATATATATATATATATATATATATATATATATATATATATATATATATATATATATATGCATTATGTCTTATACGCCTCCAAAATATATACGCGTTCAAAGAACTCGCCTCCAAAGTCGGAGGCGACTACGAAAAATCGGAGGCCAATACGTATCCATGTGTATAACGAGTAAATCATGATCTCTTAATCATTAAAAGGTGAATTCCAAATTTTTTGTCGGAGGCCGTTTGACATGTTATACATGTACAGTTACACAAACCAGTTCACGGTACCTTTAACAGGTGGCGTCACCGTTTAATACACATATACACTTCGTACGATGGCCCAGTAGGCTTTTTCTCCGAGTATTTTACATACCAATACGCCTCAGAAATATTGCAACAGCGCACGGAGGTCTGTTGTAGGTTAGTGTGTGAGAGAGTTGGCTGGAAACAGGTCCTTTAGTCACAAAAACGGAGGTCTGTTGGTACGATGGGTTTCGTTAAAACCAATACACTTATATATCTACTATCTTTTCAATGTTTACTTTACTACTCTATATTAGAGACTAGCTTTTGCTTAAGGCTTTGTTCCTTCACGATTTGTTTACTGTTACATACAGTTTCCACTGCATTCCCGTAAAATAGAAATAAATGTAAAGTATTGTTTTGCGCACTACGCATTGAAAAAAACTAGTAAATAAAAATTATAGAAACAATGACTTCGGAATCGTACATTTAGTTATCTGCAAATTTTTATCGAAATAACTTTATTCGATGTAGAAATTTACGGTTTTATTATATGGGGATATTGATAAAGTGATAAATGTGATTAGAGGGTGTGTGGTAGTACCTACTGTAATTTAACATTACGATAATGGAATTAAGACTTGACCCATTACGCAAAATGGGAGCTAACTTATTAACATAAAATTCAAAAATATGAGCTACCTAATAATTTAAAAATTTGGAGAGTCTAAAAAACGGTAAAAAACATCCAATATAAATTTAATAATTTTGAATATATGATTGTTTACAGCCGACAGCCATATAATACCAAAACTTCTACTGAAGTATATACGAGTACACATAAAAAGATTTGAAAATTGTAATATAAAATTAACTCAGTTGGTGAACTTGATGGTTAGAGGAAATAAACTGTTTCATTACTAATTTACTAGTACACATTGTTAGCAGATTTCTTATTAATTTGGCGCCAACTTAAAATATCCTTGATATTCGTGTATTTAACGTGCGTCAAGTTGGACCCCCCCCCCATTTACAATTTAGTGTAATTGGGTATACTACCAGTTAGTGCATCGTTAATGCTCTTTAGTGCACAAAAAATTTCGTTAGTGCTTGAATACAAACGGAGATACAGCAAAAAACCTTGGGGGGGGGGGGTGTTCAACTTTACGCATGATTTTTTTCAAATTGACTGTAAGTGGTATCATTCAATAGCAAATCGTTAGTGCTTCGCAGAAACACAACATTTTTTGTTAGTGCTGAAATACTTTAGAAAAAACAAACATTTTTCCGTCGGGGTGAACACTATCTTTTTTAGTTCATGAAATACACATTTTTTGTTTGACTAGTTCGTTAGTGCATCCGTATTGCTTTCGTGAAAAATAAAAAATTTCGTTAGTGCTCTAATACAAAAGGAGATATGCCAGAAACACTGTGGGGGCGGGCCAACTTGACGCATGTTTTTTGCAAATAAGGTGCGAATGATATCAATTGATAGCAAATCGGTAGTGCTTCTGAGAAACACACAATTTTTTGTTAGTGCTTAAATACTTTGGAAAAAACAAACGTGTTCAAACAAAAAAATTTCTGTCGGGGTATAAACTATCTTTTTTAGTTCACAAAAGACACATTTCTTGTATGTCTCGTTGCTTAGTATATCGTTAGTGCTTTCGAGAAATACAAAAATTTTTTGTTAGTCCTCTAATACAAAAGGACATATGCCAGAAAAACTGGGGGGGGGGGGGGTTGTGGACTTGCCGCATGATTTTTTTAAGGTTTTTATTCTGATTTATGATAAATCTAGAATCAGTTAAAACTCGACGTTTTGGGTCCTCTTTTAAAGCCATTTTCAACAGGCTAAGAAATTATAATGTTTATTATAATAAACCTTAGTTTAGATAGTTTTTACCCCGACGGACATACGTTTGTTTTTTCTAAATTATTCGAGCACTAACCAAAAAATTTGTGTTTCTGCGAAGTATTAACGATTTGAAATGAAATGATACCACTTACACCTAATTTGCAAAAAAGGTCAAGTCACCTGAAACACCCCCCCCCCCCCCCGGTTTTTCTGGTATATCTCCTTTTGTATTAGAGCACTATTGAAAATTTTTGTTGTTCTCGAAAGCACCTACGATGCACTAACCAACGAGTCATACAAAAAATGTGTATTTTATGAACCAAAAAAGGTAATTTTCAGCCGATGGAACTACATTTCTTTTTTATAAAGTATTTGATCACTAACCAAAAAAAAATGTGTTTTTGTGAAGCACTAACGATTTGCTATCGATTGATATCATTCACACCTTATTTGGAAAAAAATCGTGCGTCAAGTTGCCCCCATCTGGTATATCTTCTTTCGTATTAGAGCACCAACCAAAATGTTTGTTTTTCTTGAAAGCACTAACGACCCAAATCGCCACAACACATCTTTTCAATGACCTGGCAATCGTTTCACTGCCAAAGTTAATTCTAACTACTTTACTACTAACATCACCTTTTATACTGAATCTTAGCTAAAGAACGATACCGAGAGGGAGACTAAATCGCAGGCAAATTCTTCAGCGTATTGTATTTTAATTGTCGGAACAGGTTTTTGAACTTCCTTTATCACTTTACCTGACAGGTTCGGAATGTTTATCTGCATCATTATTGCCCTAGAAATATAAATACTCTCGTACGCATCTAGCTCAACAGTTTCAAATTTTCTTTATCAATGTAGTGGTCATTATCACAAATACGTTGTGCCACATATGACTTGTCCACACTACCGTATCTCAGCTGTGCCAAATGTTCAGGAAATATAGTCTCAATTGTTATTTTAGTCTGCCCCATGTATCTAAGATTACAATCTTTACAACTTATCTCATAGATACCCGACATTTCAGTGGCTATATCTTTGGTATTACCTAACAAATTTCTTAAATAATTTTTTGTCGAGACCCCTTGTGATACGCAGTTCAAAAGGTAAGCACACAATTTTTTTCTCTATTTTATCTTTTCTGAATGTCGTGCATTCCGCTAACATTTTCTTTTTTCTGTGTCTATTAATTAATTTTTTCACTAAGCAATCCGATATATAACGCATATCCGGATTGATTAATGTGTGTTTTAAATATTGTAATCTTAGATACGTTGGGCAGACTAAGAGAACCATTCAGGCTAGATTTTGTGGACATCTGGCACAGCTTAGATTCGGTAGTGTGGAGAAGTCATGCCTGCCACAACATATTCGGGATAATAACCACCACATTGATAAAGAAAATGTGAAACTTATCAAAAATGTTAGACGGTCAGCAGAGCTCGATGCGTACGAAAGTATTTATATTTCTAGGACAATAAAAAAAAGTTCCTTAACGCGAGCCCCGCCACTGGTTTGTAGTCCTCTGTTTGCGCTCTGTCTTTGATGCAGATAAACATTCCGAAACCTGTCAAGTAAAGTGATAAAGGAAGTTCAAAAACCTCGTCCGGCAATTAAAATACAATATACTGAAGAATTTGCCTGCGATTTCGTCTCATCGTGCTTTACCTAAGATTCAGTATAAAAGGCGATGTTAGTAGTAAAGTAGTTAAGAATTTTTCATAACTAACTTTGTTAGTGTAACGATCGTCATGTCTTTAAAAAATGTGTTGTGGTGATTTATGTTCTTCAAGTGTACTTATCAACAAATTGTTATTATGATTTTACAGGCTGTTTACCTGTTTTAAATTATTGTTTAAAATATTTTTTGTTTTATCCTCACACGCTGTTGCAATAACCAAGCCATTAGTTTTACGTTTTAGGCACATTAGTCTATTCCCAAATATTTTTAGGATCAAACTAGTTATTTGTGCCATATTCTGCGTAACTTCATTTTAGGACGGAACCGTTTCACCAAGTAAAGGCAACAACAATTAGTAAAGTTTAGAATACGTTTTAATTAATTTTTATTATTTAAATGGTAACCAATTTCACTGTCGAGTAAAATAGTTAACACAGGTTCTAAATACTATTTTCGTTATTTATAAAAATAATAAATTGAGTACAAAAGACTAAGTCGGATCAGCACTGCACATAGCAGACTCAAAATATAACCAATGAATGAATTAAGCAAATGTGTTTGAGATGCGTACATTCAGCATTCTTAGTCCCAAACGTGTTCTATGTATATGGCATTTGAATAATCTTAAATGAAGATACATTAATTTTTCAAATAATTTAAATAATTTGACAAAGAAATAATAGAAAGTATTTTAGACACTTAGCAAATAGTTAGTATAGATACGCATTTGACACTTTTGAAGCCAATATTCTAACCCTTTTTGGTCTGGGGTTTTGTGAATTGATAACCGTAGAAAGAAACGTTTTTAAAAATTGTGGTTGACATTTAAGATCTCTGTGTCGAACACAAAACAAGTTATATATGACTTTATTTAATATTATTACAAAAAATTGAATTAACAAAAAACGTTTCGAATGAGTTGCAGTTCCTTTTTTATTAAAACAGTAAATGCAATCGATTACTATAGGACATACGTCATACGTATACAGTCACGTGGCAAAGATTCTGCTAATCATTGTAAAAAGTGGAATAAGAAGTAAAATTAAGAGCTGCCCTAAAATAGTTCGGATTTACACTAAACCGACGAGCTGGAGAACGATGCCTAAATCATAGAGAAACTGATATGTGTTCATTGCTTCTGTAGACTTGTAAAAACCCTTCAATAATGTGGATTGGAAAATATTATTTCATATAATGAAGAGAGCCTACATTGGATTACAAGGATAGCCGGAATATTCTCAATCTATACAATAATCTAAGTACCACGGAAGATATGAATTTGAAGCTAAAATAAGAAGCGGTGTTTATCAAGGACGTCAATTATCGCCATATTCAATTTATTCGCAAAAGACATTATGAGTACACTGAAGGAAAAGACAGCAAAAATCAAAATAAATTTATTACAGTCATGCAAAATGACCCAGCGCTGATAGAAGAAATGCAAATAATGTTCAATGTTCTGGATCGTGCGCTAAAAAGAATTAAACTAAAACGGAAACGATAAAAATCACATCAGTACAGATAAAAATGGACAGAAGTGCAACAATTCATTTAAAACTAAACGACAAACAAGTAGAAATGCTTACGTACTTTGAGGGTGTTGTAACCAATGATGGTAAATGTGACTACTCAGAAAATGGCGGTGGCAAAGCCACTATTTAATAGTTATTTAACTTTAACCTAAAGAAAATGTTTATAAAGTTTAAAGTTTCATTGTTCTGATGTATGGAGCGGAAAGTTGGAAACCTTAGACCAATTAGTAAAGTGTAAAAGCTATAGTGAAATTAAAAGAGCTACGGAAAACAAATAGTCATAGTAGCAATGAACAAGGGACCGCATTTAGACCACAATGATAAAGATTGCATTACCTAATAATAATATGAGCATATATACATATATACTGTCGCGTTCGAAAGATAAAATGTTCTGGAAATAACTGCCAAGCACCCTTTGTTCACGTCGAAAAACTAGTAATTATTGGGTTCAATCAAAAGTCGATTGCATGTTGAGCCTTTTATGGCATTTGTTTTAATAGCATTTTTACTGTCATAACTTTTGTGACTGCTGTATTTACTACAGTGTAAAATTAAAATATGACATGTGTACCGATTATTCACTAATAACTCTTTTAGATAAGACAACTAGAAATATTAATCAAAAAGAGAATATTTATATACAAAACAATTTCGTTAGCTACGTAAAGGTTAATGTACTAGTTAGGCAGTTAACAATTTTCTAACAAAAATCGTCTTAGCGATTTTTTTAGACACACTTTATTTTTATTTCCACATCGTCAATAAGTGTGAAAGTATGTTAACGGTGACAGAAATTTGTGCAAAAAGTGTCGAAAGACATAGAAAACATGATTTGAAAACGAAGATTTTTTTGTCTGTCGGCCCCTATGTCTGTCTGTTAAGAGGCACGATAACTTTCGAATGAATTGACAAACCGTTTTCAAATTTGGTATACAGTTAGAACCTGACAAAGGAATTGTTGGGATTGTTTTGAGTAAAATCGATCCAGGGCGTAGGGGATGAATGAGGGTTAATTTTAGGAAAGTTGTTTTTTTTTTAACTTGAGTTATATATAACGTTTTAGGTTTTGTTTATTAGAAAACTGCCAATTTCATTACTCATCTAGTATTCTATGATAAAATTAAAGTACGGGTTGAATGCGAATATCAAATATAATATGTGCGTACAAAATCAAACGTAAAACTCAAACAAGTGACAGTGATGAAATAATTTGTTTAAATAATAAATTCATTTATACAAAATATAATAATAATAACACCATAGTAGACAAATAGTATATGAATAAACATATAAGCATAATAAGTAAATAAAAAATTGTTTATTTAAGTATAAGCTTTAAAATAAAACTAACCGTTTTTAATGAGAACAAAAGATTAAACAAAATCTAATTATTCTTCTCACATAACAATTTTTTCGGTAAGTATTGTAAACGAAAGTTTTTACGCAAACCCAGTTTTTATTCTGAAATATAGAGTGGTATTTTTATTAGTTCCAGGCATTCGTCTTCTTGTTTGTAACGTTATGAAGCCATACAAGTAAAGAGTAAATAAATATAAATAGATTCCAACTCTATTTTAAGACGGGATTTTTACCGGTTCCTGACAAATAATAGGGTCTGAAATAGAAAAACTAAGGCCAAGGGCAGGATCTCTTAGTAGTAAGCAAAAACCTAATATGTAGATTTGTCAACATTGTTGGTGCCGTATACGAATGATACGTGTAACGGATCAAACACAAAAGGAGTTGTTTTCAACGATTTATATATGGAGGCGTGTTACATTTAAAAATGTGTCAAAAAAAAGTATAAAACAAATCTAATTAATCCTTACCCCTCTCATGTTGCCTTTAAAGATAATTATTGTTACAAGCTTAATCTGCAAAATATACATAAAAAACCTAATGATATATCATGGAGGCCCTTTTCGGTGGGTGGAGGTGACAAAGATAGCTGTGCACGTATATATATATATATATATATATATATATATATATATATATATATATATATATATATATATATATATATATATATATATATATATATATGGTGTTACAAAATAGTGGGCCAACCCGCTAACCACGGATTCTAGAGACGAAAATTTTATTACTTTTCTTATAACATTTTTCTTCTGGGGGCCCCGTTATCAAAATACAGAGTGTTGAAATTGAAGTTAAAAAATAATTTTTCATTTCTAATTTTTATGTTTTTGAAGTTATCTCCATGAAATTTTGCACTTAGTCTTATTTTAGAACTAGACGCCATCTGTGTAGATGAGGAGAGAAAAATGAAATCTTAAGGGGGATACAGGGGGGGGGGGGGTGTAACAAGTATTGACCCTCTAAACTTTTTTGTGCGCACGCCTATCGTTTCAAAACAAATGGCTTTTGTTAGACAAAATAATTTTAGAACTTTTGTTTTTCTAGTTGAATTTTGATAAAACGACTAGTTTATGAGTTATTGTAAGTTGTGTGGTCGGACCCAAACAGGTGAGAAAGAACCTACGAAACGTTATCTCCATGAAATGTAACATGTCGTCTTATACCACGACTAGACGACATCTGCATGAATAAGAAAAATCAAACCCCTACATTTTTTATTCGGCGCCGGCGGTCTAATAGAAACAAATGGCCTTTGTTAGACAAAATGATTTAATAACTTTTGTTTCTCTAGTTGAATTTTAATAAAATGACTAGTTTATGAGTTATTGTAAGATGTACGGTCGGACCCAAACAGGTGAGAAAAAACCTACGAAACCTTTTTTCATTTCTAATTTTTATGTTTTTGAAGTTATCTCCATGAAATTTTGCACGTAGTCTTATTCCACGACTAGACGATATCTGAGTGAATAAGAAAAATCAAACCCCCAGGGGCATAGAAGGGATGGTATTACTAATAGTACCCTGAACTTCTTTGTGCGCACGCCAATGGTTTTAAAACAAATGGCTGTTATTAGCTCAATCGTCGTATGTCGTAACTTTAGTCACTTCAGTTAAATTTTTATAAAACGATTAGTTTATGAGTTATTTCAAGTTGAATGATGGACCGAAACAGGAAACTTTATTTTCATGAATGGAACGTGTGCTAATATAATTCTTATTTTGCAATGTATGCTCATTGCATTTTGTAAGACCTATTTATTATATTTTTTATAAAAAAATATGTAATGTCTGATAAACAAATTCACAGAAAAAAACATGCCATTATATTAGTTGTTTATAGAATTTTTTGGATCCACGTAGGCTCTGAAAAATACTAGAAGGTAAGTTTCTGACTGTCAAAATATTTTTTTGACGGCGATATTCAAACTATAGGTATGTGATAATTTACCTTATCATTTTTGACAATATGACAAATATCATACCATTTTCTGACATGACAGATAATTTTTCTTGCTTGTAGGAAAATATGATTGTAATGCTAGTCATGCTGCTAGGCGCTATGGAGCTACATTTCTTAACCGTCATCACCCGAAGAGGAAATTTTTCTCAACATTAGTTCGTCGCATGCGGCAATAAGGTACCATAAAACAACAGCGTGCAGGTAACAGCGGGAGACCACGCAAGCTCAATACCAGGCAAGAAGAAGAAATCCTAAGAATAGTGGAAACAACACCTGGAACAAGTACAAGAGCAGTAGCCCGCCAAATGAGGCATAATGAGCGTGCCACCATAAATTCAACTGATGTGCACCGAGTACTGAAGCAACAGTCACTGTACCCGTATCATGTTTAGAAAGTACACGCTCTTTTACCCCAAGATGCACTATCAAGAATGACTTTCTGCAACTGGCCGTTACTGGAGAACTGTCGTGAGCAGCAATTCCTGAGATTTATTCTGTTTTCGGATGAAGCCCTTTTCACTCGCAATGTTACGAATTTGCATAATCGTCACATGTGGGCACAAGAAAATCCGCATGCGATAGTCGAAACTCGTCATCAAGTCAACTTTAGACAGTAATTGATAGAATAATTGATTACTTACTCTTAGGCTAAGTTTTTTTTGCCAACGCGAGTAAATGCGGATGTGTTTTTAACATTTTTACAGAATGAGTTCGTAGATTTACTTGACGATATGCCGCTGGAATTTCGGCGAAATATGTGGCTACAACTGGACGGTGCTTCGCCTCATGACGAAAGAGACGTTCGACGACATTTAAGTAACACATTCAATGACCGTTGGATTGGTCGGGGGGCAGATGTACCTGTCAACTGGCCAGCTCGTTCCCCCGACCTCAACCCCTTAGATTTTAGTTTCTGGGGATCTATGAAAGAATTTATGTACAGGGTGCCCATACTCGATGCAGAACATCTGCGGGAACGAATCCTACAAGGCGCAGAGGAATACCGTATGAAACCAGACTTATCAAAAAAAATAATTGGTTTTGTCTTATTAAAGAGCCCGCCTGTGCATCCAAGAGGGTGGTAGCTATATTGAGCATTTAATTATAATTTTATTTCTATAACATCGCTTTACTTACCGTTTTTCATTATTTTTAGTTGAGTTTTCATGTTAATAGTAGGCTAACAGTTTAAGTTTAAATTAGTTAAAAGTTTAGTTAAAAAACGGTTTAGATGACTTCTAATTACATATGTGTGAAACATAGTAGTATGTATGTATTCAATTAGCAATATTTAAGGCAATGGAATGAGCTATAATTTCTGTGTAATACATTCTATATTCTGTATGCAAATGAATTTAAAAAATTTCCAAGTTTTTTTAATTTGTGGAGACGTGTCACCGGCGTTCAAGAACGCAAATAACCTACGATATTAGTTTCTATTAGACCACTGGCGCCCGAATAAAAAATGTAGAGGTTTGATTTTTCTTATTCATGCAGATGTCGTCTAGTCGTGGTATAAGACTACATGTTATATTTCATGGAGATAACGTTTCGTAGGTTCTTTCTCACCTGTTTGGGTCCGACCATACAACTTACAATAACTCATAAACTAGTCGTTTTATCAAAATTCAACTAGAGAAACAAAAGTTATAAAATTATTTTGTCTAACAAAAGCCATTTGTTTTGAAACCATAAGCGTCCGCACAAAACAGTTTAGACGGTCAATACTTGTCCCCCCCCCCCCTGTACCCCCCTTGGGATTTGATTTTTCTCTCATCATCTACTCAGATGGCGTCTAGTTCTAAAATAAGACTACGTGCAAAAGTTCATGGATATCACTTCAAAAACAAAAATTAGAAATGAAAAATTATTTTTTAACTTTAATTTCAACACTCTGTATTTCGAAAACGGGGCCCCCAGAAGAAAAATATTATAAGAAAAGTCATAAAATTTTTGTCTCCGTGGTTAGCGGGTTGGCTCACTATTTTGTAACACCCTATATATATATATATATATATATATATATATATATATATATATATATATATATATATATATATATATATATATATATATATATATATATATATATATATATATATATATTTTGTATGGTTTAGATGGGGTATAATATATTGTACTTAGTTTTTATGTGTATTATATATTGTATAATTTTTATATTGTGTATTTATGTATAATTTTAAGTATAGTTATATTTTTGTGAAATTATTCGTGTAATTTGTAGATTTTATACTCCTATTTGTATACCTAGTATTGTAACGGGTATTATACTTAAATTTCAGATTATATCTGTTTATATTGTTGGGCGCCTTTAAATTTATATATAGTTTTTAATTATAGGGTTCAATATTATTTAAATTCATTTGTAACTCAAATTCTGACACTTTTAGAACACCTATATATATATATATATATATATATATATATATATATATATATATATATATATATATATATATATATATATCTGTATGCAAGAAAATTTTGTCATTCTTTAAGAATTATAATCAATAATAAACAGATTTATATTTATTATTAAATTAAATAAATTTACCTTTTATTCATTCAATTGTTTTCTTCTTTTGATCCTCGGCTTTATGCAGACTCTATTTTCAGGGATTAGGTTGTATCTAGTGAAATTCTTACCTTTTGCACCTGTTACCTAATTTCTTTTAAGATTGATTAAAATTATTAAATCTGATATGAAATGAAACCACAAGATTTTTCAGGTTAATACTTAATTTCTATTGACAAAAGTTTTCAAGTTAAGCAATTTACCAAACAGTTTATTTAACATTTAACAGTTTTAGTTTCTACTTATGGGTCCCCTAAACTTATTGGCCATTTAATTTTAATAATTATTTAAAGTTTTTATTTGCAGTTCGAACCGACTTTAATTCAGGAAATTTCTATATGATTCTCTCGCTGTTACTATGGTCACGGCTTCGTTGTTCGAAATTGCTGTTGGTTGAATTATTATATTCTAGAGAGGGTGTCGTTGCGACATCTATTGATACTTATTTTAATATCCCAATTTATCGACACTAGGCATGGATGCAAAATGATAATGTTTTGTATCCTCCTACTATGTCGAAAAGCACAACTATTGGACAATTGATAGTCCCTTTATCAATCTTATTTTTAAAGGGGTAGACATTGATCCAATCCAATCCATAGCAGGTGGTAGTGGAATTTACCTTTACGTAATAGTAAAAGATTTTTTCACGCCCGAGGAGGTACCACCCCATACATCAAGGGGCCGGTGAAGTCCCAAAGGACGTTTCCGGTTCTGGTGTATAAGTCGGTTTCCCTTATAAGCAAAAATGATGATGGCTCCTCCTTGTACAAAATATTCCGGAGGCAAAATAGCCCTCCATTCGGATCTCCGGGAGAGGGGTGTACAGGGGGCGCCAACATCAACATTTAACATATCCTTTTCGAATATATGTGATGTAAATTCTAACCTGAACTCCGTCCACCATTTCTCCCAGGCTAATAGGCCCCAACTCCTCTTCCTCACCGAAACTCAAATCAGTGCCAAAACAGCCACTAATAACCTTAATTTCCCGGGGTATGAGCTCCTTACTTCCTTTAGATTGCGTGGAGGCCTGTGCGCATACGTCCGTAGTAATCTACCCTGCACCAGACTCCCCAATTTAGAAGCTGGAAGAAAAGACATACTATGGATAAAACTCCCTCAGGGCTGCAACTAAATTCATCTGTTGCATTTACCGGTCACCTTCTGACAACAACTTTGTCCAGCTCTTTAACTACCTTTCTGAAAAAAACCTGATTTCTGAATATCCTTCCTCTGAGGTCACTATTCTTGGTGACTTCAATGTCCATAATAAGGAATGGCTAGGATCTTCAAAAACCGATCCACAAGGGAGAGCAGCGGAGGCCTTCGCAGTCAGCAATTCTTTAGCCAATATGGTTCAGCAACCTACTTACTTTCCACGTATCCCAACACACAGCTCAAATCCCTTGGATCTCCTTCTTACTACACAACCTGAATGCTATAAGATATCAGTCACCGCCCCCCCTTGGTCGCTCAGACCACGGCATGGTCACTGCTTCCTGCGCAATGCAACCCGAGGTCACGCAGTCATCACACCCACGTATCGTTTGGCACTACAACTCACAAAACGTCACCGAAATTATCCAAGCTGGCATGGAATTATTTATCCCACGTACACAGAAAACCTTTTCAGCCACTCAAAAGCCCTGGTTCTCTAAATCCTGTGACAAGGCCAGACTTGAAAAGGTCAAAGCTCACAAAACGCTTCTACACAATCCCAGTCAAGAAAATCGTCAAGCATTTAACGACGCAAGAAACCGCTATGTCCGCATTCTTTCTGAGGCAAAAAAACTCGTTTAATAACCACATCAAAAACAAAGTCCTCTTAAGCTCCAACGGCGGCAAACCCTTCTGGACTCTTGCTAAATCTATCGGGAATAATTTCTGCAAAAGCACGTTCCCACCTCTTGTCTCAGGGGATGAAATTGTTTCTACCGCCCTGGGCAAGGCTGAACTTTTTGCTTCGTTGTTCGCCGCCAATTCTACTCTCAACCCACCTCCAAATGTTCAACCACCAACAGTCCCCAATGTCGCGCATAAAATGACGGATATCATTTTCAAAACTAAAAAGGTACGAAACATGCTCTCTTCTCTTAATACCAGGAAAGCCTCTGGCCTTGACGAGATCCCAGCAATTGTTCTCAAAAAATGCCCACCAGAGCTTGCTCCTGTCCTGACTTGTCTGTTTCAGATATCTTATAATAAAGGCATATTCCCTAGTAACTGGAAAACTGCTCGAGTACAACCCATCCCCAAGAAAGGATCCAAAGCGCTTCCTAGCAACTACAGGCCTATTTCTCTCCTTTCAGTCGTCTCTAAAGTGATGGAAAAGTATATAAACACCGAATTACTAAAATTTCTTGAAAAACACAGTCTAATCCACGACAGGCAGTATGGATTCCGTCAGCGCAGATCGACTGCCGACCTCCTTTCCTTTGTCACCCATTCTTGGAACAAGTCTATGGAACAACACGGTGGAATCCCAGATTGTTGCTCTAGACATATCCAAAGCATTCGACCAGGTCTGGCACGCAGCGCTGTTTAATAAACTTCCGGCCTATGGCCTAACACCAAAACTTTGTACCTGGACAGCAAATTTCCTCTCCAACAGGACCATATCTGTTGTTGTGGATGGCCATTCCTCTAAACTGTATCCAATTAATGCAGGAGTTCCTCAAGGCTCAGCTTTAGCCCCTACTTTGTTTCTTCTCCACATCAATGACCTCCCCTCTAGCACATCCAACCCAGTTCACATTTACGCGGACGACAGTACCCTCCATTCAAATATACGATATTCTAAGCCTGTCTCTTTAGCCCAATTAGATGAGGATCGCAAACTCATGGAGGGTTCTGTCTCCGTGGATCTCCAAAAAATATTAAACTGGGGAAGTAGAAATCTTGTACAATTCAACCCCACCAAAACTAAGTCTTGTTTTCTTTCTCACAAGAGATACACCAGCCCTAGACCCATCACAATGAACAACCAAGTTATTCAAAGTAATGAGTCCTTTTCTCTTGTTGGCATTTCTGTGGATCGAAATCTTAATTGGCACCAACATGTCACATCAATTGCAGAAGCGGCTGCTAAGAAATTAGGTTTCCTCTTCCGGGCTCGCAAATACTTTTCATTAGCTAATCTCTATACCTTATATACTTCACAAATAAGGCCAAACCTCGAATACTGCTCCCACATCTGGGGTGCCGCTGCCGCTTCTACACTCGCTATCCTGGACTCCATTCAAAAGAGAGCTATACGTCTCATCGGTGACCCTACCCTCACCCAAAGGCTGCCATCCCTTGCCCACCGACGTGCCGTTGGTGACCTATCTCTCTTTTATAGATATCTGCACGGGCACTGCTCAGAGGAGCTTTCCTCCATAGTTCCCCCACCTGCTGCCCCCAACAGATCTACCAGTTGGAACAGAGCGAATGCACCCTTTTACTGTCCAGGTCACCAGACATAGAACCTCTTGTTATGCCCGCTCTTTTGTCCCGAGAACTTCCAAGTTGTGGAATTCCTTGTCGGCACATGTTTTTCCTTCTCCTCCAAACCTTCAAGTCCAGAATTAAAAAGCTGCCTCTTTCCTCCTTGTCAACACCCACGGTACGATAGTATTTAGGCTGTAAGCCCTCGTGGTGTGTTGTTGAAATTAAAATAATAATAAATCGACCGAAATATTCTTTTTCTTACATAAACCTTTGTTTTAACTGACATTTATGTCGGTAAACTCTTCATTGACACTAGTGTTACTTGTTGGCGTAAATTTTGTATACATTCGTGAGAAACAGTGTTATATTTTAAACTGTAATAAATATCGTTCTTTCAAGACTTCTAGTTCAGATGCATACTGTTTTACACTGAATTCTTTGCTGACGATGTTAATCTTCGTTCTGGAATCATCTCTGAAGACGATGCTGACCTCACTGCACCTTTTAAACACAATGGCGGGCCATTTTAATACAACTTTTATTATAAATTTTAAGAATACATAATGGAGTTTTTACAAGCACCGTGTCGTGCTGCTGGTTCTCAACGTTCTCCCTTTGGTAACGAAGATGCCGGAAACCGTGCTATTCTTTTGTATGAATCCGATTGGCTTATTCAAAAGTTTAACTGGATTATCTCACCTGATCCAATAACAACGCAGATTATCCACACACTAGTCACTAGTCCGCTTGAAGTTAATTTATTTATAAAAAACTGCTTGAACCAGAAAGGTGAGTATCACTTTCTTTATTGGCGCTAAGTTCAAAATTTGTCCATCACTGTTTATATTATCTTAACCTAAGAAAACATTGTTTACAATTTTTAAATTTCTCATTCAGTTCATTGTACCTATTCTTTAACACTTTTTACAGTCTGTTTACATTTTTTTGAAGCTTAATAAATATAATTAATTTTATTACACATAAATATTTCATTTTGCTTATCGGAAATACATAATCTTAACTTTTCTATCAGGTTTTAAAATTTGTAAACTCAATGTCACACTGCTTTAAGCCTTTTATCATAGCAATTCCTCAAATAACTGATTGCTATGAGGAGATTTATCTCAGAATAGCAATCATTTATTTCTATTTTACTAATTTATGATTAATTATTAATTTTCTTTTTATTTTAGGTGGATTAAACATTCAAGATTTATGCATCTGTTACATGGTGTTTCACTTGATCAACCCATTGATGGCTGTCACTGGTTTATACTGCCCAGTATTATACCGGGTCGACAAATATTGGAGTCATTCAACCTACACGAGGTCCAATTTAAAAATGTGGTGTCGTGAAGTGTTAAAGGCCTTTATTTAAAATTTGTGCTTCGATTGTGTAAGTGTTTTTTAAAATGTATGTGTCATGTTTGTGAATCGTCGTTCTTCTGGGATTTCATCTTTATTATATGCCTTTTTTACAGTCACGTTTGCAGAAGCAACATTAGACTTAGTTATAAGTTGCGTGTCTTGCATGCTATAAGAAATGCATCAACGTCAAAATAAAAACGTTGTTAATTGACTATGTCAAGGCTATTTTTAGTTTTAGTTCTCCCCACAAATTAAGTAAGAACTATCTCTTGCTTTTAAATTCCTCGTTTATCCCCTATCTTTTACATCTCAGGTCAATAAAATCTAATCCTGGATTTGTTTTAAAATTTACCCCCCTGATTGTCATTCTTCTATCTGCATTTGCTATTTATTAATCTCCCCAGACTTGTATATTTTACTTTGGTACATCCTCGACTTGTTTCTCTTTTATTTACGATTTTAATAGATTCACATTTGGTTTTCTCGGGCTTCCCGTTCATACGTTTTCTTCTTATCAATCTACATTGAAGTTTTATTTTATTCAAATTCTTTTTCTCGGATTTGCAGCTTTTTAAATATGTTATCCATCTAGTACATATGAATTTTATTCTTATATGGTTTGTTTTCCTTATACTTGTTATACATTCCCCTACATATTTTCATTTTCAATATTTTATTTCTATATCACTTCATTTTCATATACATATATCAATATTCATTTTCATATATCAGAACCTCTTAGGCCTATTCCTTTCTTATTTACTGGTTTCGCTACTCCGATAACTAATTATTTTCCCTATTCATCACCATATACAAATAATTCTTCAAAATTTTAATTTTTCTTTCACATTTTCTTACTTTTCTATTACCGATTGCTTTATCCAATGGTTTGCTGTCATTTTCCTTGCTATTTTCTCCGATTTTCTTATTATATGCCTCGAGTTTTCCTATATGTTACTCTTCTTTCTTGCTTACAGCCCCTTTTCTTTGATCTTATCCTTTCTTTTTCCATCCGGCCCTTGATTTTCAAAGTTAAATCGCCTCCTTTTGTCAAAGTCGTACAATTTAATTTAAAATCCTTACACTCCTGTTCTTTTTTTATATTAGCACTGCTCCTTGATCTTGTCCATCTGTTGCTATCCAACCTCATTTTCAATTTGCACTTTCTATCCCAGTCTTTTATTCTTTTCCAAGGTAAAAAAGAACAGATTAAGGCTATACTCCAGACTGAATTTATTTAGTAAAAGCCCTACGCGTTTCGGCCCATATATCTGGCCATCTTCAGGGGCTTCTTGAAACATTACAAAAGGTGGTTGTGTCAGAAACAAAGTTTCTGGTAGGTCGACAAGTATCACACGACACAAGCAGTTACAACATTCTAAACAGTCTTACAAGCAAAGTCTAAACAGAAACTTTGCTTGTAAGACTGTTTAGAATTTTGTAACTGCTTGTGTCGTGTCATACTTGCCGACCTACCAGAAACTTTGTTTCTGACGCAACCACCTTTTGTAATGTTTCAGTAAGCCCCTAAAGATGGCCAGATATATGAGCCGAAACGCGTAGGGCTTTTACTAAATAAATTCAGTCTGGAGTATAGCCTTGTTCTGTTCTTTTTTACCTTGGAAATATGTCTAACCCAGACGTTGTGACGTTCAGAAATTACTTTTATTGGTTTGATTTTGTTTGTTTAAATTTATACAAGTCGTTTATGTTAATTGAAAATCATCTCTTTTTCTCCTAGTCCCTTATTGGTTGTCTTCATTCTAGTGGTATTTGTTTACATTGTTTGTTTTGGTTACATATTTGATTGTTCTTCTTGGGTCTCAAAATAGTGGTTGTAACTAAATACCAACGCTACTCGTTGTGCTCGTACAATCACCAGATCAATTTTTACTTTATATCTTACCCTTTTTCTGTACTCGTACCTACGTATTCCCTGTTCTTTCCTTGTTGGTTGACGATTTTTAGCCATACTGTACATCATAAAAGCATAATTTTCTAGGTCTCTCATTTTCTTCCTCTCGTAATTGCCAAAATATTTTACTTCTCGACCAATGGGTTGCTGCACTTCTCCCCAGAAATGCTGTAAGAATTTTTCTTTAGGGTAGTTTTCACTATTGAATAGTTTTTTCTTGCTTACGAACCAAATAAAAGGTTTAATTAAGGTACTTAATGAGAAGCTTCATCCAGACAGCAAAATTTATTGATGAGGTGCCCTACGCGTTTCGGCTATACAATAGCCATCATCAGGGGCAAATCTAAAAATTGTAATAAAAGGTCTGTCAGAAAACATTGTCTTCTGGTAGGCAATTGTGCTGGTTTAAGCACAATGATCTCAAGTTAAACTCTACATACATCATCAAGACTAAAATCTACAGTCACATAGCAGAACATGTCTAAAATAGGTTAAAAAAGCAATGTTACATGCCAAACATAAAGTAAAAACTACAAGTCAATCAAAAGGTTAACTAATTAACACTAAAGTCAAAAACATGCAGTCAAAATGGGCTAAAGGCCATAATTATCAAAAACAGAGCATAAGTTAACCGAGTTAAAAAAGCCAGTTAATTTAGTGCAAAAGCTAAAAAAGCCAAAATTGAATCTATAAAGCGAAAAAGGCAGCGGAGTGAACTGACAGAGCAAAACACAACAGGAGGCTACACAGTCCAGCAGAAACCCCATGAGAACTCACAAGGAGATTGAAAGTTCAATAAAAGGTGATACGAGAGTTATTGAACTTTCAATCTCCTTGTGAGTTCTCATGGGGTTTCTGCTTGACTGTGTAGCCTCCTGTTGTGTTTTGCTCTGTCAGTTCACTCCGCTGCCTTTTTCGCTTTATAGATTCAATTTTCGCTTTTTTAGCTTTTGCACTAAATTAACTGGCTTTTTTAACTCGTTTAACTTATGCTCTGTTTTTGATAATTATGGCCTTTAGCCCATTTTGACTGCATGTTTTTGACTTTAGTGTTAATTAGTTAACCTTTTGATTGACTTGTAGTTTTTACTTTATGTTTGGCATGTAACATTGCTTTTTTAACCTATTTTAGACATGTTCTGCTATGTGACTGTAGATTTTAGTCTTGATGATGTATGTAGAGTTTAACTTGAGATCATTGTGCTTAAACCAGCACAATTGCCTACCAGAAGACAATGTTTTCTGACAGACCTTTTATTACAATTTTTAGATTTGCCCCTGATGATGGCTATTGTATAGCCGAAACGCGTAGGGCACCTCATCAATAAATTTTGCTGTCTGGATGAAGCTTCTCATTAAGTACCTTAATTATGTCTATCCCAGACCTTGTGACGTTCAGGAATCAAATAAAAGGTTTTCCTACCATGTTTCTCTTTACCATTTTCCAATTTTCTCCCATATCAGTTATAATTTTGCTTTGTTTCATTATTGTTTTAATAAATACCTTCTAGTGGATATATTTGATGTCCCAATTAAATTTTGTTTCATTATTATTTTCATTTCGCATATTAATTTTCATTTTCTGGGTTATAATTAGGTCTTGATATCTTACCATTCGTTTTACCTTGGAGATTCTTTGATTATTGGCTTTTACTTTCATTTTCACTTCCTTTACTCGTTTGTATTCATTCGGCGTTGATATTTTTACTTCTTGTTGCACATGTTCCATTTTTTTCATTGGTATACTATTATTTTCTTTTTTTTTACATTCCGTTTATCTTCTGTCGTTTCTTGTGGATCTTTCTTCCATATTTCATTTGTTTCTTTTATCCCTTGAATCATTCTCTCCATATTTTCCTTTGTCACCAGATTTTGCTTTATCTCTTGTTCCATTCTCTTTATATATTGTCGTATCATTTCCTTGCTTGCATCCGCTTGCTTTTTTTGTTTCTTGCTTTTTTCCACTTCTTCCTTTCTGCTAGGCACTTTTACGTGTTTTTTTTAAGTTTGTATTTAGATTCGTGTATGAATTTTCGGTGTCCACGTTCGGTTGACAATTGTTATGATTAAAACCCGAGCGTATAATTTTTAATTCGTAATTCGTATAATAATTTTAGAGGCTCCCACGTTTGTGCGCCAATTGTAATGTGTAATGGTTAAGATGAGGCTAATATATATATATATATATATATATATATATATATATATATATATATATATATATATATATATATATATATATATATATATATATATATATATATATATATATATATATATATATATATATATATATATATATATATATATATATTACTGGTTTTACTGTCCCACGTTTATGGGCGTCAATTGTAATGGTTTAGATGGGGTATAATATATTGTACTTAGTTTTTATGTGTATTATATTATGTATAATTTTTATATTGTGTATTTATGTATAATTTTAAATATAGTTATATTTTCGTGAAATTATTCGTGTAATTGTAGATTTTATACTCCTATTTGTATACCTAGTATTGTAACGGGTATTATACTTAAGTCTCAGATTATATCTGTTTATATTGTTGGGTGCCTTTAAATTTATATATAATTATTAATTATAGGGTTCAATATTATTTAAATTCATTTGTAACTCAAATTCTGACACTTTTAGAACACCTATATACATATCTCTGTATGCAAGAAAAATTTTTATTCTTTAAGAATTATAATCAATATTAAACAGATTTATATTTATTATTAAATTGAATAAATTTACCTTTTTATTTACTTAATTGTTTTCTGATTTTGGTCCTCGGCTTTATGTACTCTATTTTCAGGGATTTGGTGGGATCTAGTGAAAATCTTACGTTTTGGACCTGTTACCTAATTTCTTTAAAGATTTATTAAAATTATGTAATCTGTAATGAAATGCAACCACACGATTTTTCAGGTTAATACTTAATTTCTATTGACAAAAGTTTTCAAGTTCATCAATTTACCAAACAATTTATTTAACATTTAACAGTTTTAGTTTCTACTTATGGGTCCCCTAAACTTATTGGCCATTTAATTTTAATAATTATTTAAAGTTTTTATTTGCAGTTTGAACCGACTTTAACTCAAGAAATTTCTATATGATTCTGCAAACACTCATTCTGTTACTATGGTAACGGCTTTGTTGTTCAAAATGGCTGTTGGTTGAATTATTATATCCTAGAGAGGGTGTCGTTGCGACATCTATTGATACTTATTTTAATCTCCTAATTTATCGGCCGAAATATTATTTTTCTTATATAAACGTTTGTTTTAACTGACATGTCGGTAAACTCTTCATTGACACTAGTGTTACTTGTTGGCGTAAATTTTGTATACATTCGTGTGAAACAGTGTTATATTTCGAACTGTAATAATTACCTTGCTTCCAAGACGGCTTCCAGTTCAGTTGCATACTGTTTTACACTGAATTATTTGCTGACGATGTTAATCTTCGTTCTGGAAACATCTCTAAAGACGATGCTGACCTTACTGCACCTTTTAAACACAATGGCGGGCCATTTTAATACAACTTTTATTATAACTTTTGAGAATACACAATGGCGTTGTTTACAAGCGTCGTGTCGTGCTGCTGGTTTTCAACGTTCTCCCTTTGGTAACGAAGATGCCGGAAACTGTGCTATTCTTCTGTACGAATCCGATTGGCTTATTCAAAAGTTCAACTGGATTATCTCACCTGATCCAATAACAACGCAGATAATCCACACTAGTCAAGACAATGACTTCCCCTTGAAGTTCATTTATTTATAAAAAACAGCTTGGATCAAAAAGGTGAGTATCACTTTCTTTGTCCATCACTGTTTATATTATCTTAACCTAAGAAAACATTGTTTACAATTTTTAAATTTCTCATTCAGTCCATTTTTTAACTCAATGTCACAGTGCTTAAAGCCTTTTATCATAGCATTATATATATATATATATATATATATATATATATATATATATATATATATATATATATATATATATATATATATATATATATATATATATATATATATATATATATATTTGTGTCATTTCATCAAACGACTGAGAATTTTAAGTTTTTATCTTATATTCATGTAGACCTTGTTATATTTTGAAGGCGGTTCATTTCTATCACTTTCCATTCAAAAGGTATAAGGATTTAAAGTTTAGACCTGAAGTCCTCATTTTATTGTATATTTCGTTTAGGTTTGGGTTCCTTAACACCAAGGAAGCATTGGTTCTACCGTACTGCTAGCGGATTTGCGCGATAATAATTTTAAGTTTCAAACATATTTAGTACTCGATGCTGACAGTCATATGTTACAGCTCATTTATTTTTAGTTTAAACCATTTCATTAGGTAAATCAATTATACCTCACACACTAATACATTAGGAATTGAACCTCTATCGTGGTCCATATTTCAACGTGTGTTCATATTTCAACTAACAACATGAGTTTTAAAAAAGGTAAGCTGATATTAGATTGTTTTAAATTTATCAGGAATGAGTGGTGTGAAGTCAACAGTACGTTCATCAATCTCTAACCGTTGGAGTCTGGTGGACTATTAGCCGTCACGCTCCCGATAATCTCTCTCTCTCTCACTCTCTCTCTAACGCTTGTATCACGTTGCTTGACCCGCTACTATTTAATAATATAACTACCCAGTGGTTCCCTAAATACCAGAGTCTAGATTCTGAGAATCTGCTTCTAAGAATATACCATCCTTACCGCCTCCGGCGGTGGCCACCGTAGCTCCGAACGCTCCCGACTACTCCCGAAGTGGAGTCGTCGAGACGATTACCATGACACCAAACATCACCTCTACACCGCTTAATAAAAAAGTTGGTTTGCGCATGCGTAAACCACTATACACCACAGGTGGTGCCAACTATCGTTTAAAATTTTAAATTTCCCGGGTTTTTCACTTTCGGTCGGCCATCTTGGACGCCATCTAAGTTGACGTCATCTCAGGTTAGACTCCTATTGGTCGTCTATCAAGCCGCCATCTTGGAATGTCAACTGTTAGTCGCCATCTTGGAATGACACATGTCAGCTGTCAGCCGCCATCTTGGACACCATCTTGGATGACGTCATCTCAGGTTAGACCCCCCACCCTGTGACGCCACTGCACGCATGCGCAGTGGCAAGTGTAGTTGGGTGAAGGGCTCAGAACTCTCCATCTATACTTACTATTAGCATATTCTCAAACAGATATTCTGAAAAAAGGATGTTCTCACATTGTGGGAACATTCTGAGAATATCTTGTGTTGTATGGGTAAATGGTGTGGTTTTTTATAGAAATTATAAAATTTTAACGTTTCGATAGTATTATTTGTCTTTTGCTTCATCAAAACAACCGAGAACATCCAGCTTATTTGTCTTATCTACTGGAAAAGTGTTGAATGAATATACTCAGAATAATCAAGATGCAGTTTGAAACTCCATAAATGATATTAGAACATTCCAAAACAAATATTCTGGAAAAAGCATGTTCACACATTGTGAGAACATTCTGAGAATATCTTGTGCTGTATGGGTATCTACCAAAATGGACGATTACCACATAGCTGTTGACGCCAATCACTTTAAACAGTATTTCTAATATGTGCTGCAATCGATTGAGTGTAACTCCAAAATCGTAATAGATAATACCTGCTACTGCAGTCACCAAAGTAAGCGTATTCCCAGTATGCGAGGGCGAAAGGCTAAAGTGCAACACAGCGATAATGGAATTGCGTACGATAATGCGGATAAAGTAGAATTAATATCCCTAATTTTACTTTAGGTAAGTCCGAAATCAAAATTGTATTTATTGCTAGCACAAGCAATGATTTGTAAAACACATTGTAAAATTATGTACTAATAAATATACTAATAATTAAATCAAATCGTAATTACTCCAAGCATTATGTTGTAGATGAAGCGGCCCCCAAAAGTGGTGTTACCCTTTTACGAGTGCTACCATATTACTGCGGGCTAAATCCGATAGAACCGATTTGGGTGCTAGCAAGAGGTTACGTTGCACACTACAGTGTTACATTTAAAATACTCCATGGATCCTTTGTACCACAGGGTCTTAAAAGATAACCCAAGCAGCATGGCAGCCATGTTTTGAAGGGTGAAGAACACATGTGGCAAATACTTTAAAGTAAATATATTTTTTTAACATTTTGTGATTCATATGGGGACGAGGACAGCAGTGGTTGTTCGGTATCATCAAAGCAAACATATATTTACAAAAAATAAAGAAAGATATGTTTAAAAAAAGAGACATGTAAATAACGTGATTTTGAGCTAAATAATATTATTACATTTTAAATAAATGCCGAGTAACTGAAATTAAATATATCTTGTTGGTTACCGGTCTGATGTTTGCTCACCCAGAAAACTTTAATTACGACTCAACCTACAATAGTGGAAGAGCAGAAAAAAAAATTGAAAATATGCTAATTTACATCCCTTTCAATATTGTTTTGCTCTCTTGTTTCGCATCAACAAGGTATCACGTTGCGACAATACCAAAAATGTATTAATAAAAAAGGTTCAAAATCGTTGTGGGGGAATTTCCTATAGGCACTGTAAAAACTACGAGAATTTGCTAATATCCCCCTCATTTTGAAGTTTTATGAAATTCGTAACTATATCGCGCCTGCATATTTACCTTAAAAAATGCCATTTCACCTTCAACCATTGATTTTCAGTTACTATAATGTTTTACTTCTCCACTATTACTTTCCAACCCAAAGTACTTCTTGACAGCCCATATTTATCACAAAATATATAAAAAACCTTTACCCAATTATAATGCAGTACATTATGATGCTTCCTTTTCTCCATCTGACTTTTCAATTTGCTGGCTTCTTTGAGATGTATAGGGTTGAATCTGATGAGATGTTGCGGCTGTGACTGTAGGGGTTGTATCAACTCAGGTACCCATGTAATGTTTGGATTGGTTTTTCCATAAGTTGCGGTTCATGGATATTTGACATTTTCCTGGTTGGCTATGAGGGTGTTATTGTAGTGGTCCATCTATCTGATCTTGATGGCATTCTTTAGTGATACTGATTTTCTGATGGTAATGTTCTTAGGTAAACCAAAGCAGGTGATACAAGGTATTTATTGTTTTGGGTTATTGGAACAATTAGGAATTAAGATCTTGGAATAGGAAGTTTGGGAGATAACAGTTGTGTCTTTTAAAGATAAACATTAAATTTGGTGAAATCAAAAATTTAAAAAAATGTGATTTTAGTGGAAAATAATTCATCGTCATTATGATTAAGCTTAAATATTTCCTATATTGGTTAACTGATTAAAATTAAGTAAAGTTGTTCCTTGTAATACTTTTATACTTTTCTGATAATTCCTAACTTGGTATTATTTGAAATTCTATGACAACTTTATATTCCGTTTTATTTTGCATTGCATCTAAGGTGGTTTTTTAATTACTCTAAATTTTTGTTAATTGAAACATAATCTTTTTCTAATCTGTGAGTCATGGTATTACTGAATGATTTTAAGTTATTGAACGGAACCATCACCTCATTCTCATTTGCATAAAGTAAGTCTTTTTTTTTGTTTATTTCTTTTAGATTTTCTTCTTCTAAATTTGCCAGTGGTTATTCTTATAATTGATCTTGCACCATCTATGAGGTTTATTTTGTCCCTAATATGTGTTAGCTTTTATAATTTAATTTATGTGACTTTTAATTATTAGCTGTGTTAAATCTGTTATAATATTTATCAATTAAATTTCACTTAATATGATAATCTGATAAGTATTGGGTATTAATTATTAATAATAGTAATTATCACAACAATAATATTTAATTATGGTTTTATTCTATAAGTGTGGGATTGAAGTAAAAGTAAACCAAAGGTAATGATTTAGGATTTTGGCGATTTCGACATACTCTTAAATTAGCCATTAGTTTGGATCGTTTGAAGTTGAAGGAGTAAGGCTGTCCTCAGACATAGGCACAGCCGGCTCTAAAGAAGGAAATTTCTTTCTTGCTCTTTTAGTCTTATTAATATGAGCGGTTTGCTTTCTCGAATGGGGAAGAAGTATTTTATTGCGAGGCAATTGTATAGGGTCGGAATGAATTTTGTAAAGGGGATCTGCCTTTCTGACTGGTGGTACTCTTACTGCAACGTTTTCTTCATTAATTTGGATGTTTTGTTCTCGAGTTTCGTTGATTTTCTCGAGACGCTGTGTTGCTTTTTGCTTTTGCTTTTCATAAATAGACTGGTAAAATGGAAGTATTTCTTTTAAGCGTTTATTGTTATATTCTTCGAGAACTGATTGATGGGGATCAATAGGTAGTATGTCATCATATGGGCCATAGAGCAGTTTGAAAGGAGAGTGACCTGTCGAAGAATGTATAGATTGGTTGTAGATCAATACAGCTGTGATCATGAAAGACAGGGCTTTCGTTTGGATTTTGATTTTTCAGGACACGTATTTTTTCTAGTAGTGTCGACTGTAAAAGTTCTAGAGGAGAATTCGAATTAGGGTTCTGAGGGGTAGTAATGTGCAAATCGATTTTAAACATGGAACAGAACTCTTTGAGTACAACATTTTTGAGTTCTCGGTCAGAATTGGAGACAATTTTAGAAGGGTAGTTATGATGAGAGAAGAAGTGACGTAGTTTGGTAACGATGGTCAGGGCCGTAGTATCGATAATGTAATATGCTTGGGCATATTTACTGAACAGATCGACAATGGTTAAGAATTTGCAGTTATCAAAGCTGAATACGTCAAGGTGTATTACTTCGAAGGGTCTAGAAGCAATCAAGGGTCCTTGAGACGGAGTTTTATACGGGTTACGATCATATTTCGATTGAAGACATACATCACATTTATTAATAAAATCGTCAATTTGGATTTTCATATTGGGCCAATACAATTTTGTTTTTAGTTGTGCGTACGTCTCGTTAGTGCCGTTATGGTTTTGTTCGTGATAGTCTTGGATCGTTCTTTTTTGTTCTGTAGTTTTTGTTACGTCTTGTAGTCGTTTTGTACATTTAATTATTTTAACTGAACTATTAAAAAGATTGGAAGCTATCATTCTAAAGTAATGTTCGAGTTGTGGGTCCAAGAATAATATACCGTAATTATTATTAGGGATAATATAAGATTTTAAGAAGTCAGTCATCTGTTGCAGTTCGTGTTGTCTTTGGATGTACACTCTGTAGCATTTGTTTTTAAATAAGTTGTCTGTCTTTATTTCGTTATGAGGTCCATAATACATAATTATCTGATATTTGAAGTGATTTAAAGGGTTTTCAGAAATGGGCATAGTAAAGACGGGGTTTTCTGCAGAAGTGTGTTGTGTTTGTGAGTCAGAATGTCGTTCGCCTTCCTGAGTGTTAATACCTAAATCTTTAAGATCGTCGTCGTTTAATACTCTAAGCTCTGATGGATCTAGATTATTGAAAATTGATGCCAGGTCATCGTCGTCCTCAACTGCGTTGATTTCGACACGAGATAAAGCATCAGCTACTACGTTTTCTTTACCTCTTTTATATTTAATTTCGTAATCGAACTCTTCTAATTTCAAACGCCATTTCACTAAACGTGAATTTGGCTCTTTAATAGAAAATAACCATACAAGTGGTTTATGATCGGTTTCGATCGTAAATTTATTTCCAAAAAGGTAAGGTCTAAAGTGCTTAGTGTTTTCGACTATTGAAAGGAGTTCCTTCTCAATTGTTGAGTAGTTCCTTTTAGTGGAATTTAGTGTGCGGCTATAGTAAGCTATGGGCTTGTCGTTTTGTGACAAAACACCTCCTATAGCGATATTACTAGCGTCGGTAGTCAGGTGAAAAGTTTTTGTAAAGTCTGGATACGTCAGTATAGGTGAATTTGTAATAAGTTTTTTGGCTTGTCTGAAGGCATTTACGTAATCTGTGTCGTTAATGTCAATTTTAGAGTCTTTCTTAAGGCATTTGTTTAAGGGGAATGGGATTTTTGCGAAATTCCTAATGAAGCGGCGGTAATAGCCTATCAAACTGAGAAATGATTTTAATTCTTTTTGAGACTTTAGTATAGGAAAATCTTTTATACATTTAATTTTGTTCGGATTTGCTTTTACCTGGTCTTTTGTGACGATATGTCCTAAAAACTCAACTTCTTTTCTAAGGAATTCGGATTTGATTAATTGGACCTTTAAATTAACGTCCCGTAATTTTTGGAAAATTTGTTTGATATGGAGAAGGTGTTCTTGAAGGGATTTAGAAAATATTATAGTATCATCCATGTAGACAAAACAGCTTTTGTATAGGAATTCTTTTAAAACATCATACATTACTTTTTTGAAGGTTATGGCCGAATTACGGAGGCCATGGGGTATTTTCACATACTCATAATGGCCGTTATTTACGCTGAAGGCTGTTTTTTCACTACTTTCGGGAGTTAATTCGATCTGATGAAATCCTGGTGCCAATTCGAGGGTAGTAAAATATGTACATTTTCCTAAATTATTTAGAATCTCATCGACTTTTGGTAAGGGGTATTTTTCAGTTATGGTTTTCTCGTTAAGCTTCCTATAATCCACAACTAATCGCCATTTTGTCTTTTCTGGCGAGTTTACTTTCTTTGAAATAATCCATACCGGAGAGGAATAAGGGGATATAGAAGGCTTAATAATTTTGTTATCCAATAAATTTTGAATTTCCTTTTGTATTTCAATGTTCAAATGGTAGGGGTGTCTGTATGATTTTACATGTATTGGTTCGTCATCTTTTGTTCGTATGTCATGTTTAACACAGTTGGTAAACGTAAGGTCACTGTTTTCATGGTAAAATATGTTTTTGTATTTGTGACATAAAGAAAATAATCTTGATTTTTCTTCGGTATTAAGATGCTCTACTCTTAATTGTTTTAAAATGTTGGGTTGATTTTGTTTTATTGGTTCGTTCAGTTCGTAATAGTTTTGTAAAGGAGTGACTTTGATTCGTTCGTTGAAGTAAACTTCGACGTTGTCAGATGTATTTTTTGTAATGGGAATTGTGCAAATGCCAGAATGAGAAGTAGCTATAGCTTCTTCTACAGTTACAGTGTTGTCGGATAGTTGGAGAATCAGAACGGTTTCATTTTCTACGTTAACAGGAATTCTGATACTATTTACACATATTTGTTTAAAGGGCTTAAAATTTTGAGGGTCAAGTTCGAAGTAGAAAGGGATTTCTGTCTTGCCTAACGTTATAGTCTGTGTGTCGTAGTTTATACGTGCTTTCAATTTCTGGAAGTGAGCAGAACCGATCAAGGCGTCAAAACGATCATGCCATTGCATGACATGAAAATCGAAGGGAAATTTAATGCCATATTCTTGCAATATAGGGAACTGAATGTTATCAGTACCTCTGGAAATTTTGCCAACGGATTTCATGGCGAAGGGTTTCTGATAGAGATATTCGCTGAAAAATTCGTAGGCCGGACCTGGATTCATGATGCTATCAGACGCACCACTGTCAATGAGTATTTGTAGGCCTAAAGAGGGTAGACAGAAGAAGGGTAGTTTGGGTTGCATGGCAATATTATTTAAGTCAAGTTTTATAGTACTTCCGAGGCTGTATCGTGAAAATCCTGGTTTTCACCATACGGTTCCTCTGGTTCCTGGAGTTCCTCGTTATAGAAGTCCTCATCAGGTTGATAATCATTATCATCCTGGTATAAATAGTCAGGCTCTTGTTCCTGCTCTTGGCAAGTTTGGTTGTTATTTATTTGAGGAATTGGGTGATTTGTACGAGGGCGATTGTTTGTTAGGTTAGTAGAAATTGACATAGGGGTTGCCTGATTATTAATTCTTCTTCCGAAGACTTGTGAATTAGTGGGGTAATTTCGTTGTTGTGGAATTGGTCTTAAGTTTGAGATAGGTCGGCTTGGAAAGGGTTGTCGAAACGTTGGTTGTTGTTTATGACTTTGTGGGGGTATTCTCTGGAAATTGGGTTGATAGTTATAATTTTGTTGGGGTATTCTCTGGAAATCGGGCTGTTGGTTATAATTTTGTTGAGGTATTTTCCGGAAATTGGGGTAGAAGTCGTTTACTTTCCTATTAATTATGTGGGGCTTTTGTTGCTGAGGATGTTTGTCGTTTTGACGGAAATGAGATTCATCTTTGTCTTTTATGACTTTTAGAAAATTTACTTGCATCTGCTCGTTATCAATGCGATGGCATTCTAGCAGCGCTGTTTCTAAATTAGGGATGTTTAGTAAACGCAAGTGACTGTGATATGGTTCGGCTATTCCTATTTTGAAAGAAGTAACAGCTGCTGTTTCGTATTGCTGTTTTTTGTAGGTTTTTATAATGTCGTCTAGGGCTTGTAAGGAAATATGTTCGTTTAACATTTTTAATTTGTCTTGTATAGTGTTGTAAAAATCAGTAGCAGTTTGAGTTTTACGCATGTAACTAGTCCCTAGATCTGTCATTAAAAGGTCTTCTGATCTAGGGTCTGTATATTGGGCCTTAAGGGCATTTTCAATATTTTGCCAAGTAATGTCGTCTAGTTTCATAAGTATATCTCGGGCTTCACCTGTGATTTTGGCCTTAATGAATTCAATAATCATTCTGTTACAATGTAGGTCGTCAGGTGTGTCGCCTTGTCTTTTGTAACATAGGATATAAGTGCGGCATTGATTCAGAAAATATGCTAATTGTTTTTGTCCACCATTGTACTCAGGAATCATCGCCGAAGCTTGACAGATTTGGGTGATTGATGCCTCTGACATGTTTTGGAAATTAGGGGTTTCTGATGAATTAAAAATGAGTGAATCTGGGGTTAAATTTGGCAAGATTCTTTCTGGAATTCGGGTAAATCTTATGGGAGACCTTTCACGAAGGCTCATGTAATGTATTAATAGATATAAAGGAGATTTTCTTTTTAAATATTAATTAGAGGGTAATAAGGGTATATATTTTTTTTGTAATAAGTGGATAAAATTTGTAATTAATAGAATAATAATCAATCTTAAAAATAAATGTTTAATTCTAAAGTAATCAATAATTTATAACTAAAAGGTTAATTAATGCGGTGCAAAATATTAAACTGTATAAAATCTTTATGCCTCAAAATATATTTCTGTTAAAATTGTTTTTATAAAGCGTTTTAATTACAGTGGAAAATATACGATAAAAAATTACTCTAATTGTACTAAATGATTCAATTTCTACGCTAACAATGCTTGCTTGTTATAATGTGTATTGCAAAAGCATTATATCTAGTTACAACGGATATCATACGTTTCTGTTGAAATTGAATCTTGTATAATATCGCGTCTATAAAGTTTTTTATTTAGCCATCAGTTTTTACGTACAGTCACTGTGAATATCAAATTAAATGCGACGGTAAAATAGATGCATGCAGTGTTTTTATTAAACAACGACTAACTTGTGATACTGAGTTAATTTTAGAGAAATTTCATTAGATAGAATATATTTATTAACGTAATTATCACTTAATGCTAAGAATTTGTTAAACTGTATAAAAATAATTCTGCTTTATTTAATGTATTTTCGAAAAATTAAACTTGAAAATACAGTAAAAATGCTTCTCTTTATAACTTGTACTATGAAAAAGTACCTTGTAATAATATCAATAATTATTCGTTTAAAAAATAAGGCTTGTATGTAGTAAATTAAAAGAAATTTGTTAATGCTATTGACAAAATATTAATTATAATAGGTATCACGAAAGAAGATAGCTTTGTGATAATATTAATAATTATTAATAATCAATTATAGGGCATTTATGAAAAAAATGATTTTTATGATGCCTTAAATATAAGTATTGCCAAAGAAAAACTTTGTGAATACTAAAAATAATTTGTATTTACGAAAAATGAATTTTGCAAATACATAAAAGACACAATTGCATAGGAAATGAAAGAAATGGATCAACTTACAGAAGGGAAACTGCTTTGTTGGTCATCTATGGCTTTTCTTCCAATGCCCTTGCTCTTCTTCTTGGATGGTTCTTCCAACACAAACGTTCAAAAACGACCGAAAATTTTGCTACTTTTAGGTTGCCAAAACGTCGTTACTGGATCCTGTTCGCAGCGCCAGTTAAATAAGGCCCTTTTGGCTTTATGATAAAAATAAATTTATTTAAGACCAAAAAGTACAATTAAATAACGAAGTGATTAGTTACAAGTTACAACTAACGAACTATGAATGTTATTAATCGTGGACAAGTAAAGAATGAATTCTAAATCTACATAACTGATACCTATAAACTAGGATTGATTATGATGCGGTTTCTGATTGAACTCTGTGACCGCCTGAGGTCGATGTCATTGCTGAGTGGACTATATCGAAACGGATGTCGTGGTATTGTTCTTTTATGGTTGCCATATACAGGGCGACGTAATTATACAGGGTGACATAATTATATATATATATATATATATATATATATATATATATATATATATATATATATATATATATATATATATATATATATATATATATATATATATATATATATATATATATATATATATATATATATATATATATATATATATATCGTAAATCACAAAATAATTAACCGATTTTAGTGAAATTTGGTAGGTACCTTCCTTTTGTAAGTGGCTGGCCTAAGTTCGTTACCCAGAAAACTCAGACCAGATTTTCGCAGATTGTACGCTGGTTTACACTGTAAAAAATATACCATATGCCAAAATTTAGATGTCTAAGTTAAAAGAAGTTATAGGCATTAAACAAAAATTAAAAATTTGGTACGCAGGTTTATGTTATAAGAACTAAATTTTGTGCCAAAATTTAGATCTTTAAGTTAAAAGCAAAAAAGTTATAAACATTTAATAAAAAAAACATTTGATTGCCGCTGGAGGTCAGAGCACTGCACATGCCCAGAATATTGTGTGTGGTAAACAAAATACATTAACTATCACAGGCAAATTTAAATTTGTCTTGGCGCATATAAAATTTTTATAAAAAAAGTTGCCTAGATAATTTCTATGAAAATTTACTATTATAAGGGATTTGCTGCGCGAAGACTTTTGTCACTCAAAGAATCTTATTCTAATCAAATACTATTCATGATGTGATTCTATATAATTATTATGTATGTAGTATATAAAGTAAAGTAAAGTTCGATCGTATGTCATCGTCGTCCAATAGGAACACAGCAACGCCAACGCCAACCGCGAACTGTCAACGAGCCCGCTTCATTAATGGCGGATTGTTGTTTTTATTTATGATTTCATCTACATAAAATGTTATTTGATTTGTCTATTTATTTTTCTGGGAATATATAAATAAATTTCTGTAGCGTGAATTGTTTGAATTTTGTATAATTAAGTAATTCGTCATCTGGAGTGTGGATAACGAAACATGAATGACCAATTTTTCCACTAAGCAAACAGAGTTACCATTATACTTAGCTACATTCTTCATACATTCAAGTTTTCTGTTGTATCCTTCTTTATTTAAGCGGAACTGTATTAATCTATGAACCAAACAATTCAAACTAGCTGTTTTTCGCGAAAAACTATGGTGTAAGTGTATCGAAATGTAACTCAGCGTAGTTGTTTCCTTTCTGCGAATATCAGATTCTAAAGTGTCTCTATTTTTATAGACTAATACATCAAGAAAAGGTCATTTGTTATTAATTTCTATTTGATGGGTGAATTTAATGGTGTCAAATGTACTGTTTAATTTGGCAATAAAATCATCTACTTTGCATACATCCGTATTAAATACTGCAAAAATATCGTCCATATGACGAAACCATACTATGGGAAAATAGCTATTTTTGTTTGTTAGGTCTGTTTCAAATCTACTCATGAAAAGGTCTGCAATGAATGGGGAAAGAGGGTTGCCCATTGCTGTGCCGTGTGATTGTTCAAATTCATTATCAAATTGAAAAATATTTTAATTCATGTTAAGGTTCGTTAAGTTTATATATTCTTGGAGGACCTTTTTATCTATGTTGTTCATTTTTAACAAATGATCTAAATACGTTAGCGTTTCTTTTATGCGAACACTAAAAAACTATGTCACATCAAACGATATTAAAACCTCGCCTTCAACCAACTTAATATTTTCAACTTTATTAATAAATTCAAGCGCATGTGAAACTGAAAAACTTTTTTGTTTACTTGCAGACCTCTTCATCTATGTTGTTCATTTTTAGCAAATGGTCTAAATACGTTAGCGTTTCTTTTATGGGAACACCGGGAAACAACGAGGTCACATCAAACGATATTAAAACTTCGCCTTCAACCAATTTAATATTTTTAACTTATGTTTCATAGGAAAGCCTGTAAATTCGCTTTTTAACCATTTTGCTATATTGTAGTCGGGGAATATATAGCTGGAACCATAGGTCTCACTGATTTTCCGGGAGACAATATTTTTTCGAAACTTTAGGATCTGAAACTTGTAATTTTTCCTAAATCTTTTGTAACAAGGGTTTTACATCCCTTTAAATCGTTTTTTACTTCAGAAATCGTTTTTGGGAGAGGGTTTCTATTTAGTTTTTTATGCGGTCCTGTTTATTTATGATATCATCATCATAAAATGTTATTTGATCTGCATCTATTTATTTTTCTGGAAGTTTTAAAAATTGAACAATCATATTGTAGCGTAAATTGTTTGCATTTTGGGTAATTAAGTGGTTCGTCGCCTGGAGTGTGGATAACGTAACATGAAGTATATCGACAAGGATATCAGGTAAGGTACTTAAATTAGTAAATTATAAAGATATTTTTTGAGTAGTGTAAGTGAACGTTTACTTTTTAAAACCAGACCGGTTTTAAATGAAATTTTGCATAACCGTGTTTTTCTGGTCGTAGATTATGAAAATGAGATATTTTTACATAATATATCTGAAAAAGGGTAAAAAATACTCATTTTTTGATATATAGTTAATAAGATATTGCACCGTTAATGCGTGAAAAATTGCTATAAATCTCTAAAACAGCTACCTATGTACTAAATACATGTGTGAATTAAATAAAATTAGTGAGTTTACTGTAGCTTAATTAAATTTTGGTGTCAGTAATCTATTGGTGAATCATTCAAGATGGCTGCTCCTATTTATATGTTTGTTTCTTTTTATGAAATTTGCTTAATGAAAAAGAAAACCTAATTGCTAAATACGAATTTTGTTATGTGCTTGAAGCAGCGTGGAGGTTCTTGCCTGGTCAGACCAATTTATTTCAAAACGTTAAATGGCACGATTAACCTATGGAAGCAAGTGGCTCACTCAGAGCAATATACTGCATAAGAACAGTGAAACAGTACAGTACCTATCAGGCTGCCAGGATTGCTTATTTTTCACATTGTTACAGTATCCTATCGTATGGAACACTCATATGGGGTAACTCGTCAGCAGCGGAACATGTGTTTATCATGCAAAAAAGAGCAATAAGGACATTATGTGACTGAGGCCCAAGAAAAATCTGCCTTAATGTGTTCGAGGTCAATGGGATACTTACCCTTCCAGCCATATTCTTTTTTAGTATATGTATTCAAAATATCCAGTGAATCGTGAAGCTCACAACAGCAATACCAGGTGCAGGCATGAATTAAAAATACTTTTGCACAAAAAGAAGAAAACAAAGCAGATTTTTGGTTATTTGGCAATCAAATTCCTCAATTTTCTACCTAATGCTATTAAGGTGCTGCCACCAACAAGATTAAAGTGGGCACTAATGGGTGTTATAAAACAAAAAACCAAAGTGGAGGAATTTATTGGTGCCCTAAACTAATATGTATAGTGTTACATACTATTTGTATTCACTCTTTGTAGTGTGTGTGTGTGTGTGTGTGTGTGTGTGTGTGTGTGTGTGTGTGTGTGTGCGCGCGCGCGCGTTAGGCAAAAGCTTTGGAAGGCAAGTTACACTAGTCACAGACTTTTTTGATATATATATATATATATATATATATATATATATATATATATATATATATATATATATATATATATATATATATATATATATATATATATATATATATACGTAATTCTTTGTAGTCATAATTTCGCTTTATTTTTACTCAATATTTCTGAATGTAGACATATATTGCGTCGGTACTATACTTATTCGGTAGAGATAGTTAAGACATACGCGTGAACGCTTTCCGAGACTGTCGCCATATTTAGGCTATTTTTGCATTGAAGTTTCCATGCGCTTGATGTCTCCATTGCATATTCTTACGTTTGCTTAATTAAACTACTCTAAAATCGAGACGAATGCACCATTTTAGATATTTCTTTTTTCACAATATTATTTAATATGTTGACTTTATTTTATGTCACATATCTTACCACATATTTTAAAAGATAAAAATTTCTCACTGCTCGAAAAAAGTAATGCAGCAGAAGAGTTCGGTTTTGTTATTTGTGTTTCACACATTTTCCTAGACGAGTTATTTAGTAAAACAATATCAGAAACAATTAATTGGTACTCATTTAGAAAAAATAATTTTTGAAATCGGTCAATTAATAACTATGATATCACGAGTTCAAGTTTTTTATTTTGTCGCCGAGTTTTGCCTAGAACTGCATTTTCGCCTAAACATGGACGCTCTCGCTATTATATGTCTTAACTATCTATCTAGTAACTCTAGTCGGTACTTATAAAGGCTGTGACTTATCATGTACATTTGATGGTCAATATATATATATATATATATATATATATATATATATATATATATATATATATATATATATATATATATATATATAATTGCAGATGTTGATCCCAGAAGAATAACAAAGCACATATCACGACCTAACACTTTCAAAAACACTAACACACACTATGCAGGAACTTCGTAGAAGGGTAAATTCAGGCAAATTCACGTAAGACCTAATAATTAATATCTTCCATTTATGATTCTCATCACCATAGTTACGAAAACGTAGAAAAGCGCAGCTCCCATGGCAACTCATAACATCAATTAATCTAACTGGATTTTCAAAACAAAATAGTTTCAAATTAAACATTTCATTTAAAATATAGTAATAATTAAACTTGTAATCTCCATAAAACTGTCATATTTTAAGAAATTTATTAGAAAGGGTCCGATTAAGTTGCTAATTGGAAAGAAATTAAGTTGTAGTCAAATTTTTATTCATAATTAACAATATAAAATAAATGTTTTTAAAGTTTTAAAATTTCTTAAGTTACGTCTAAATCTTTCCCATTGACTAACATAGCATATAGCACAATTAAAGCAGGTTCAATAACAGAACCATTAGTGCTGGAAAGTGTAACAATTTCCACATCTGAATCCAATAATAAAATATTCCCTGTAGAGAGAGAGAGAGAGAGGTACTCAAAAATAGCTGTGGTAAATAAACAACAAGGAACAAGTACCTAAATATTTATTTTTCAAAACGTAATATATATTTAAAATTAATACATCAAATATAATAGGGAAGTTCCATAGACTAAGAGTTGAGATAATAATAATAATTTGACATTTTTAAACGAAATATTAGCTTTGTAATAAAGGACTATAAGGAGTATTCTAAAATAAAGAGAAACTGTTGATAGGTTAAACTTACACTTATTTTAAGCACAACAAATTAAATCATAAAATATACTTTAAATACAAAAATAATTAATTAAAAATACAATAAATAACATAATTATACACATAATATAAATAATAATAATAATAATAATAATAATATATATATATATATATATATATATATATATATATATATATATATATATATATATATATTTAGCAGGTGGTAGTGGCATTTTCCTTCACGTGATAGTTTATAGTGTAGATTTTTTCACGCCCGAGGAGGTACCACCCCATGCATTAAGGGGCCGGTGAAGTCCCAACGGACGTTTCCGGTTCTAGTGTATGAATCGGTTTTCCTTATAAGCAAAAATGATGATGGTTCCTCGTTGTACAAAAGATTCCGGAGGTAAAATACCCCTCCATTCGGATATCCGGGAGAGGGGTGTACAGGAGGCGCTAGCATCAAGATTTAACATATCCCTCTCGAATATATGTGGCCTAAATTCTAACCTGAACTCCGTCCACCATTTCCTCCAGGCTAATAGGCCCCAACTCCTCTTCCTCACCGAAACCCAAATCAGTGCCAAAACAGCCACTAATCACCTTAATTTCCTGGCGTATACGTCCGTAGCAATCTACCCTGCACCAGACTCCCCAATTTAGAATTTATGGATAAAACTATCTCTAAGGGATACAACTAAATTCATCTGTTGCATTTACCGGTCACCTTCTGACAACAACTTCGTCCAGCTCTTTGACTACCTTTCTGAAAAAAAACGACCATCTGATTTTTGAATATTCTTCCTCCGAGGTCACTATTTTTGGTGACTTCAATGTCCATAATAAGAAATGGCTAGGATCTTCAAAAACCGATCCACAAGGGAGAGCATCCAAGGCCTTTGCAGTCAGCAATTTTTTAGCCAATATGGTTCAGCAACCTACTTACTTTCCTCGCATCCCAACATACAGCTCAAATGCCGTGGACCTTCTTCTTACTAAAAAAACCTGAATGCTATAAGATATCAGTCACCGCCCCCCTTGGTCGCTCAGACCACGGCATGGTCACTGCTTCCTGCGCAATGCAACCCGAGGTCACGCAGTCATCACACCCACGTATCGTTTGGCACTACAACTCCGCGAACTGGGGCGAAATGCGGGATTACTTTTCCTCATTTCCATGGGCGTCTGTCTGCTTCTCTCAACCTGACCCCTCTGATATCTCACAAAACGTCACCGAAATTATCCAAGCTGGCATGGAATTATTTATTCCACTTACACAGAAAACCTCTTCAGCCACTCAAAGCCCTGGTTCTCTAAATCCTGTGACAAGGCCAGACTTGAAAAGGTCAAAGCTCACAAAACGCTTCTACACAACCCCAGTCAAGAAAACCGTCAAGCATTTAACGACGCAAGAAACCGCTATGTCCGCATTCTTTCTGAGGCAAAAAACTCGTTTAATAACCACATCAAAAACAAAGTCCTCTTAAGTTCCAACGGCAGTAAACCCTTCTGGGCTCTTGCTAAATCTATTGGGAATAATTTCTGCAAGAGCACGTTCCCACCTGTTGTCCCAGGGGATAAAATTGTTTCTACCGCCCTGGGCAAGGCTGAACTTTTTTCCTCGTTGTTCGCCGGCAATTCTACTCTCAACCCACCTCCAAATGTTCAACCACCAACAGTCTCTAATGTCGCGCATAAAATAACGGATATCATTTTCAAAACTAAAAAGGTACGAAAGAAGATATGTTCTCTTAATACCAGGAAAGCCTCTGGCCTTGACAAGATCCCATCAATTGTTTTAAAAAAATGCGCACCAGAACTTGCTCCTGTCCTGACTCGTCTGTTTCGGACATCTTACAATAGAGGCATATTCCCTAGTAACTGGAAAACTGCTCGAGTACAGCCCGTCCCCAAGAAAGGATCCAAAGCGCTTCCTAGCAACTACAGGCCTATTTATCTCCTTTCAGTCGTCTCGACAGGCAGTATGGATTCCGTCAGCGCAGATCAACTGGCGACCTCCTTTCCTTTGTCACCCATTCTTGGAACAAGTCTATGGAACTATACGGTGAATCCCAGATTGTCGCTCTAGACATATCCAAAGCATGCGACCAGGTCTGGCACGCAGCGCTGCTTAATAAACTTCCGGCCTATGGCCTACCACCAAAACTCTGTACCTGGACAGCAAATTTCCTGTCCAACCGGAGCATTTCTGTTGTCGTGGATGGCCATTCCTCTAAACTGTATCCAGTTAATGCAGGAGTTCCTCAAGGTTCAGCTTTAGCCCCTACTTTATTTATTTTCCACATCAATAACACATCCAACCCAGTTCACAGTTACGCAGACTCATGGAGGGTTCTGCCTCCCTGGATCTCCAAAAAATATTAGACTGGGAAAGTAGAAATCTTGTACAATTCAATCTCACCAAATCTCAGTCTTGCTTTCTTTCTCATAAGAGATACACCGGCCCTAGACCCATCACAATGAACAACCAAGTTGTTCAAAGTAATGAGTCCTTTTCACTTGTTGGTGTTTCTGTGGATCGAAATCTCAATTGGCACCAACATGTCACATCAATTGCAGAAGCGACTGCTAATAAATTGGGTTTCCTCTTCCGGGCGGCTCGCAAATACTTTTTACCAGCTAATCTCTATACCTTATATACTTCACAAATAAGGCCAAACCTCGAATACTGCTCCCACATCTGGGGTGCCGCTGCCGCTTCTACACTCGCTATCGTGGACTCAATTCAGAAAAGAGTTATAAGTCTCATCGGTGACCCTACCCACACCCAAAGGCTGCCATCACTTGTCCACCGACGTGCCGTTGGTGATGTCTCTCTATTTTATAGATATCTGCACGGGCACTGCTCAGAGGAGCTTTCTTCCATAGTTCCTTCACCTGCTGCCCCCAACAGATCTACCAGGGGAACAGAGCGAATGCACCCTTTTACTGTCCAGGTCACCAGACATAGAACATCTTGTTATGCCCGCTCTTCTGTCGTGGGGACTTCCAAGATGTGGAATTCCTTGCCGGCACATGTTTTTCCTTCTCCCCCGAACCTCCAAACCTTCAAGTCCTGAATTAACAAGTCGCCTCTTTCCTCCTTGTCGACACCCACGGTACGATAGTATTTAGGCTGTAAACCCTCGTGGTGTGTTGTTGAAATATATATATATATATATATATATATATATATATATATATATATATATATATATATATATATATATATATATATATATATATATATATATATATATATATATATATATATATATATATATATATATATATATATATATATATATATATATATATATATATATATATATGTCTGTGTGTGTGTGTGTGTGTATGTATGTATGTATGTATCACACTGATTACTCACAAAATAATGGACTGATTTTGATAAAATTTGGTGAGTACCTTCCTTTTGCAAGTGGCTTGGATAAGTTCGTTAGCCAGGAAAATCGGCCCAGCTTTTCCCGGAAAATTTTGCATTTTCTTTCGGAAACAAATTATATCTCCGGAAATAATAAAGCTATGGTAACCAAATTTGGTACGCAAGTTTATGACACTAAAATGAAACTACATATCAAATTTTCTATGTTATAGGAAAAAAAGTTATAAAAAAATTTTGGTCCCAGATCATTTCTATGAAAATTCACCACCATAACGCACTTGCTGCGTCCAGACTTTTTTTAGTTTTACAAGATATATATATATATATATATATATATATATATATATATATATATATATATATATATATATATATATATATATATATATATATATATATATATATATATATATATATATATATATATATATATATATATATATATATATATATATATATATATATATATATATATATATATATATGTATATGTATATGTATATATATATATATATATAGTTCTGGAAACCAGATCCACTAAACATTACACATTAACATACACCATTAGAGCCATAAAAACATACGATGAGATAATCCATAACAGCTATTTTACCAACAAAGCATTAAAGTTCAAATAGGAATGCAAAGAATTTAGTGGGAAAGTAGTAAATAAATGAATGGAACAAATATAATTCAATTCAGTCATTGATATAAGGTATAAGATTAAGTTAATATAAGAGGGTTTCAGAGGACTTAAAAGACTAAACCAGCTAAGCCCAAATTTACATTAACAAAAAAAATGTAGTGATTGTCAAAGTTAGATTAAGTATCGATAGTATATGTAGACAATCGAACTAGAACAAAATTGGAATATTTAGAATGACTGTTGTAATTAGCATTAAGGAAGTGTGCACAAAGTGACAGTTCCACAAGAATTTGAATTTTTTGTGGAAAATGACAATTCCACAAAGCGATGACAGCACAGAAAAACGGAAGTTTGTTTTGACAGAAAAAGATTGCTGTGAAAAAATGCGAGGAGGGGTTTGAC
Source organism: Tillus elongatus (assembly GCA_964006375.1). Lineage (NCBI taxonomy): Eukaryota > Metazoa > Arthropoda > Insecta > Coleoptera > Cleridae > Tillus > Tillus elongatus. Next base: position 54,204,996 of record OZ023269.1, read on the forward strand.
AGAAGAAAATAGACTGACATGGTTTTTTTTTTTGAAGTTTAGAGAGCGGTGGTCATTAGCTGTTGATAAGAACAGAAAAAGTATTGTGCTGAAGTAAAGTTAAAGAGCGGAGGTCATTAGCTGTTTATAAGAACAGGAAAAAGTATTGTTCGGAAGTAAATTTTAGAGAGCGGGGTCCTTGGCGGTTTATAAGACCAGCGAAAGTACCTAAAAGAAGCAAACGCCATCACTCAAGATATGGTTACGTAGAATCCAGATGCAGATCTAAATATAAATATAAATACATATCTAGTGAAGTACACCTATGGTAAATGAGAACAAGAATAACACACAAGAGTAGTCTGGATGTACATAGCTATCAAGGTAAAGTGAAATTGACATTTTAAATTTGAACCTTGATATTGTTTGGTTTGTTTGATTTTCCTAAGACAAGATAGTAGTTTTTGAAGTTAAACAAGAAAATTAAATTAAAATTAAATTTAGGTTGTTCATAAAAAAGACTAATTAGTCGAATAAGTATAGACGGATCCAATAGGTAATATAAGGTAATTTTTTTAATATTCTGTGGGGAGAAGTTTTATGTAACTTAATATATAAATGATTATTCAATAAATTATGTAAATAATAGAAAAAAAATGACATATCAATGACTTAGTTGAATACTTAAGGTGGAAAAATTAAAAGAATATCACTACTTATAAAAAGGGCATATATTTAATTGGGAAATATTATTGTTGAACATTGTTATTAAATCGTTTAATAAATCGTTGTAGGGGTTTGAACCGATGCTCTGAGATAGGAGAAACAGCTGGGGCAAAAAGAAACACAACAATAGATAGATATATTACACAGACACATAAAACATTACAAAATGGCGACCAAACGTGCGGGCTTCGAAAATACATGCACGGACCTATAAAAAAATTAGAAATAATAATATAAAAACCTTGATAAAAGACATATCCGAACCATTTCCAATTTCAATACCAATATAAATAACATGCCTAACAGAAAAACAACTAGAAAGACAGCTACATCGAGAGACAGACAAGACAGTGGAGATGACAGGGAGGATGAACTACAGGAAAATGTTGAAATGAGTGAGGTAAGAGTGGACGAACAAGAAATAAGAGAGAATATGGAAGAACACGTAGAAATGACTGTAAATACGAGTGCAGAAACAAATGGAGGAGTGTCAGCACCTGAACAACAACGTGAAAGTAACAACGAAATATTAATGAAATTAATGCAAAGTATGAATAGTATAGGGGACAAAATAGAAAAGCAAGAACAAAGTATGAATAGTATAGGGGACAAAATAGAAAAACAAGAACAAAGTATGAATAGTATAGGGGACAAAATAGAAAAACAAGAACAAAGTATGAATAGTATAGGGGACAAAATAGAAAAACAAGAACAAAGTATGAATAGTATAGGGGACAAAATAGAAAAACAAGAACAAAGTATGAATGCAAATATAAATAGCATAATGCAGGAGATAAATGAGAAGTTGGCGAAACAGGAAATTAATATAAAACAAGATATAAATGATAAGATGGAGAAACAGGAAATAAGCATAATGCAAAATATGAATCAAAATATGAGACAGATGAACGACAGATTAAATGAAATGGATATAAAAATCACAGAAAAATTTGATAAAACGGTGCAGGTATTAAAAATAGAAATGGAACGAAAGATAGAAGAGAAAGTCGATGAAGAAATGAATGAAATACGCAAGTTTGTAATCGAGAAAATGAAAGGAACTGACGACGAGATAAGTAGTTTGATACAGATGGAAAATCAACGGTATCAGAGACTAGTAGGAGTAAACACAGTGATAAAAAGAAAGGTAGATAACTATCACAGTGAAATAAATGACAAATTGACAGAAGTAAATGGGAAGATTAACCAGGTCGATCAAATAAGCAGAGTAAATGGTGAGAATGTAGAAAAACTAAGAGACGAGGCAGAACAAAGATTTAATGAAGAAAATAGGAGAATGAGAGAAGAATGGGAGAAAGTAAAAAAACACATGGGAAATGAAAGAATAGTACACCCAAATATGACTGGCATAATGCAAGAGTTAGGACATAAATTTAGCGGAAAAATAAACAAGCTACACCCCAAAGTTTTCATCACTAGCTTAATTAATAGACTGAAAAACATATACGACTTACAAGACATTAAAGAAATTATTAAACTAAGCTTAGAAGGGGATGCGCTAATCTGGTTTACCAGTAAAGAAGAAAGCATAGAAGACGTAGAAGATTTTGAAAATAAATTCTTAAACCATTACTGGGGAGAATCTCAACAGGCAGTAGTCAGAGAGAGACTATACTTTGGTAAACACGACCCAAACGACCCTAAAGAATTATCGAGTTACGCATTACACATCTACGATATGGCACAGCACTTAACGCCAAAAATGAGGGAGGAAGAAATCATCGTTTACATAGCGACACACTTTAAAAGTGAAATAGCTGAGACGATAGGTATCCAAAATATAAGGACGCTGGACCAAATAGTCAACTATTTACAGAGGGTGCAAAGGACAATGAATAAACAAAGAAATAGGGAAGAAAACAATGACAGAGGAGACAATAGAAGGCAAACCTTTGATAAGCACCAAAGAAATTGACAAACTTACAGACGAGACACAGATGGGGGAAACAGGTACTATGGAAGACAATATAGACCGTACGACAACATGAGGAATGATCATGGGGGAAGGTATACCAGCAATCGTGATGATTACAGGCAAAATCGCAGTAATCGATACGAGAGATATAATAATGATAACCGAGAGAACTATAGGGAAGACAACCGGTATATGAGCAGTAATCAGTACAAAAATGACAACTTCAAAAGGGAACGTATGGCAAACCACGACCAATACAATCCCAGGCGCAAAGAAGACTATGACAGTAATCCAAGGACAAGGCAGTGTAACATCAGGGAACAAAACATTAAATTGAAACCAAGTGGTGGGGCCATAAGGAAAGAGAGAGAGATGAGCATGCATAGTATGAGAGAATTGGATGAGAGAAGACGAAATGACACATTAGACGAAACAAGAATAATGAGTGGCACCGTGAATGAGGCAAGAGCAAGAAGTCCAAGCAGGACTATTGAGCACGCCATAGTACATGCAAATTTTTAAGTAAGCACAAGCCATACGAAGACAAACATACACATAAAAAAAACCAGCAATACATGTATATATGAACATCCTAGGGAAAATTTTAAGAATGATAAAGAGGCAGAACAAATTGAAGAATCTATAGGGTTAATAATTGTCAAGGGTAAATTAAAGGACAGAGAAATTAGTATAATGTTAGACACCGGATCGGAAGCCTCGATCATATCTGGAAAATTGCTAGAAAACATTGAATATGGAAACATCGGAAGAATAGAAATACCAAAGATAACATTAATAAATGCAAGGGGAAAGAAAATAGGAGAAATAAACGAAACAATATCTGTGGAGATAGAAATAAAAGAACATAGATTGGAATTACAATTGTTAATAATGGAGGATATGGAGTACGATGTGATTATGGGAACGGATGAAATGGAAAAGCATAAAATAATAATAGATTACCTCAACAAATATGTATTAGTGAGCAACAGTAAGATAAAAATGGGGAAATTACAAGAAATGGTTGAAAAAGTGGACAATGAAAATATAAATATGGGGATGAATAATATTAGATATAATAGATATGAAGAAGCCAGCTATGATAAAAATAAAGAAAATATATATGAAGAAATAGATAAAGAGCAGATAGTCTGCGATGCAAAGTATAGCAAACAAATAGGGGAATTATTAGAAAAATATAGGGGTTTAGTAATAGATGAAACAAGAGTTGCGAAGAATTATGTACATAAAATTGAGGTAAGAAAACTAGAACATTTTAAGGCAAAGTCATATCCGATCCCTTATAGATACAGAAAGGAAGTGGCTGAAGAAATATTAGAAATGAAGAAAAAAGGAATAATAGAAAACGCCAACAGTCCATATATAAATCCAGTTGTGGTCGTAAAAAAATCTAGTGGTGAACTAAGACTATGTCTAGACGCCAGAAGTATAAACAAGTGTTCTATTCCACAGTACGAAGCCCCTGCGAATATAGATTCTATTTTCGGTCGAATCACATATTCAGAAGTTTTTTCCAAAATTGACCTTAAACATAGTTTCTGGTTGATACCCTTACATGAAAATAGCAGAGACTACACGGGATTTGCTATTGATGGGGTTGTGTATCGATTTGCGGTAGTGCCGTTTGGCGTACAATCAGCGTGTGCAGCACTCATGAAAGCACTACACCAAATACTGGACAAATATGATCAATTCGTGGTGCACTACGTAGACGACATCCTAGTGTACAGCAAAGAAAAGGACCATCAAACACATGTAGAAACTGTAATCAGGGAACTGGACGAGGCTGGTTTGAAAATCTACCTCAAGAAATGCAAATTCTACCAAAAACAGGTAGTGTTCTTAGGGTATGTTATTGACCAAGAGGGAATACACATGGACGATCAAAGAGTAAAAGTTATCATGGAATACAAAAGACCCACCAACCTTAAGATGTTACGAGGGTTTATAGGCATGATTAACTATTTTAAAAGACTGATTCCTAACCTGAGCGAAAAAATATATCCACTCATAGACATGCTAAAAAAAACCAGAAGTGGAAGTGGGACAGCCATAAAGAACTAGCATTTAATGAAATAAAAAATGAACTTTGTAGTGGTGTGAAAGTATATCATCCGAGGTATGAATCAGAGTTTATTGTGAGGACGGATGCTTCAATAAATAAATTAGCAGGAGTGCTTGTACAGGTTCAAGATGGAATGGAAGTGCCGATATGTTTTGTATCGAGAGTGACGAAGCAGCATGAAAGAAAATATAGTGTAACAGAGTTAGAATTGGTGAGTGTGGTATTTTGCGTGGAGAAGTTGCGATTTTATCTTTTGGGAAATAAGTTTGTCATAGAGACTGATCACCAAGCGTTGATCAGTATTCTCAAGAATAAATTCGTCAGCAATCGAATATATACATGGGTGTTGATAATGCAAGAGTATGATTTTGATATAAGACATGTGAAAGAAAGTTTGAATGTAGTAGCAGATGCATTGACGAGAGATGACGGAAAGAATGTGAATGAATGCAGGCGTATAAGGTTAGGAGTAAATGTTTTGAAAGAACGCGAGGGTATGTTCTCGAGAGAAACAATTATAAGTGATCAACGAGAATTGAATGAAACAGAAAAAAGAGGAACTAAAATGAAACAGCAAGTATGTGTCAAAGTTGTAAGTGGATATGAACTATATGTAATTACGAACGAATTGGCAAAAGAGATAATTGTAATGATACATGATGAGAATGGACATATTGGAGTGAGAAAGACATGGATGATATTTAGAAAGAACTACATTACAAAAAGAGACCTAACACTGACAAAGAATGCATTAAGAAAATGTAGAATATGTCAGCTTAGAAAGAGCAAAAACAGACACAATGTTGGAATTCCAAAATCAGTAACAGCTAAAGCATGTTTAGAAATTGTTGCGATAGACTTTATAAGTGATCTAATACCAAGTAGGCAACAAAACAAACACATCTTAGTAGTGGTGGATGTATTTTCATAATATATAAAGTTATATCCAACCAGGAGAACAAATAAACATGTGGTGGTCAAGATACTAAAGTCTTACACCAAAAACGTGGGAAAACCAAAGACAATACTCATCGACAATGCTACAGATTTCCAGAGTGAAGTCGTCCAACAATTTTGTGACAGGGTAAACATTCTAATGCAGTTTACCAGCATTAGACATCCCTGTAGTAACCCTGCGGAAAGGTACATACAGGAGGTCATAAAGTATTTGCGTATATTAATAAGTGATGACCAGAGGGAGTGGGAAGATCAGATAACAAATGTGGAGAGAATAATGAACGAGTGTCCGAATTTAAATACTGAAGAAACTCCTATATACATTATGACAGGTAGACGGCCTGAGAGAAAATGGATAGTCGATGAAAGTAGAAACTATGAGAAAGTGATTGAGCAAGTAAGGGTAAGAATAAAAAGAAAAGCAGAAAAGTATTTGAGCAGGGAAAGAAAGAAGATTAAAAAAAGAGTGTGTTTCAAAAAAGGGGATCTAGTAATTATACGCGCCCAAAGAATTGGGAATCGAGAATTGGGGAAATGTGCCAAGTTGCAACCACTATTCGAAGGTCCCTATAAAATAGTCAATGACAATCCAATAAACAGTTGTAAAGTAAAAGATGTCGTGACAGATCAGATAAGGGGATTATTTAACATATCAGATGTATACAAATTTGAACGGGAATAATAAAAAGAACAGGAGAGATAGGAGATATACATATAAATATGTATATATATTAAAGGCCAGAGAGCAAGAGACGGATAGTATAAGGGACAGCGGCAAAGAAGAAATAAAACACAGAACACAATAAAAGTTAAATAAAATTGAAACCACAAAAGAAGGCTATTGTATAGATAAAAATAGAAGTCAATAGAAACCTAGAAACAAATGAAAAATATTTAGTTGAGAATGTATGTGTATATGTATGTATATACATATGTGTATATGTGTATATTTAAGCAATGTTAACGATAAACAAATAAGATTTGAAAAAATTATAACAAGGTAATAAAAAATCAAATTAGAACTTAAAAGTTCAAATTAGATTTTGTATTAGGGGATTTGTTCTGGAAACCAGATCCACTAAACATTACACATTAACATACACCATTAGAGCCATAAAAACATACGATGAGATAATCCATAACAGCTATTTTACCAACAAAGCATTAAAGTTCAAATAGGAATGCAAATAATTTAGTGGGAAAGTAGTAAATAAATGAATGGAACAAATATAATTCAATTCAGTCATTGATATAAGGTATAAGATTAAGTTAATATAAGAGGGTTTCAGAGGACTTAAAAGACTAAACCAGCTAAGCCCAAATTTACATTAACAAAAAAATGTAGTGATTGTCAAAGTTAGATTAAGTATCGATAGTATATGTAGACAATCGAACTAGAACAAAATTGGAATATTTAGAATGACTGTTGTAATTAGCATTAAGGAAGTGTGCACAAAGTGACAGTTCCACAAGAAATTGAATTTTTTGTGGAAAATGACAATTCCACAAAGCGATGACAGCACAGAAAACCGGAAGTTTGTTTTGACAGAAAAAGATTGCTGTGAAAAAATGCGAGGAGAGGTTTGACAGAAGAAAATAGACTGACATGGTTTTTTTTTTGAAGTTTAGAGAGCGGTGGTCATTAGCTGTTGATAAGAACAGAAAAAGTATTGTGCTGAAGTAAAGTTAAAGAGCGGAGGTCATTAGCTGTTTATAAGAACAGGAAAAAGTATTGTTCGGAAGTAAAGTTTAGAGAGCGGGGTCCTTTCCTAAGACAAGATAGTAGTTTTTCAAGTTAAACAAGAAAATTAAATTAAAATTAAATTTAGGTTGTTCATAAAAAAGACTAATTAGTCGAATAAGTATAGACGGATCCAATAGGTAATATAAGGTAATTTTTTTAATATTCTGTGGGGAGAAGTTTTATGTAACTTAATATATAAATGATTATTCAATAAATTATGTAAATAATAGAAAAAAAATGACATATCAATGACTTAGTTGAATACTTAAGGTGGAAAAATTAAAAGAATATCACTACTTATAAAAAGGGCATATATTTAATTGGGAAATATTATTGTTGAACATTGTTATTAAATCGTTTAATAAATCGTTGTAGGGGTTTGAACCGATGCTCTGAGATAGGAGAAACAGCTGGGGCAAAAAGAAACACAACAATAGATAGATATATTACACATACACATAAAACTTTACAATATATATATATATATATATATATATATATATATATATATATATATATATATATATATATATATATATATATATAGTATGTCCCATATTTGAAAAATGACGTCGTAGATAATTTCTTTAAATCAACACTGGGTCTTTGTTGATTATTTTTAAAATTCCTACATGTGAAGCTGCAGAAAACCAGCAGATTTTAAATTTTTATTCGTTGAGATTTAAAAAAGTACAGTTCATTATTTTAAAATGGATAATTGAAACTTATTTTGAACATTTACTGTTTTTTTTTCTCAGGGCTCGTCCGCGACTTCGCCGCCCCGAAAGCACTGCAGCCTTTGGCTTATTGTGCATGCCCTTAGTCTTTTTACTTCACCCATTCCAAAATCACTGTGCCTTGAACTGACCTGTTGTTTTATGAAAGTTGAAGACTACTCTTCAAGATATTTAGTTTGTGTAGTTAGGTGAACTAGTTCAGAATATGAATGTTTGAAAACAAATAAAACTTGAAAGCTACACCTCAAGACAATTGGTTTGAGTGGTCACATGGCTAAGATTACTTTGAAATAATAGAGACCTGTTGTTTTATGAAAATTGAAGACTACTCTTCAAGATATTTAGTTTGTGTAGTTAGGTAAACTAGTTCAGAATATGAATGTTTGAAAACAAAGAAAACTTGAAAGCTACACCTCAAGACAATTGGTTTGAGTGGTCACACGGCTAAGATTACTCTAAAAAATAGTAGACACGTGTTGGTTTACAAAAAGATTGTATTCTACACTTTCAGACATTCAGTTTGACTTATTAGGTAAACTAGCATGGATGTTTCAAAACAAACAATTGTTCTTTCTCTTAGTGTTGTACTTTATAACTTGGTGATATTTTCATTTGTTTTTAAATTAAATTATTGTTACCTAAACAGACTTAAGACAATAAAATAATGTTAGCAGAATGAACTGTAAGTATACAAATTAAGTTTAAGGGGTTACATGTATACGTTGCTACTCTAAAAACGAACGACATGTGATGGCTTACAAACTTGAAATATACACCTCAAACCAATTGATTGGACTGGTCACAGGATTAAGTTTACTCTGAAATGATGGAGAGTGAGCTGGTTTAAAAAAAAAAGAACTCTACACTTCAAGACATTCCGTTTGAGTTGTTAGTTACTTCTAAATGCTTTCTAATTGGTTTGCACATGCGCATTTGTTATTTTTGAATTCTGATTATTTAGCCGAGTAAAATGAGACCTCACACTTGCCCTCTAAATCAAAAACTAAAAAAGTTGGTTGAACATTTGAACTGTACTCATCAAGACGTTTGAAATGATACCCCACATCTGACCTCTAACCCCAAAACTAAAAAAGTTTGTTTGCGAATGCACATAAAGAAAATTTGAATTCTACACATAGAGACGTTTGAAATGATACCCCACATGTGACCTCTAACCCCAAAACTAAAAAAGTTGGTTTGCGAATACGCATATGTTATTTTTGTATTCTACTCATAGAGCCAAGTAAAATGATACCTCACACAAAATCTAAAGCAAAAACTCTAAAAGTTGGTTTGCGCATGCGCCTTTTTTTCCCTCAGGGCTCGTCCGCGGCCTTGCCGCCCCAATAGCACTGCAACCGTTGGTTGATTGTGCATACCCTTAGTCTTACTCCACCCATTCCAAAATCACTGTGCCTTGAACTAGTCTGTACAGCGATTGGTAGGGTGAAGTTTTATATTGCTCTGTCTCCGGCCTAGACTGACCGTAGATCAGTTGTCTTTTGCGGTCCAGAGATTTACACTCGCACAAGATGTGCTGGGCTGATTCCTCCCCCTCGCCGTAGAGTCTGCATGCGAGGTCCCCTTTTATGCAGGTGTTTCTTGACGGCCATGTGTCCCGTCAAGAGACCTGTTGTGTTTCTGAGCTGTCCTCTGCTAAGATTTAGCAGCTCCACAGCTCTCTTTGAACTGGGTCGTCAATTATTGACTTCCCATGTCTGAGCCCTGGACAGTCCGCCCAGTACACCTTGTGTTGGTTTCTGACCCAGGACTTAATGGCTCCCCTGGCAGTGCTCTTTGACACGCCCAGAGCCGGTTCTGGTCCCATAAATGGTTCTGCTGACCCTCTCTTCGGGAGACTGTCAGCTTCTTCATTGCCTTTGACCCCCGAGTGACCCGGGACCCAGATGAGGGTCACTTCATTCTGCCCAGCCAGGTCGCTCGTCTCGTCTCGGCACTCACTCACCAGCCAGGAATTTACCCGTGGGCTACTTAGTGCCTTAAGGGCTGCCTGGTTGTCTGTGGCTATGAGGATCCGCTTGTTGGTGTAGCCCCTCCTCTTGTTCTCCCGCACACAGTGCAGGATGGCGTATATCTCGGCCTGAAACACCGTTGCATGGGCTCCTAGGGAAATACTATGACTTACCCTCGGTCCTTCCGAGTAAACACCTGACCCCGTCCCACGCTCCCCGCCGGATCCGTCCGTGAACCAGATGAGCGCGTCCCGTGGTATGCCCGGCGTCTCTTCCCGCCATGCCTAGCGGTCGGGGATTTCCACTGTAAAGTTGGTTTCCCTGTACATTCGCGGGCTCGCGAAGTCTGACCTCATTTCAAGCATGGGCTCCTTCACGATCTCCTGAATTTTGCAGTGGCCCCTGAAGCCTGGATTGATCTTCAGTCTACCATTGCAGGCTAGTCTGTATAGTCCTAGCCTGGCCTCCCCCATAATAACTAAGTGTAGGGGGGGGGGCAGATCCAGCAACACCTCCATGGCGGCTGTTAGGGTTGAAGACATGGCCCCTGTGATGCCTAGGCAAGCCATCCTTTGGATCTTGCCTAGTTTTTGTTTGGCACTGGATTGTGTCCCCCTAGGCCACCAGACCAGTGCCGCATATGTTAACGATGGTCTGACCACCCTTGTGTACAGCCAGTGGGCCATACTAGGTCTTAGTCCCCACGTTTTTTCATATAGCCGCCTAGTGACGGTCATAACTGCCTTACGCAGTATTTTTCCAATGTGACCATTCCAGGTTAGCTTAGAGTCCAATACGACCCCAAGATATTTTACCTCCCTGGCCATTGGAACGCTCCTACCGTATAGAGTGAGAGTTATGTGTCTATCGCACTTCCTCCTCCTCGTAAACGGCACGACGGTTGCTTTCTCGGGACTCACCCCGAGCCCTTGATCAACCGTCCACCCTTCCACCACATTCAGTGCAGTCTGCATGCGCTCCCACACTGCCTGTGTGACCTTTCCTCGGACTATGATGACAATGTCGTCCGCATAGCCCTGTACCTCATACCCCCCTCCCGAGAGCCTCCCTAGCAGGCCGTCCACGACTAGGCACCAGAGCAAGGGAGACAGAACGCTCCCCTGCGGACACCCCGCCGCGACCCCCGCCAGGAGTGTCCCTACCACGAGTGAGGTGAACACCGCCCTGTCCCTGAGCATGGAACCGATCCACCTGCAGCAGGTCTCCTCTATTCCACGCTCCCGGACAGCTGCCAGAACCGATCCGAACGAGGTGTTGCTAAAGGCCCCCTCTATGTCTAGGAAGGCCCCCAGCGCCACCTCCCTGTTATCCAGCGTATTCTCCAGTTTCAGCACCAGTTGGTGCAGTGCTGTTTCTGTTGAGAATCCTGCTCTGTATGCATAGTGTACACAGTGTAGGGGATGTGCTTTAAGTACACCGCCCCTAATGTGCCGGTCGAGCAGTGTTTCCACTGTTTTTAGCAAGAAGGACATGAGACTTATTAGCCTCAGGGACTTTGCCTGGTCTGTTGGACGCCCAGGTTTAGGAATGAATACAACCCTTGCCAGTCTCCATGCCCTCGGAATGTACCCCAGAGCCAGGCTGGCCCTCATAATTAGGGTAAGCACCGGCGCGAGTATATCTATCCCCTGTTGGAGCATGAGGGGCGTTATTCCATCAAATCCCGGCGATTTGTATGAGTAGATAGGGCGCCACCTGGGCTCATCCCCTCCACTTTTTACTGCGCATGCGCGTGACGTCATGCGCATGCGCTGACCTGCGCAGACCTGTGACAGTTGACAGCTGACCTGTCAGATTTGACAGGTGTCAAATGTCACTGACCTGACAGCTGTCAGCGTCAGCTGTCACCTGACCTGACATGTGTCAACGTCAAATGTCACCTGACCTGTCAGATGACGTCACAAGCATTCCAAGATGGCTGACCTGTCATAGACAGTCGCAAGCCGGGTTCTCTCTATGGAACTAACCTGAGATGACGTCACAAGCATTCCAAGATGGCTGACCTGTAAGAGACATCTGCAACTCCGGGGTTCTCTCTATGGAACTAACCTGAGATGACGTCACAAGCGTTCCAAGATGTCTGACCTGTGTGTCCATAGATATCTACAAGTCAGGTTAGCTCTCCATGTGTGTTTGTCTGATTGTTTATTAAGGTTATGTATTTGTTTATTAAGGTTATGTTCGCTCACGTGTCATCTGTTTGTTTATTAAGGTTATGTTTGTATTTGTTTATTAAGGTTATGTCATGTGTGTTGATTACCATGCATCTGTTTGTTTATTAAGGTTATGTATTTTGTTTATTAAGGTTAGGTGTTCGTAAACACAGCTGTTTGGTTTGTTTATTGTGTTGTTGTTGTTAAGGTGTATTGAAGTTTGTTAGGGTATTTCGTTTTTGGCGGGAAATTTGAATTTGTTTGAAAATTTCTGTCTGTTGTGTCCAGAGATATGACTCATCGAGCTAGAGAATATTCTATTTGTAAAGTTGTAGAGTGTAGAGAATATTCTCTAGCTCGATGGGAGACATCTGTTGGACACAGTCATTCGGTTTAGTCACACACACATACATATATGAGGAAGATATATTGAGCGGGTAATTTGAAATTTTGAATTTAATTTGAAATATGATTTTTGAAAGAAAAGCATTCGCCAGAAATTAGATTTGAACCCCCAACCATACAACTTACTAAGATATGCAAACGTCGCTAAACCGATTATGCTATTCAGACATACGATGAAAGTTTGTTATCAGTGGGTATATATAAAACAAAAACCTGTTACATAAAACGAGTTTATGAGGCTGCTGAGTTTGTGTGTGTAGGCAGGGGGTGTATCTCTATTACATTCCAATTGAATAATAGGAACTGTAATGTTAAAAACAATTGTTTATTTATAGTAAAAAGAAATTTAAAACACGTACCAATTTACCTATCTAATATCATTTAATAACAAAAACGTTTCAAGTAAACTATATCAATAAGAAAAACATATTTACATCTAGATATGTTAATGAGTTTATTTTAATAGCCTAATAAAACTCGGGGACTTGGTTTTATTGCCGGCGTGTTTGTTTATGTTAGTGTTTGTATTTTGAATGAATGAATCTAAATTTATATAGGGAGTGATCAAAAACACACAAGTAACAAAACTCGATTTAAAACAACTAAATTAAACTTTGATATACGAGGATTGTTTGATAAGTATTGTTTGTATGTAAACATAAATAATATAATAGTATACTTACATACAGCAAGAGACGTCATACTTGTTTCACGGCTTAGTACACACTAACGTATGTTGAGGTCTTGAATGGGGCCCCGTTATAGAAATAACACAGTTGTTTAATGACATTCACTTGAACCAAACAAAACATATAGACGCTGTTGTTGATTGTTAACACACACACACGTCATGACAGCTCGAAGTCTTTACTTAGACTGACAGAGCTGTGTAATAAAAGACACACAATTGATTGCCCAACAAGTATCTTAGATAATCTTGTTTGAGCTTGTACAGCTGTTTAACACACACGTCATGACAGCTCGAAGTCTTTGCTTAGACTGACAGACAGAAAGGGGTTAATAAAAATGCAACAAAATAAAAATAAAACAACTGATTTACATACAATAAAAATTTATTAGGATTAATTAAGTTGTACATATTGATACATAAATGACATACTATTATTACATAATGGCTCTAACGATACCCGTTAGAGGTTTATATTCCATTACACTGTCATGAATAACCAGACAATAAACACGAGTATTTTTTGGGAAGTTGGCGTGACTCATAAACTCCACCTTAATGTCCACCGTTGAAGACTTGATTGACTCGTTCTGGTGCTGACAGTCAATCACAAATAGAGCTCTGTCTTTAAACTCGTCATAATTCAAGATAGGCTCCGACATGTTTTTATAACAGAAGCTTTTTTGAAAATCTGTATACATGTTATAGGCTTCTGCATATTTCGATTTCTCAAAATCCATATTCATAGATTCATAAGGGTAGCATTCTGAATTTAGAAACACTCGAAGGTCCATCATACCAATGTTATCGAAATAGTCTGACCTCTTCTTCACGTTATCCTTACGATCTGTTTGAAATGCTATAATCACATATCGAGGTCTTTCCAAGTTGGTTGCAGTTTTAACAGCCCACACATCTCTGTTGATATCTCTGAGTGCTGGTAACTCGTATATGTCCCATTTGCGGTAGGCGAGAAATATAGAGGTGTCTTTGGCTATTTTATCCATCAGTTCCAATTTCATTTTATCATTGGGAAATACATGTTTTACCTTTAAAAACATATTGGTTACGGTAATTTTTGCTCGTGCCGTACCTGTGCTGTAATAGCCATTGGAATCGTTTCGACTTCTTGTAAAGCGGAAAGTATGTTTGCCACAGAGAACTCCTTTGAAATGATGAAAGAAACTGAAGAGGAACCAGACAGGTATGAGCATGTGAAACTTGTTATCATTTAAGGTGATGTGCTCCGACGACACATTCAGACCGGCGTTGCTAAGAGATTGGGCTTCATTCTTACTGAACGATAGCAGACTTTTGATGATGGTTGTGGTGTATGGGTCTCGCACTCGTTCCACTTCCTTGTTATTTAACTCATAGGTCATTGATTCAAACAGAGCTGCTCCTCCATTATTTGACAGATAACAAGCACCAGTGGCATTTTGGACTGCTACAGGTTCCAGAGCACCTTCGATTATTAGAGCTGACTCGGCCAGACATACGAACGCATCTTGTTGGTTGATGGCTATTTCAATTTCATCGCTGTTACCAAACGATTTAGTTGGTGAATAGTAAGAGCGCAGCTCTTCTCGATCGATGCCATCATCAAACACGGGTTCTTTGAATATTTCTAGTTTTGACGACATGATAACCCAGGCTTTGCAGGAACTCAATATTATCGGGACGAAGCGTACCCTTTGACGTGTCTGACTCAACTGAATTTGATGTGGTAGATGCACTTGCTTTTATATCCTTGAAGACCAACATACTAAGCAACTTTTATAAGTTTCAAGCGAACAGACACCTCTTCACCTTGAAAGTTGACAGGAACTGAATCTTGGTCGACGATGTCGATGCTTATATTGGAAATCTCTTGCTTGTTCACCGGCAAGTAAATTAAATTTTTAGGTTCTATGTCGATTGCGTAGCCAGGATCAACCATCGGAGCAAACTCATACAGCGTATGTGAGGGTTGTCCGTTATAATAGGAACCAGACACGATATTGGTTTCGATGCGAATCTGTCTAACATCCACTATATCAACAGGTAAATCAGATTCATAAAAGGTGTCCGGCTGAAGAACTTGTTTTGAAAAGCCCAACATTCGCCCAATCGAACCATCAAATTCAAAACTGACATTTGTATAACACTTTAGTCTGCATTTGATGGTGTTCGGATTAGGTCTCAGAATCAGAGCCTGTTGCTTTTGTTCGTGTGTTGCTGTAGCACCAACAAGTTCATTTTGAAGTAACTCTTCCAAGTGTGTTATTTCATAAGCACCGGTGGGTATCGTGATGGTTCGCCAACCGGTTCCTTCTTTTACATGAAATTTGTTTTTACCTTCATAGATGTTGGGTATGTTGTTGTAGGTGTGAAAGCCTATCAAGGCAACAGCATAATTACCATCCAAAACAATTGGTGGATGGTAGTCTGACGACAGATGGGAGCTGCGGTCTTTCAACACAAAGGTGTGCGCCATGACTGATACACACAGGCTACTGTTTCAGTCTTTTATTGCATTGGTTTTTGCAGATACAACCCATAACCGTAGCGCTGTTTCTTGAGATACATGCCTTTGCCCAGTCTCTTGCATTTTGGCTTAAATTTCAAGCCACTCCCTCTCCTACCCATCGCGATGGCTTCCATTGTTTTGTTGTGTCGTTCTTCCTCCTCTAGTTTCTGTTTCGCAGACTTGGCATCGTTCACGGCTTTGGCAATACCTGCAGCACCGCCACCCAGAGCTCCTAGTGCTGACAGCCCACCAAATATAAGAGGCAACAACGGAAGGAAGCCTCCACTTTTAGGTATTGGAATAACTCGAGGTTTCTGCACATTCTTACGTCCACCAATGTTTCTAACGATTGTATGAGCTATATCAAATACGGCGTTCGCTGTTGGAATAAGATTTCTATCTTTTATAACTTCCTCAATCAGACTTAGTATGTTTTTAAAGGGAACCTTCTTCTTTGGCTTCGAGTTGATTACATAAAACCCCTCATCAAGTTTTCTGTTAACTTTCATGGTGTTTGTAACGCTAGCAACGTTTCAGCAAAACCTGTATCTGTCTTTGTTAATAACAACCCTCACTCTGTGACACCAACATGCATACTGACTGGGTGTCTCACTTGCATTCATTTATATATACACACCCAATAAAATATAGTTTAGTTTAAGTTAAGATGCGTACCAGCAAACACGCTTCTGCCTTACCCATTACAAATATAGACGATGTTGTTACGGACACAGCTCAACAACAACTGAGGCATGGTCCTCTCTTTCCAAACACCGTTCGCTGTATCATATGTGGTCCGAGTGGTTGTGGTAAAACTAATGTCATGCTGAGTTTATTGTTTGAAGCAAACGGTTTAAAATTTGATAACGTGTATGTGTATTCAAAGTCTCTGTATCAACCGAAATACAAGATGTTAAAGGAGGTGATGAATGCAACAAAAGGTGTTGGTTACTATCCTTATAGAGAAAACGATGAAATATTAGATCCGGCAGATGCCAAGGACAACTCTGTGTTTATATTTGATGATGTAGCTTGTGACAAACAAGATAAAATAAGAGCATACTTCAGTATGGGCAGACATAAGAATATTGATTCATTCTATCTCTGTCAAACATATACACGAATACCCAAGCATCTGGTACGTGACAACACCAATGTTATTGTGTTATTCAAGCAAGATGAAACCAATTTAAAACATGTGTACGACGATCATGTAACCACCGATATGGACTTTAAACAATTTAAAACTATCTGCCACCAATGCTGGAAAGATAATAAGTATGGTGTGTTGGTGATTGTGAAGGAAAACGATGTACACAAAGGTCGATATAGAAAAGGATTCGATAGATATATATTATTCTAACAATGGTAGACAGGACAGACAGCTGTCTAACACAGCTGTCATACAGGTGTCTAACACAGGTGTCTAACACAGCTGTCTAACACAGCTGTCTAACACACAGCTGTCTAACACACAGCTGTCTAACAGACAGCTGTCTAACAGACAGCTGTCTAACACAGCTGTCTAAGACAGCTGTCTAACACAGCTGTCTAACACAGCTGTCTAAGACAGCTGTCTAAGACAGCTGTCTAAGACAGCTGTCTAACACAGCTGTCTAACACAGCTGTCTAAGACAGCTGTCTAACACAGCTGTCTAACACAGCTGTCTAAGACAGCTGTCTAAGACAGCTGTCTAAGACAGCTGTGTTAGACAGCTGTCTAAGACAGCTGTCTAACACAGCTGTCTAACACAGCTGTCTAAGACAGCTGTCTAAGACAGCTGTCTTAGACAGCTGTGTTAGACAGCTGTCTAAGACAGCTGTCTAAGACAGCTGTCTAAGACAGCTGTCTAACACAGCTGTCTAAGACAGCTGTCTAAGACAGCTGTCTAACACAGCTGTCTAACACAGCTGTCTAACACAGCTGTCTAAGACAGCTGTCTAAGACAGCTGTCTAACACAGCTGTCTAAGACAGCTGTCTAACAAGACAGCCGGACATCGTGATAAATAAGAAGGCATGTACCGTGACGGAGTCAGTATATGTTAAACCACCACACAACCTGTATCGCTCAACCAAATGATTAGACCGTCTGGTAACACCAAACAGTTGTAGCACAATGGAAGTGTTGGGTAAGGAAGAGCAAAAAGTTAAGAAAAGGATTTTACAACTTGCTGACAATATTCGAAAAAAACATTTAATGCTTAAACTTAACAGAGCTGAGAATGATGATGCTCTGCAACGTTTATATAAACCACTTGTTGACCCCCTAAGTGAAATATCTAAAAACACAGCAGCACTGCAGCAGCAACAGCCATCGCAACCACCAAAGGTTGAACAAATCAAAGACGAAGTCGATATACCAGAAACGAAACCCCAAGTACAGTTCCTTAAAGACCATGAAGTTTTTGAAGCTGAACCAAGGGAAGAGGCTGAGGCGACAAGTTCCGATGAGGACATCCCAACATTTGAAGAGCTTGAGGCAGACCTACAAACTGTCACAACCAACCCTGCATATCAAGAATTTTTGGAGCAATATCCTGACCGAGTTCGATATTATGTAGACAAGTATTTTACTGAACCACCAAGGCTCGGTACCATTGATCAAACGTATGGTGCCCGCTACGCTAAAGATACCGGTAGCTGGAGTCTTGGTAACAAACACTTAGACTTTACTGATGCTGAGATTCAACTGGGCCAAAGGAGATACCCGCAAACACAAGGTTTGCTAGAATTGTTATTTATGAAAAGACCCCGGGGGTATACTTATGACGATCTTCAACACTATAGAGATATTCTAGAAGCAACTAGTGTTTATAAAATGAACTATGATCCTAACGCCCGAACCAAGGGTTGTTCCTCTGAAAAGTATCTGACTCTAATAAAACCAGTGATAAATCCACGAGGTCGTAGATCCTCAACTCCTCAAGGTTTTGGTTACACCTACGAGGAAGACGATGACGACAGCACCGACAGACATCTTAACAAAAAACAAAAGACTGAACTTAAAACTCAGAGTGATAAGAGCAGCGATAGCAACGGCATGAGCCCAAACAACATCAGCACCAACAACTATATGATACAAAATAACAAACAAATAGCCTATGTGTATTGGAATGACATAAACGAGTTGGTTGACAGACTTAGACTTTTAGTGGCTTCCCAAGTTGCAGGTAATACTGCTCATAACAACGAAATTCAGTCAATCTTGGAAGAACTAAAAGAAGCTAGTGTTATCACCTAGTAAGCCCACAGCCATGAAGAGACACCGACGACAACAACAACAACAGCACCAACGCAACACTGAACCATCTAATGTTAATAATTCTATAAATGTATTCCAACAAAGAGTTTACATACTTGTACTTAGAATCAAATAAAAGTCTTTGTTAAAATTAATGTGTTTTTATTTTGTAATACAATTAAAAAGTATGTCTTAAAGCAATAATATCCTGAACAAACTTATCTTGTGGTACATCTGCTAAAATACATGGATGATGTCATACTTCTAACGACTGTATTCTAGACAAGCTCAAACACGAATAATGTAGGGGTTATTGAACAGATATAACACAAGGTCATCAACTGACAGGTTGTTTACCTTTAAGAGGGCCTCTCTCTTGTGTATATTAAACAGATACACAGACAAGCTCAAACAGGATCAAGGTTAACAACTGTAAAACGTTGTTTATCCTTTGTAAGGCCTCTCTCTCTTACATCAGTTTGTTTCCTCAAAACAAGAGACACTTGTTCAGTATGTGTTAAGTCGTGAAACAAGGATGACGTCTCTTGCTGTATGTAAGTACACTCTTCTTATTATGTCTGTTTGCATTCAAATAACAAATACAAACATAACCTTACTAAACAATCAGATGATTGGTAATCAACATGTATACAAACACCTAACCTCATATGTCAACAACAACTGGCTTTGTTTTATATATACAACAGCGAACAAACTTTTAACGTGTGTGTCTGTGGAGCTATTGGTTTAGGGACAGTGTATATCTGAGAAAGCTGTCTATGGCCGATTCGAGGTTCGTGGGTTCAAATATAAGTTCAGGCGAATGCTTTTCTTTCAAATACACATGCATCTGTCAGTTTAAGCAAAGACTTTGAACTGTCATGACGTGTGTTATATCCTTTCAAACAACATATACAAGCTTTAACAATGGCAATCAGTTGTCTGTCTGTATCCTCAACACAGAAGACACCTGTTCAGTAGTGTGTGTATTAAGCTGTGAAAGAAGGCTGACGTCTCTTGTTGTATGTAAGTACAATAAACAATCAAAATGGCTTGGTAATCAGTCTGTATACGAACAACTAACCTTAATAAACACATACATACATAACCTTAATAAACAATCAGACAGATGGTATTCTTCAAATACACACATGGAGACCTGACTTGTAGATATCTATGGACACACAGGTCAGACGGAACATCTTACGTCATCACAAGACAGTTAATACCTAACCTGACTTGTGGCTATCTATGGACACACAGGTCAGACATCTTGGAACACTTGTGACGTCATCTCAGGTTAGTTCCATAGAGAGAACCCGGGTTGCAACTGTCTATGACAGGTCAGCCATCTTGGAATGCTTGTGACGTCATCTCAGGTTAGTTCCATAGAGAGAACCCGGGTTGCGACTGTCTATGACAGGTCAGCCATCTTGGAATGCTTGTGACGTCATCTGACAGGTCAGGTGACATTTGACGTTGACACATGTCAGGTCAGGTGACAGCTGACGTTGACAGCTGTCAGGTCAGTGACATTTGACACCTGTCAAATCTGACAGGTCAGCTGTCAACTGTCACAGGTCTGCGCAGGTCAGCGCATGCGCATGACGTCACGCGCATGCGCAGTAAAAAGTGGAGGGGATGAGCCCAGGTGGCGCCCTATCTACTTGTATGGCTTAAAGCTGTTAATGGCCCATCTGATTTTGCTCCAGGTAACCACCTCTTTAGCGACTATCCAGTCTACTCTAGATGCCCGCCTATAAGGCGCCTCTATTTCTGAGTGTTCCCAGTCCGGAGGTGATTGGTTTATTATGTTACAGCCGGGGAAGTGCGCCTGGAGTAAAATTTCCATAGTTTCCTCCCCCGAGCTTGTAGAGCCTCCCGTGGGTGTTCTAAGGGAGCCTATGTTAGTCTGAGGGCCCTTGGACAGGATCTTGTGTGGTCGAGCACTCGCTTACGTGTTTTCCACTTCCTCGCAGTGCCTCCTCCACGACACCTTGGCGTCCCTCAGTCTTTTGTTATAGGTCGTTAGGGCCTATCTATATTCATCCCATGCTCCCGACCTTTTGGCCGCGTTAAACAGCTTACGAACCTGCGTCCTCCTTTGCCTGAGGTCCTCGGTCCACCACGGGACGTTCCTGGTGGACACCCTCATTTTCAGGGGCAATTGGGCTGCTGCAATCTCGAGGTCTATTGAATTGTCTATGGTACTCTTAACCCCCCGCAGCTTCACTGCTAGGTCTGACCTGTAGGCTTCCCAGTCCGCCTTGCGGGGGTCCCGGTACCATACCGTTTGTCTTTCGACTTTGGCGATTTCAAACGGATGTATCTGTGGTCTGAGCTACTCACTTCCCCAGATACAGCCCAGCTCTTAACAAAGTCACCCAGAAACTGGGTGGAAACTGTTAGAT
Source organism: Tillus elongatus (assembly GCA_964006375.1). Classification (NCBI taxonomy): domain Eukaryota; kingdom Metazoa; phylum Arthropoda; class Insecta; order Coleoptera; family Cleridae; genus Tillus; species Tillus elongatus. The sequence continues at coordinate 54,226,564 of OZ023269.1, forward strand.
CTAAAACTTCCTCACGCCGTGTTGTGACGACGGTCGGTTTATTACCTCTATTCAATATGTCTAAATTAAATTTCATAAAGAATTGTAAAAGTGCCTCACCCCTAGAGTTTGTGTCCGAGCTACCCCACAACTCATGGTGTGCATTCGCATCCATGCCGATGATGGTCTACCATCCACCTGCTCTGCTACCCACCATCAGCTGCTCCAATTCGTTGGGTGGGGGAGGGTCCGTGCTGTCCCCTGGCTGACGCGACAGTAATGTCCCTCAGCCCATCCGCTCCTCCACATCGGATTTTGATCGTTGCCAGGTCCCTGGAACAGAAATTCATTGAAGGCAGAAACTCTATCCCTTCCGTGACAAAAATGCAGGCCCTCGGGTTCTCGCTGGATCTGCTGTAGATGAGCTTTCCAGTAGCTCCGCTGAGTCCCTTGATCTCTCCTTTATAGGAGTACGGTTCCTGGATGAGGGCCACATCCGGGTTCCTCAGAGCTATCAGTAGTCCGTCCGTGGCTGCCCTACTATGTTAGAAGTTGACCTGAAGGAACCTAAGTCCCATTAACCCGTAGTTGCTTCCCCAGTGGGCGGAAGCTAACCCTTCTCAGGCCCCAGAATGTCTTGAAGGAGGTTGCTTCAAGGGCTCTGTAAGACGTCTGGTCGATCGACAAGGCGAGAGTCTGTCCTTTCCCCTCTTCCTTCCTGCTTAGAACCGACCAGTGTTGTGTCCCCAGTTCAGGGTTCTGGATCTTAAGTCTACTGATCACCGTCTCCTGCGGGACGGTGTCAGGGATCCGTACGAGGACCTTGCGTCTCTTTGGGAGTTCCTTGGGCTCGACGGCTGTCAAGTCCGCCCCCTCCCAAATCTGACCGAGGCCCCCGATCGTTTTCCGCAGCCAGTCCCGCGACTGCGGGCCGGCACAGGTTATCCAGAGGATGCCCCCCGCCAGGCGCGCCCGGTGGAACTGAGGCGGGCTCTTCCCTTCTTGAAGAGAGTCCACCGCAGCTACAACCGCAGCCTGGATCAAGTCCGCCTTCCCCTGGTCTAGCGTGACCTCAGGATGGCGTCTGTCAATCACCGCCATCCCGAGGCCCTCCGCAGCCTCCTTATACGAGCCAGTCTGCGCCGGTGTTCCGGCTTTGGTCCTTTTGGGAGGTCTGTCTGTAGTAGGCGTGCTAGAGCCAGAGCGCAGCGTCTTCTGACTCGCACTCTCCTCTTGCGCCTTTACAGGTGCCCTGGCCCTTTTGGAACGTCTGTAGTGGGCGTGCTAGAGTTCAAGCGCGTCCTCTTCTGACTCGCACTCCCCTCTTGCGCCTTTACAGGTTTCTCGACCGTCCACGTCCCGGTCGCCATTTTCTGCGCCCTCCGGAACTTCTTTCTTTGCGCCCCGGAAAGACGCTTGGACTGCCGGGGCAGTCCCTCTACTCTTACAGTAGAGTCCTCACTGGTGGAGGAGCCCCCGGAGTCCGCGGTGCTCGCCGCCCTCCGGTGGGACCCAGCCTCCAGCTTGGGTGTCGGCGACAGGTCTCTGGCCGAAGCTACCCCCTGATCCCCCGTATCTACGCCGATCGTGAGACCTCCAGAGTCCGCTGCCGCCCCCTTGCTCGTCTCCGTTTCCGGAATAGACTCAAGGCACAAGTCTGTAACCGGAGCCACTCCTCGAGCATCATTGGTTTTGGTTTTATATGTATTTATTATCTTCATGTTGTTCCCACGAGAATGGGGGAAATACTGTCCACACCATCAGAACCCCCTGTGTGGTGCAAGGCGGGTTACTCTGGAGGGTTGCCCGGTACTCCAGAGGTTCCGTTCACGATACCATCGCCCTGGTGCCATCCATCCCTAGGCACGGGTCACGTGACACCTTAGATTGGGAGGGGGGAGTTTAGTTCGACCTCCTTGTCTAGATCCGTCATGTTTAGTTATTAGCAGGGTCACCTCGTGCAGGATGCGGCTTTTTACCGCGCATGACGGTCTTGGGGAAAGCTTCATCGAAAGTTTATGTTGTTATTTCCACTTCCTCAGCTTGTCTCCTGGAGTCCTTTGGCCCGCGACTCCTTAACCCCGCATGCGCATATGCTACTTTTGTATTCTATTCATCGAGCCAAGTAAAATGATACCTCACACACAAGGTCTAAAGCAAAAACTCTAAAAGTTGGTTTGCGCATGCGCATATGCTATGTTTGTATTCTACTCATCGAGTCAAGTAAAATGATACCTCACACATAAAATCTAATGCAAAAAAATGTAAAAGTTGGTTTGCGCATGCGCATATGCTATTTTTTATTCTACTCCTCGAGCTGAGTAAAATGATACCTCACACATAAGGTCTAAAGCAAAAACTAAAAAGTTGTAAACATCAGGAGTTGAACCTGTAACCACACATGCATACCATTGTTTCTGAGCTTACTGTTTGGTTATTCAGTGTTTGTTTGACGCTACCATATTAAGGAACATATATCAGGAATCGAACCTATATCTCTTTCAAATAAAATCAAAATGTTAAACTCTATTACTTTTAACAAGTCAGGTCGTCTGTGTTGATTGCATATCTTCTTAGTTTTACTTAAAAACCTAAGTTTGATGTTTACACCTATTCAGTGCCCCCTCAGGTCTAAAGCAAAAACTCTTAAAGTTGGTTTGCGCATGCGCATATGCTATTTTTTTATTCTACTCATCCAGTCTAGTAAAATTATACCAGACATGTGGGGTTTAAAGCAAAAACTAAAAAGTTGCAAACATCAGGATTTGAACCTGTAACCACACATTCATACCATTGCTTCTGAGCTTACTGTTTAGTTATTCAGCATTTGTTTAAAGCTACCATATTAATGAACACATATCAGGAATCGAACCTTTATCTCTTTCAAATAAAATCTAAATGTTAAACTCTATTACTTTTAACAAGTCAGGTCGTCTGTGTTGGTCGTATATCTTCTTAGTTTTACTTAAAAACCTAAGTTTGATGTTTACATCTATTCAGTACCCCCTCGTATATGTTTGACCCCCGTATTTGTTTGTTCGGCAATAATAAGTTAAGGAGCGACCTCTAGTGCCTATATGTTATTTTATGTTAAATGTTATTGAGTCAAACTATTTAACATATTAAAAGTATCCTGTAGTGCGGCAGGCGGAGAACGGGACCATACATACTCTCGTTCTCTCGGTAACTGGGGAGAGACCGTGACAAGCGACGGAGCTAATTATTGCGTCCTATGTGAATTGCTTTATGTTTAGCATATATATATATATATATATATATATATATATATATATATATATATATATATATATATATATATATATATATATATATATATATATATACAACACTATGCTCCAGTCATATAATATTAAAACATATTAATTCTTATTTTGTAAATCATCCAATGTCTAATAATAACAAAGGCTTTTCAATTTAAACATATTACATGTTATTGGCTCAAACAATTTAATTAATTGCATTTCATTTCTATAAAATCGTGTATATCTACAAACCTCAAACAATAAAATAATAAGTGCTTCAATAGCTTAGAGGTAAGGGTCTTCGCCTTGTCATCTGAATGCCCCGGGTACATCTGATCCCTAGAAATAGCCATCTTAACCGCCATATCTTAGGCGGAGCTCGTCTCTCTCGCACGTAGAGCTCAGGCTATACCCTCTCTCTCTCTCTCACACACACACACTAAAAACCCCCATAAAGCACACTAGATCTGTGACATAAAAAAAAGCTTGGCGTCTCGCGTGAATCTCCCCAAATCTAGGGGGAAATAATCTGGCAACACTGTAAAAATAGTCCGATTTCGACTAAATTCGTCAAAAACAGTTGTTGTCTGGTAATTTATGGTGCTTACCGGATCGTTTTCCCCTAGATCTGGGGAATGACAAAAAAGTGGTCACAGAACTGTCAGTTATACTCTACTCCTTATATAATTTAATAGTTTCAAAATTAAAATAATAACGTTTATTGGAAACAGGATAATCTCATCAAAATCTAATAATATACTCTCTATTATTTTATCGAGGAATTTCCACTAAGTATTTTTCCCTTAGGGCTGGTCCGCGTCTTTGCCGCCGCGATAGTACCTCAGCGTTTGGCTTATTATGCATGAACCCACTAAGTATTTAGTTTGGTTATAAATTTTTACCTGTTTTCCTGGCCTAAGGTTATAATTTACTTGGGCAATATAAGTTTGATTCGACTGTTTTTCTGACATTTTCAGAAATGTGTATGCCTCTTTTTGGTTCTCCATTTAATTGAGAATGGTCACTTTCATCAGAGTTTTCGGTTGGCTTTTGGCTTAAAGGAATATCTTCTGAGCTACGTCTTAATTGCTTTAAGGGAATGTTTTCTGAATCTGGGCTAGTTGGAATTTGGCCGGGATAAAGGACATTTCAGATGGAGTCATCAGTGGTACCTATTCGTTTGGCGGCTGTGGTAATATTACACTTTAAGGAGGTGTATTTAGTTCACGGTCACGGTCCTGTAAGTGTCTCTCGGTAGTGTCAACTTTATTAAAAGTAGATGAAATTTCATCACCTAGTGGGTTTATTTGTATGCGAGACAATGCGTCAGCATTTGTATTGTATTTACCTTTTGTATTTATAATTTCATAGTCGTACTCCTCCAGTTTTAATCTCCACCTAGTTAATTTTGAATTTGGTTCTTTTAATTTCATTAAGCAAACTAATGGTCTATGATCTGTGTAAATATAAAATTTACCTCCGCATAAATATGGCCCAAAATATTTAGTTGCCAAACTATAGCTAAAAGCTTTTATCTATGGCTGAATATTTTTGTTCGGTATTATTTAGGGTGTGAGATGCATAATTTACTGGTTTATCACTCGCTAGATACTTGTGATAACACTGCCCCTAAAGCTACATTTGAAGCGTCTGTCGTCAAAATACAAGGTTTCGTACTCATCGACAAATTGTCCAGACAAATGAGTACAATCGCGGAGTATGAAGGCACAAATCCCCTCATTAGACCACCATTACCTAGGCTAAGATGATCTAGAAAGCTGGCAACTATATTCGAAGTTTTGAACAGAATAATTTTGCGATCGCATCTTCTAGATATCAACACTTTGGCGCACGTGCATACACGGATTTACTGTGCAGCCACTGCAGCAATTAAAACTTTAGGCATTAATATTTCTGATCGAAGGTCCAATCACAGAGACTCACGTCAAAGAGTGCCCCTGTGGGAAAAAAGGTTGATAACTAGAGTATAAACGCTTCATAAAGAAATTGGACAACTAACGCAATACATTGGGGGAGTACAGACAAGAAAATTGCAGAAAAGAGTAGAGGAAACAATAAGTCGAGTTCGACAACACTCAGGACAAGATCCAGTCAACCACACTGCACAAGAATGTTTGGATACCTTAAAACAGAAGCTTTCCGTATATGGAGAACGGTTGGGAAGATATAAAGCGAGCAACAATAGGAAGTGCGACAGTACAATGTTTGAACGCTCTGAAAGGACTTTCTACCGTCAGCTTAATTCAACTACGAATGCAGCCACGGATACTTTACCAAGTAAGGAACAAATTGAAGAGCTTTGGAAACGTTAACTAGCCACAACAGCCTCCTGCAATATTGGCGCCAGCTGGGTTAACGAAGAACACCACACTTGTCAGAGTTATGAAAAGATGCATCATGAGTCGTTTAGCACATATGAAGTCTCAGAGGTTATTAAAGAGCTTCATAATTGGAAGGCACCCGGGCCTGTTGGCGTCTCAAACTTTTGGCTGAAGAAATTTGGGTGTACACATCATCTATTGGAGGTGTTAATAAATGATGTTATACTTAACCCAAAGAAGGCGCCATTATTTTTTACACAAGGTGATACGTATCTTCTGCCAAAGGTCCAACAGTATTCTGCAGACCCCGGCAGATACCGACCAATAACTTGTCTCCTGACCCTACATAAGTTGATCACAGTCTGCCTTGAGAAACGCATATATGCGCACTTCGAACGAAACAAAATAATTGCGAGCCAGCAAAAAGGGTGTGCCAAAGGATCTATGGGATGCAAATAACGGCTAATAATTGATTCGGTTGTGTACAATCAAGCTTACAATGGACGAAGACATCTCTTTGCTGCCTACGTGGATTACAAAAAGGCATTTGATTCAGTTCCACACGAATAGCTTATAAGTGTGCTGAAGGTCTATAAGATCGATACTTATACCCTGAGGTTCCTTGAACACACAATGTCTACGTGGAAAACAAAAATTTTGTTACGGGTGCAAACGGGTGATAACATCGTAACCAGCACTATACCAATTAGAAGAGGTACATTTCAAGGCGACCCGCTAAGACCATTGTCGTTCTGCCTTTCATTGAATCCACTATCAAACCGCCTGAACTCCATCAGATATGGCTTCGGTATAAAAAGCAATGGCAGGGAGCAAATGAGGCTCAATCATCTGCTGTATATGGATGATCTGAAGCTAAAGGCCCCCACAAAGAACCACCTGGAACAACACATTAAAATCGTGGAAGGGTTTTCCAAAGATATTGACATGCAGTTTGGGTTTGACAAATGTCGCACCTTATGCTTCAATCTTAGATAATTACCTATCTGGACGAATGCAGCGAGTAAGGCTGGGTGATCAGACTTCAGATTTCCTTCCTGTCACATCTGGTGTCCCTCAAGGCCCTATACTAGGGCCTCTGTTATTTAGCATATATACATCAAAGCTACCTACCTATCTTCATGATTGTCAGTATCACTTTTACGCAGATGATACACTAATATATTATTCGTTTGAGCCTTCAGCAATTTCGAAATTTCAAACCAATACAGTCTTACTGTAAATTCCTCTAAATCAAAGTCAATTCTTTTCGAACGCAAAGCTACAGTTAAACATCATAAACCTTTGGCTAAACTTGGAATCCGTGGCGTAGAATTAGAACCGGAAGAATGTGTTAACATATTAGGGATAAGAACAGATAGTGAACTAAGATTTCCCCATCACGTCAGTATGATTACACGCCGAGCTTATGCTAACTTAAAATTGCTGTATGGGTACAGGGACTGTCTTATCAGGGCTGTTAGACTGACTTTGTGCGAGGCACTAGTCTTATCTCACTTAAATTACGGTGATGTGTTGTACGATGCATGCTTGAGAGTGGTAGATTCCACTAGGCTGCAGCGCGTTCAGAATTCCTGTGTGAAGCTGGTGTGCGGATTGTGCAAGTTTCAGCATATATCTAGTAGCTTTAAAGACTTGAACATTTTGTCACTCCAAAAGCGGCGAATTCTTCAGTGTATGTGTCTTTATCACAAGGTAATACAAAATCGGACCCCCCATATCTCTATGATAAAATTAAATTTAGGACCGACATCCACAGTCTCAACATCCGAAGTAAGGGAACGCTGACAATTCCACAGCATAGAACCGAGCTTTTTAAAAGATATTTTTCTTATAATATAGCGAATCTTTATAACAAGGTTCCCGATTGTTACAAGTTACTATCAGCTGTTGCATTTAAACGAAGGTTGAAGGGGCTGCTTCTGAACTCTGCCGTTTGACATGTAGCTTAATTGTCAATAAAAGCATGTTGTTATAATAATAATAATTATTATTATTTGAGCGCGAAGTAGAATCCCTAAAACCCATATACGGGTTATTTTCAGTTTTTGTCTGTTTACACATACATCGTGACGCATTTCTACAGTAAAACTCAATATTTAAAAGTTTATTTGTTTGTATACAAAATACGAGCAAAAATTGTATACGTTAATTTCAGGGTGTTTTGAGCTGCACCTGATAAAATTATTTTGATAATCATAGTTTGGTTTATTTTCCTCGCTTGCTGTATTCCCAGGTATTTATAACACTCCTCCACATCAATCGAGGCAATTTTCTGGCCGTGCTCCATATCATATACACCTGGTTGTATCTTCCCTCTGACTACACATATAATAATAATAATAATAATAATAATAATAATAATAATAATAATAATAATAATAATAATAATAATAATAATAATAATAATAATAATAATAATAATAATAATAATAATAATAATAATAATAATAATAATAATAATAATAATAAGTTAAACTTAACGGAGTAGACGATAGTTGACAGAAAAAAATTGATTGTGAGGAAAGGATACCTGACCACGACTGAACGTGAGGAAATTAAACGAGAAGTAGACAACTTACTTCAGCATAACGCCCTTGCCGCGTACCTGAACCCACACTACAACCTGCGTGAAGTGCATCTGGCTTAATATTGCTTAGCAGTTAAGGTTGTTGACGTGAACGGCCAAAAAACCTTTTATCCAAAGTCAAATCACAAAGTCTAAGACAACAGAAAACCTGAATGGCAGAAACGCTTAGAAAAGGACATCAATGAATGTTTGGATGTCACTCAATCAAGGAAAGTGCATCGAAAGATTAGGACCATTGCAAGAAAAGCCAAGATAGATACTTCCGACACTGATCAACTCTTGGATCTAAAAGATCAACTTAGACAAAAAGCGAAAGCCAAAGGTGCTAGGCTTAGAAGATATAATGAGCTTACAAAACGGAAGAAGCAGAATACTGAATTCAGAAAGAACCAGAAGCAGTTCCTGAGAAATATTGAGGCCGATTGGAACCTACAAGCTCCATCTAGCGTCGATTGCTCCAACTTCAACACATATTAAAGCTCTACATGGACAAAAGCAGGTGGTTTTAATCGGTCTGCGTCATTAACCAAGGAAGTAGAAGACGTGCATGTAAACTTACCCCAGCTGCCGGTGAGAGAGTTTACACCAGCTGAGGTGACTGTCGCCGTCAGGACATCTCGGAACTGGAGAGCCTCGGGGCCTCACACGCTGCACAACTTGTGGCTTAAGTATTTGACTGGCGCGCACGACAGTCTTTCACGTTGCATCACCCGAGCAATGAGCAATCTTTGGGCTGCAAGCACCAGCTAACAATAGATGCTGTAGTACGAAAACAAGCCGAGAGAAGAAAACGAAATCTACATGTATGCTGCATCAACTACAGTTAAACAAGGTACTTGAAATCTACAAGATCTGCCCAAGGATTAGAAACGTCCTTCAACATCTCATCAGTACTTAGAGAACAAACATATGGATGACCAAGTGAGTGATGAGCGTGTCGCCACCTAGTTGCGGAACCAAGTAGTATGTCACGCCAGCTCCAAATAACACAAAGTGTTAAAAAAATAGAGACTGTATACAACCAACTAACAATTTAATAAATTGTCAGCCCTGGCCCATTTCTACCCTAATATAGGGACAAAGTATGTAAGGCTAGATGCATTCTCACAACAATTAGAACCGTAGACCGGTTTCGCTCTCATTAGAGCTCGTCAGCACGGCAGACTAATTGCAGGGAAAATACACCTATAAAGTAATACGGCAAAAGTAGCCAGCCTTTCAACACTAAGTGAGTGGTGAGCTTGTCGCCACCTAGTTGCCAGCTTTAAATAACACAAAGTGTTAAAAAACAGAAACTGTATACAACCAACTAACAATTTATTAAATTGTCAACCCTGGCCCATTTGTACCCTAATATAGGGACAAAGTATGTAAGGCTAGATGCATTCTCACAACAATTAGAACCGTAGACCGGTTTCGCTCTCATTAGAGCTCGTCAGTACGGCATACTAATTGCAGCGAAAATACACCTATAAAGTAATACGGTTAAAGTAGTCAGCCTTTCAACACTAAGTGAGTGGTGAGCGTGTCGCCACCTAGTTGCGGAACCCAGTAGTATGCTGTCACGCCAGCTCACACAAAGTCTTAAAAAATAGAGACTGTATACAACCAACTGACAATTTAGTAAATTGTCAGCGCTGACCCATTTCCAAAAATTCGAAGAAACTAATGAAAAAGTTAGAAAACAAATTAGAAGAAAATAAAAATGAAATCAAACAAGATATTTTCCGAATAAAAAACAATAACAGGAATATAATAAACATACTGAAGAAAATTTCAGGAGATTATATGAAAACATACAACAAAATAAAACAGAGATTTTAACAGATAAAAACAATGCAAGAAAAATGCCAAGAAAGCCATGAAATAATTAAAGCGGAACTGGACACAGGAATACAATCGTGCCATGACAAAACAAATGAAGAGACTGAAATGAGGAGGTACGACATTAAAAAGGTCGAAACGTGTATGGAGTCTGTAGGCAGGAATATGGTCCGAGTCGAGCAGGAAACTGCTGAACAACTGATTAAAATAGAAGAAAATTTACTAGAAACAAGCCCAGAAAAATATATAGAAAATGAAATACTGTAAGAAGAAAATATACAAGAAATGAGCCCGGAAAAATACTTGGACACTGCCAAAGAAGAAAAACTAATAACGACAACAGATTATTTATACTGTATGAAAATTGAAAATGACCAAAAAAATAAAATTAAGCTTCAATGTAATAAACATTATCTAGAAAATAATGACAATAACCAAGATTTTAAAATTAGAAAACTTTTCTTTGAAAACAATAATTTTTACAATAAATATAAATACAATAATAACCACAAATTTTATTAAAACGAATATTCTAGAAATTATAATAAATTTAAAACTGATAAACCAAAATTTAATGACAAGAACAGACATATTTGGCATGAAAATAACTAAGTAACGTAAATAACAAGACACGTTATTGTAATTATAGCAATTTTAATTTCCAAAGCAAAAAACAAAAGTATAAGATAAATAAAAATTAATTTACATGAATTTTGATCAGATCCAATATGACGTAAGCAATGAAAAGGATAATCGCATGCCGAATAGACGAAACGAAACTGACAATAATTTAATGTACAAAATAAATAGTAAAATTACAAGACAAAGAATTTTCTCCTAAAATAAATAAAAATTGATTAGATAGAGCTATATGACGGAAATTTGGTCAATTTAAAATAAAAATTACAGTGATATAACCCTGAGAAACTAAAATGAAATAAGTAGGCATTATAGGAACCCAAGGGAAAATATTAATTGGAAAAACAAAATTTTCATGGAAAATTAAGTGATATTAAATTAAGAGCAGTGCTCAAAATTGGAGACAGTTATTGGATATGTCAATTAAAGTAATCTTAATATATAAGTGAAAAGGGGGAAATATAAAAAGTGGAGGAGAAAAATATATAAAAGTCGAAAGGACAGAAACCGGTTACGTACCGAGAATTAATTAACGAAAAATAAAATATAGGTGGGTCGGATTGATAGGAAAAATTTGTATAGATGGTGTAGCGAACAGAATATGAAAAGTTTAATGATATAAATAAGAAATATGATAGATATGTGTAAGAATATGAAAAGTATAATGATATAAATAAGAAATATGATAGATATGTGTAAGAAAATGAATATGATAATAGAATATATAATGAATAATAAAAGTTAATGTAATGCAAGTATTATAAAATATGCATAGGGGATTGTTTGAAAAGGAAAAGTATGGAGACCATATATGTGGTGATAAAAAGTTAAATTATTAGAAGTTTATAAATGAAAAATATATAAAATATTCCCATTCCATTGTAGTATATCAATATAAATAGTAAACATAATGAAATAAAATCGGAAAAGAAAATACCCCATAAGAAAAAAGTATACCAATAACTGTTATTCACAGAAATAAGTCCTGAGGGAAGTTGGATATGTCAAAGTAACCAGGGAATGTCATTAATGCCGATTTTTAAAAAAATAAAGTAAATTGCCACAAAATAGTTATGAATACAAGGAGATATAAAATTATAGAATAAGGGGATTTTCAATATAGAACACGTTTATAAGTACAATTAGATAAATAAAGAGGCTGTAAAGAAATAAAACAAAGATGGTCTGTCTAACAATCATTATCCAGACACACTTTTAGAAAGGGATAATTGCTATAAATACCGAATAGGCCAGAAAAATAGAAACTTTTTATTGTGGAGAAAAACGAGCCGCGAATATTAAATTTATGCATCCTAATATTTAAATGCCCTGTATATTTCAGAGTGTTGAATATTATGGGTTAAATAAGAAATATAAAAATTAAGAGAATACAGAACAATGCTTTCTTTTTTACGTATAGTGTTTTGTATGACTGGTAATTTTCGTTACAATATAAAGAGCACAGAACAATGCCTTGTTTTTATTTATAGTGTTTTGCTTGAAGAAAATAATTTTTATTTGAATCCTAGTGAATAGGTATATTTAAAATAGATATAGTCACAGTATATTTAAGTTAAAAATAATTTTTTATCGTCAGTAAATCATTCTGAAAAGACACACAGAATGTTTGTTAGCAGTAAAACGCGGGGACGTTTTTCTCTCTCTATAAGTGCAACTAATAAAGAAGTTGGACAATGGGAGATGCAGGGCTGTTGAACTTTATTTTACACAGCTGCATTCAGAACGAGATTTTTTTGTGAGAAAAGGTGTAGATATTTCAGCGAAATGGCGGCAATTCAAGGGCATTCGAAGTTGAGATTTTCAGCAATGTAGATTCACGATTCGACATTGAAGACTCTATCATGAACTGACGCAATGTGCGTTGGGATTGATGATTCAGCTTTCAGTATTCAGCACTGAACACTCGATCAGAAACTCGCAAGGTGAATTGGGCAGTCAATGACAGACGGCACCAAGGTAAATGTGAACACTACGAAAAAGTGCGGTATAGTAAACATTCGATTAGAAACTGCCGATGCAGAAAATAGAATTGAGTGTGTAAACCGGGGAAGTATAAGTGTAACTAGCACTCGGTCTTTAAACCGTCTTAATATAAGATGGCAAGTCAGCAGCAATAACAGTCAAGGTGGAAGAAAATTTTCCACACAAAGGGCTATCCAAATTAAGCCCGATACCAATTGATTGCCCCAATGAGATGGTGGCAATTATAAAATCCAAACAGGAGATCCAATGGCGAATAATAAAACACATCTAACGGAAAAATCAATTAGAGTCACTAACCAGTAAGTCGATCATGTAAATATTATCATTGTAAATGTGCAGACTTTTATATATTGTGTTTAATTTAAGGAATTTCAGTCACATTGATGAACTTTATGTGTGTTTAGAACATTAAGGGGGATATGTTGATAAAGACCAAATTAATAGATCATTGCTTATTTAATTCATTGTTCAAATAAGATGTTGATTTGTGTAAATTATAGATAACGATCAATAATAATTTTTGATATAGCTATGTTTTTTCTAACGAATTTAATAACCAGATATAAAACATTATAGCTTGTATTTATATAGTCTGATTGATTTGACCCATTTGAAAAAGAAACAAAATAATAATAATACCATCAACTAAGGTTATAGAAAAATTAATAACGGCAACACATTATTTTTACTGTATCAAAATTGAAAGTGACCAGAAACAAGAAACTATGCTTCAATGTAATAAAAATTATGTAGAAAATAATAACGATAGTCGCAATGTTACAATTAGAAACCTTCTCGATAAAAACAATAATTTTTACAATAAAGACGAATACAATCATAGTCAGAAATTTTATAAAAACAAAGATTCTGGAAAGTATAATAAATTTAAAAATTATAAGCCGAAGTTTAAGGACCAGAACAGACATATTTGGCATGCAAAGAAGCTAAGTAATGTAAATAATAAGACACGTCATTGCAACTATAGCAATTTTAATTTTAAAAGCAAAAAGCAAAAATTTAAGATAAATAAAAATTAAACTGCATGAATTGTGATCGAATCCGATATGACCTAAGCAATGAAAAGGATAATCGCAAGCCGAATAGACGAATTTTAATGTACAAAATAAATAGTAAAATTACCAGACAAAGAATTTTCTCCTAAAATAAATAAAATTGATTAGTTAGAACTATATGACAAAAAGTTGGTCAATTTAAAATAAAATTACAGTATAATTAACCCAAAGGACAATATAAATTTTAAAAAGCAAATTATCATAGAAAAATAACCCAAAGAATAATTACCCTGAGAACAGAAAATAAAACAAGTAGGCATGTAAATAATGACCCAAAGAAATACGAATCAGAAAAGCGACATTTCATAAGAAAATTTAAGTGATAATAAATAAGGAGCAATGCTCGAATTAGATGCAGTTATTGGATAAGTCAATTAATATAATCATAATTCAAAGGTAGAAAGGGGGAAATAAGTTAAAATAAAATAGAAAATTATTATTATTATTATTGAGTAATAGGAAACATGGAATAAGTAGACGAGAAAAATATGTAAAAGGTCTAAAAGACAGAAACCGGTTAAGTACCGAGAAATAATTATAATTAGCAAAAAAATAGAATATATAAGGGTCGGATTGATAGGAATGAATTTGTATAGATGGTGTAGCGATAAGATTGAAATATGAAAAATGTGAAGTAAAATGATTAACGATACAAAGATATCGGTCATTTAAAATGAAGTATAGTATATGGGCGATCCCAAGGAGGTCGGTCCCGAATTATTGAAGTATATATGTGAATGGAATATTGAAAAGAATATTGAAAGTATATAGAATGAATAATGAAAGTATAATATGATGCAAGTAATAATAAAATATGTATAGGGGGTATGTGAAAAGTCAGAAGTAGGGAGACCGTATATGTTATGTAGAAAAGATAAATTATTGGAAGTTGAGAAATAAGAGAAGTATTACATAGTCCTATTCCATGGTAGTATAAAGATATGATAATTTAGCATAATGAAATAAGATTGAAAGGAAAGATACCCCATAAAAATATGACAAATAAAAATACCAATAACTGTCATTTATTGAAATAAATTCTGAGGGAAGTTTGAATAAGTCGAAATAACCAGGGGATGGCATAAATTTAGATCATATAGAACAATCAATTGATTTGCCAAAAGAAAGAAATATATAAAAACAATTGGTGTGCCATAAAAGGCGGTGTTGAATAAAATAAAATGTTTTAATTATTGAAGTATCATACAAGTCGATTATGAATTAAATTTAAGTTTTAATATTAGAATGTCATAAAAGGCGATTTTAAATAAAATAAAGTGTTGTAATGATTGAAATGTCATAAAAGTCGATTTAAAATCAAATAAAATTTTGGAATGTCAAAAAAGGCGATTTTGAACAAAATATTTTAGTCAATAAATAAAGATGGTCTGACTAGCAAACAGTATCCAGACTCACTTTTAGAAAGGGGGAATTGCTATAGATAGCAAATAATAGGAAAGATTACGAAATTTTAATGGGAAAACGGGAAATTTATACATCCTAGTAAATATAAAATAAACGTATACACCCTAACGTAGCAACGAAAGAGTTTAGCATGAGATGTCAACGCCCGACATGAATGTCAGTGACCCATGTAGCAACCCTCGATGTTAAGTTTCATTCGAGTAATAAAAAAAAATTATATTCTAGATTGAGATTGTAGCTAATAAATGCAGTTCTGTTGATTTTATTGTATGTAAAAATAGGTATGACCAAGCTACCTAAAGGCTCGATGTATTAAAAGAGCAGAGGTCATTTGTAAAAACAAAACTTTATGTAGTATTAAGGTATATGTGCGAACAAGAAAAAAACGTAAAAAGACACAAAAGGTTTGACGGAAAGCTCAAACACAGGTGGTTTGATGAACAATAGCGTTTTTTCACCTGTAAGAAGTTAATAAAAGCAAGAGTCCGAGAGTATCCGGCGTCTTTCCATCCAGTGAATTCATCAGCATCATTTCACCAGATCATGTGATCATCGTCATAATTATGTAAATTGACATAAGAGATTCCAGAGTGCATCGAAGGGAGATTATAAAACACCTCCAGAGTGCTACGAATATGGAAAATATCAACATGTTAATAAATTAAATCCGTTAATAATCAATAAATGGGCAATAAAATATGGCATGGACAAATTAGAAAAATAATAATAATTAATAATGGACAGCAATAATAGAAAAACAATATATAATCCAATGGAAAATGTTTCAGTAAGTGTTTTCTTTTCCGAAATTGATCAGTGCGGTTTGAATTTCACCATTTTAACAGCACCAATTAAAATTTTTTTTGTGTGCCAATAAATTTCAATAAGCAAAAATTTGCTTGAAATGAACAGAAAGAGACTGTGATCTCTGTAGAATTGTCGATGTATATTGCTTATGTTATATCAATGTTTAACCGGTAATTGTGTAATTATTTATAATGTTACCTGAATGTTTTAATAGGATTTTTCAATTTATGTTTATGTAATGAATGCTTTAAATGTTTCTGTTTGTATTTAATGTGTGTCACATAGACACCGTAAAATGTTTTAATAGGATTTTTCATTTTATGTTTATGTAATGAATGCTTTAAATGTTTCTGTTTGTATTTAATGTGTGTCACATAGACACCGTAATGTAATTAACCAGAAGCATTGTTTTTCGTTAATAAATAATCAGTAAAATTGTTGTATAGCCATCTGTGCAAAGCGAAATTAATTTTGATCAAGTAAAAAAACCAATAAATGAATTTAAATAGCACATGTTAATGAATTTTAATTAGTAGAAGCTAGCTGTAGTTATAATGAACCCAACCTGATAATTAAGACATATGTTCTCAGCTCTAAAATAAATATTTGCAGGTATACTTAAAATAAATACCATAGCAATATATATAACAGAATACACCTAACTTACTTTATTTATTTGTCAGATTATATATTATGTCTCACAAAGAAGCCTATGCTTGTACTTGTAATTTGACACAATTTTACTTATATATTGAGACTACCTAGTTCTAATAATGTAATAAATTTATTTATGTCGACTTTTATATAGAACCTGTTTCTACTGCTGTTATTTTTGATTATTTATTTTATTATTAGAATTGTTGTTAGGTTTATTATTGTTATAGTTATTTTATTTCAATGTTGAATATTGGCATACATCAAATAGACATTGTAAAGGCGTCGTCTGTCATTTTTAGTTTATTTGTTAAAAAAACTGATAAATACAATAACTAAGCACGGATTTTTATTTATAGTTGTCATGAATGCGTAAAAATAAAGCCAATTGTCTCCTATCTGAGGATGCCGTAAATGGGCGAAACAGGTTACAATTAATTGTAAAACTTTGCACAATGTAAATTCAAATACCAATGTTTGTCTTATGACTTAAAAATAGTTAAAAACCATCTTGCACCTGAATTCCTACATATGTTTTTGCAACTATAATAGAAAAATAGAAGACACAGATTTATTAGCGAAACAAGTATAACTTTAAAATCGTGTGTAATAAAATCTATTACATTACGGCACACATTAACCAGGGTCAAGAGAATACTGTACTAATCTCAATATTATTAAATAAAATAATTATACTTGCTATTTATGAGTGTAGAAGGGATATGTTTTAGGGGCAACTTTTACTTGAATTCCCTTATATAGAGGTAATGGCTGTAAGTGTGTTTCCCTTGAATCCATAGCCTAGGTGAGTTTTATTAGTAAACATAAAGCGTTTCCCTTTAATAAAGAGTTTTATAAAACAAATGAGTCATAAGATTAAGTTGTGTGTATGTTTTGTTTCTTTAACGTCGGCCTATTTCCGCGACTATGGTCAATCACCGACGCCAGGGAGCAGTTTCACCTCACTATCCTGGAAATTTTGCCGAGCCCCAGACTTTCTGTATGGAGGGTAGGGATGTTTAACGTGCCCAACATCGCATGGACACGGGACTGACGGCTTTACGCCCCCTCCGAAGGGCGGAACGTGCAGACATTCAACTTGCTCAAATACAATGCCAGAACCTCGGTTGATGTTAATGTTACAGTTTGTACTGAAAAAGTGAAAGGAGAACCCTGGGATCTAACCCAGTACTCTTCGGTTCAGAGGCACACGTTCTTACCCCTGAACCACCGAGGTTCTAAGATTAGGTTAAAGAGTAATGAAAGTAGAACATACAAAGTGTAGACATTATTGAATTTTGGTAGAAAAAATTCACTAATGAGGTATGAGGTGATTGCGACTTTTAAAATTTACAAAAAAAAAGGTCAAATGAGCGCGCAGTAGGCCCACTAGAAAACATATCCGGGGTCAGTTTTAATATATATATATATATATATATATATATATATATATATATATATATATATATATATATATATATATATATATATATATATATATATATTGTAATATCCCCAATGGCTAAATTAAATTTTTACAAACAAAAGGCAACACAACAATACAACTAACGTGGCAACATAGCATGATATTGCGAATGCATAATTTAAACATTGTATTTTAAAGAAAAGTATTTTAGCCTGTTTTGCGATGCTGACTAATACAGAATTAAATCGATGACTACACTAAATCGCCGCAAAGAACCTGAAATGTACTCACTTACCTTACTTTAAAGGCTTCTACTTTCGCTTAGCAAGGATGACTAATTTCCTGGGTTATCAGGATTAACATATTGAGGCGTGAAAGTCTAGGGCAGGAACAGGTTGTGTAGGTTCTGACTAGGCGTTAGGACATTGTAAACAAAAACGCAAAAATTCTCAAACACTTAGTCTATTTAGCAATGCTTCCCATTTGACAAGTACAGTGGAACAGACATTCTGAACAGACATCCAGGCACCTTTCGCTACGCGTCTGGGTTTAATCCTAAACATATGGGGAATGCACTGGCATAAAGAATTTGGATCGCTTGGAGGGTTAATGGCCTGGTGCGTATCGAGGTCTCCGATGTCACTCTCAGCGCCCACGGTGGCGTAGAACTAGAGATTGATATTTGCATTTTGATTTTCATTATTTAGGTTTTATAGTTTTAATCGTTCATTTTTTAATTTCATCTTATTACTGTGGGACTGATTGAGCAACACCGCAGAACAGGACACCACAGACGGGCATTCATTTGAGGTTCACCGGTTCCTCCCTCTACGTCCCTTATACGACCATTAATTACTGGGTAATGACACATTGCGCATTTTGATTGCCTCTTCCACCTTCCATTATGCTAAATAAATTTAATTACCGTGTCCTTCTTGGACTATGGCCTCTCTGGCGAGGTCTCTAATTTTCGGATACGAGCAAGTCAGGAAGTAGAAGGTTCACCCAAATGCCAGTTGCAAGTTTTCTTGTTTTGGACGTGTAGGTTGTATGAGACGCAGGGGAAAGGCATTATTGTAATTCAGGCCAAATCACTGTTCACTGACTAAACGCCGAAGATAACAAATCCACCATTACCTCACCCAATGTTATGACGTACTTTACAAGGCTTTTAGCTAATTACTTACCTTCGGGTTGCCCTTTCTCCCTATTCATACCAAGGTTGTGAATTCGCGAAGTCTTTCATCGACTATAGCCTCTCTGGCGAGGTATTTGATATTCGAATTTTGGCACTTCGTAAAGCGAAGCTTCACCTGAAGGTCTTTCTAGATATTAAGAGGATAATTACACAACTTGGTCAAAACACCGGGAGAAGTACTTCATTGAGTTTAAATCCGTTTCCTTTACTTGTTCGCACTGTCTAGTGCACATCACATACGTTCAATCTCAAGTCTCAAGTTTAAATACACAAAGGAGAACCTAGATGTCTGTTTCAGGGACAAAATAACTTCATCAGGAAATGTGCAAAACAATAAGGTAACTTCAAGTTTCAGTTTCAAAGTGCACTAAAATGGCGCCACATGGTTGACTTCAAGTTTCAGTTTCAATATTACACAGAAATGAAACGACATGCCTTCAGTTCAAGTTTCAGGCTTAAATTTGCATCATGTAGAGCTAGATATTTCTGGTTTCACGTTTCAGGTTAAAATCGCATTACAAAGAGCTACATGTTTCTGGTTTCACAACTTAAAGTTCTCAAGTGAAGGCGATATGTCAATTTCCAAATACAAAAATAATTTCCCTAGGTAATACACGAGCTAATAACACTTTCAATCTAAGGTTTCAGTTAAATATTGTTCAATGGGGACATGCCGCCTATTCTAGAATGTAAAAGTAATTTCATCGAGTAATACACCAGCAGTAAAGTTGCTGATTTCAAGTTTCAGTTTAAATGTTATTAAGTGGCAACAAGATTCTGCGTTCAAATGCAAAGCAACCTCATTAGGCAATACACAAACAAATAAAAATTCGAGGCTTCAAGTCTTAGTTTAAAGATATCAAATTTGGCAAGGTTCTAAATGTAGAAATAGTTTCTTTAACCAACATACAAGAAAAAACATTCCAGAATTCACGCTTCAGTTTAAATACATTTGGCAGCATTTGGACGTGCAAATAATTTCTCCACATAGTATGCAAACAACTAGAATTCCAGATTTAAGTTTCAGTTTAAATATTAAATTTGGCAACATACAAACGCGCAAATAATTTCTCTACACAGTATGTAAACAGCTAAATTCCAGATTTCAGGTTTCAGTTCAAATGTTAAATTTGGCAACATCTAAACGCGCAAATAATTTCTCTACACAGTATGCAAACAGCTAAAATTCCAGATTTTAAGTTTCAGTTTAAATATTAAATTTGGCAACATCTAACTGCGTGAATAATTTCTCTGCACAGTATGTAAACAGCTAAAATTCCAGATTTCAAGTTTCAGTTCAAATGTTAAATTTTGCAACATCTAAACGCGCAAATAATTTCTCTACGTAGTATGCAAACAGCTAAAATTCCAGATTTCAAGTTTCAGTTTAAATATTAAATTTGGCAACATCTAAACGCGCCAATAATTTCTCTATATAGTATGCAAACAGCTAAAATTCCAGACTTCAAGTTTTAGTTTAAATATTAAATTTGGCAACATCTAAACGCGCAAATAATTTCTTTACACAGTATGCAAACAGCTAAAATTCCAGATTTCAAATTTCAGTTTAAATGTATTAAATTTGGCAACATTCAAACGCGCAGATAATTTCCCTACACAGTATGCAAATAAACAAAACTCCGGCTTTCAAGCTCAGTTGAGTATATCGCATTTGGCGACCTTTTAAATGCACAAGTGAGTTCTGCTACTAATACACAAATAAATAAGATTACAGGCTTCAAGTTTAGTTTAGATATATCGATCGGGAAGGAGTGCTGATGATTAAACCCATATGAGGAATACCTATTGACAAAGTTTCTACATATCTAACTAGTATTGAGATTTTTTTGTTTTACGGATTTTGCGCTTGCTTAAATAAAAGGGCGGGCGATATAAGTTATTTGCAAAGGTACACTTACCGTTTTCAGAGTTGACCCCCCCCCCCCCCCTTTCGTCCGGTTTCTGCTGGTACGAGCTAGTCTGCCCAACTATCAGCCGTCTTGAAGCAGCCCTGAGACTTTTATTATCTCTTACCCAATTTACGGAATAATTCAAAGCCGGGGCCGACAGGAGCGGATACGGTGGGCGGCCTCTGGTAGGACGGTCTGGTGCTTAGATGGTGTCACACCAGCCGCAATAATCTTTGACGCGGGCCGGGCCGTTGGAGCAAAGGCTTGAATGAATCGGGAATCAACCCTGCGAGATGTATGTGTGGCAAGATTCCTTGTTAGTGCAAATCGGCTCGCGTTTTGCAAGACTAAATGGGTTTTTACAGAGGAACACCTGTATGAGCTAGTGCAGTCGACACGTATTGAACTTGGCGCCAGCCACTTGCTCTAGAATATTCCAAACTGTTCGGGGGCGACAGTGTTTTGTCAATCAACAAGACTGAATGGGTTTTACAGAGGAGCACCCCGTATGAGCTAGTGCAGTCGACACGTATTGAACTTGGCGCCAGCCACTTGCTCTAGAATATTCCAAACTGTTCGGGGGCGACAGTGTTTTGTCAATAAACAAGACTAAATGGGCTTTACAGAGGAACACTCTGTATGAGCTAATGCAGTCGACACGTATTGAAACTTGGCGCCAGCCACTTGCTCTAGAATATTCCAAACTGTTCGGGGGCGACAGTGTGTTGTCAATAACCAAGACTAAATGGGTTTTACAGAGGAACACGCTGTCTAAGCTAGTGCAGTCGACACGTATTGAAACTTGGCGCCAGCCACTTGCTCTAGAGTATTCCAAACTGTTCGGGGGCTACAGTGTTTGCCAATAAACAAGACCAAATGGGTTATACAGAGGAACAGCCTGTATGAGCTAGTGCAGTCGACACGTATTGAAACTTGGCGCCAGCCACTTTCTCTGGGATATTCCAAACTGTATGGAGACGGAGATGATGAGTTAAGACCGTTCTGAGAGCCAGGTACAGTCTAACTCCCCTGTACAAACAGAGGTCCTTTTATATGAAATCCACTCCCTTGTATGTGTGGGAACTATGAAGAACAGACATAGTCATTACGGTTGAAAATATACCAGTTGCGTACACAATTATCGACTTTACCACTGCCTACGTGATCTGCAGCACATTACTTGCTTATCTCGAACAAATGCCTTTCATAAAAAACTGTCTGGATGCTCCAATACATCGTAACACATCTTTCAATTAAATCTTAATTTTACTAATCAATTACTCTATTTACGACAATTATTCTGCGAGTGTACCTGTACATTATTGTTTACGGGTGCACCCTAATTTGCCAATGAACCTTATACATATGAAAACACATTACATTTTATGGCTAGTTGTAAACTACATAAAATTGGGTAAATGCCAGGTACATAATTCACAAACAAAACTTGATAATCGCCTACGTCAAATATGCGACAATTGAATCGTTATTTCGGACAGCCTTTTCCTGTTAAAAAATTACATACGTTTTATTTCATGGCTCATCTTAAAACCCACAATATTATTTTGTTATGACATTTCTTCAGCAATCGTGAAATATTCACTATATGAGCTTCACTGATTTGTGTGTTGCATAATATACCAGGTTTACGTGAAATTTAACAAGAGATTTTCAGGTAAGCAACCGTTTTAGCGATTATCTCGATTGCTTATAAAATGATCGTTATAAATAAAAAATCAAAGGGTTGTGTTGTTACATAACACCGAAAATCAGCAAATACAATGTCTTCATGAAATATTTCCCAACAAGCTGTGAGTGCATTAATTTTCAACTTATTGCCTGCCTAATCAGGCTTTAGTAAAAATAGCAAGTTTTTCTGACTAATAACTTTTCGTTTCCCAGCCTGAGTGACCCAACAAAACATTTTTAGTGAATTGCTCGACTAACAAGTGAAATAAATAAATGCTCGAATTAACCCTTCGCTGAATAAACGAGAATATGCACTTTCAATTAATGACTGTGGAAAGGTTGCAGATAATTTACACATGTCCATTCCTAGTGCTAATGAGTCTTCAGATATATATATATATATATATATATATATATATATATATATATATATATATATATATATATATATATATATATATATATATAGAGAGAGAGAGAGAGAGAGAGAGAGAGAGAGAGAGAGAAAGAGAGAGAAATGCCCACAGTTTCACAAGGCTCAATTTGCATCAGCATATTTGGCATATGGCGAGTTTACAACTAAACAACAAATACTGTGCTTGTACTGGCTATACCTATCTCTGTTTTATGTACAGACGCCTACTACAGACGGAATGAAATTCACACGTTATTTGGAGCTAATCTTTAACCTTTTACCACTTGATACGACACTAGACGGTCCTTGTGGCAGACATGACTCAAACTCTTGTGTATGACCCCTAATGTTTGTTTATCTTTAGATTATGCAGCTAATCTGCATTCAGGCGCATTAAGAATGTTACCAGAAAAAGTCTCACGTCTCTAGAAAACTATCGCCTTGCAACCAGGACACCTAAGTATCTTATCCTACTTAGTCTGTCATTGAAGTAATTAAGGGCCGTCTGTATTTGGCATTCTTCAGTTTCCTTGCATTGAAATAATTTTATACAGGTACACAAATACAAAGATACAATCTTTCTATGGTATTCACAGGTAAAATGAAAGCAATCTGTGAATTATTTGTCGACGCCCGTAATCAATATTAAATACCAATGTAGCGAAATGAGAATAATTAGCAAACTAATTATCGAAGGGTTTAAAATAGCTGTTCCCTGAACCAAATAAAGTGCCAATATACCTGGATGTCTATATATATATATATATATATATATATATATATATATATATATATATATATATATATATATATATATATATATATATATATATATATATATATATATATATATATATATATATATCTGTGTGTGTGTGTGACGCAATATATCCACAAGAAGGCAAGCTAGGACTTGTTCAGTGTGCTTCGGCGCAGAACGATACCACAGCAACAGTCAGACAGGAGCGGCAAGACGGAGGGAAGTCTGAGAGAGTATATCACGGAGTTAAGAGTGTATCGGAAGAAGTCGGGTTGACAAGAGAGTTGTTTAGTGTTACAGACGGAGTTCGGTGAATAGACGCAAATTAAAGCTAATCACGTTTAGAGATAGTTATTATTTGTGTATTCCTATTCTTAGTATAATTATTGTAATATATTTGTTATTATGTTGTCAAAGTGACCTCATTTAAATACCACGCTATCCGGAGAAAAGTACCCGTCACAGTTAGCAGCGGTGGGATAAAGGACAAAGAATAAAAAAGTGCGATAAAGGACAGAACAATAGTGTCACAGGTAGAAACGCCGAGATAAATAACAGAGTTTGGTAGTGAGACGTTAAAAAGTTGTGTTTTAAAGTGTAGTGAAGCCGAGACCCTTCCAGGTTCGTTGGGTGAGGTGATCTTAAATCCTGCGACGTGCACCTTGGAAGAACGCAGCAACGTCGACATGCAGCACCTCCAGAGCCTCAGCCGAATTATTGATTTTACGTGGCGTTAACCTTCAGATGTAAACACATGTTTTTAGGAGAATAACAATAGAACTTTTTATCAGGTATAATATATGAGAACCTTTTATGCTGTATTTCTGTATGTAAAAAGAATTAGAGATGGAAATATTATCTGATATATCACAGGTGAATGCAAATATTAAGACGGCTACTACACAGGCAATTAAAGCGCTACATCAAATTCTTTTTGAACAGGACGGTGACAGAAATAACAGGAACAGAATAAGATGATTTTCAGGCTTTAATTATGAAGTAGATTCAGATGAATTTAAACCAAAACTAGAATACGTATTAAATAAGTTAAGTACAAGTGAACTTGTCTACAGTTGTTCGCTTCTTAATTTAGACATTAGCGACACTTCACGTGATTATTTAGCTAGACTAATTTGTACGAAATTATCAGACCTAAACTCCTTGTGCCCGAATAACGACGAAATTAAAGAAGTATAATGCAATGGAAGACGCCTGCTTAGAAAAGCAAATATAAGACGATGCAATGGAAAGTCAAAACGATGTCAGAAGCGAAAATGAGAATATATTAGAAGACGAGAGCTCTAAAAATGTAAGATCAAGAACAATACGAAGTAAATAGAAAGATGTTAATTTTACGAGTAATGTGTCGAGATTTACACTAACTTTTAGAGACGTTGAAGGGAATATAAGACCATTTTCAGGCAAAGATGATTGAAGAATTTGAGGAGAACGCTGAACTTTTAGAATGGAGTGAGGTACAAACATTGATATTTGCTAAGAAATTATTAAGAGGTTTGGCAAAACTTTATGTACAATCTGAGAAAGGTTTAAACAGCTGGCATAAATTAAAGAAGGCACTAAAAGAGGAATTTGCTACGAAAGTTAACAGCGCTGAGCAACATAAAATGTTGCAGCTGAGAAAAATGAGAAAAGATGAAGGTGTAGAAGAATAGTTTCTTGTAATGAAAGAGCTTGCAAGCAGAGGAAACGTAGAAAATGATTCGAATTTTCAATATGTTATTGATGGCATTGACGACAGCTTAAGTAATAAGGCATTTTTATTTGGAGCTAGAAATCTTAGTGATTTCAAAGTGAAATTGTAAGTGTATTCTAGGATAAGAACTAAACGGCGCTATAACCAAGAGCAAGAGCCAAGAAGAAAGCCTGAGGTGAAGAAACATGAGACAACAGAGTCTAGAAGTATAACACCTACGATAAGATGCTATAATTGTGGTGACAAAGGACATAAAGCTTCGGAATGTTCTACAAAAGACTGAATGACATATGAAATGCTTTAAGTGTAATAACTATGGTCATAAAGCAGCAGAGTGTACTCAAGGTCTAAAGAGACCATCTGATAACCAGAAAGACAAAATGATGAAACGTGTTAAGTGCGGTATCGCGAAAAACGAATACTACAAACTTGGTGTGGACGATAAGCCAGTTGAAGCTTTTATACCTAGGTAGTGATGTCGTGACAATAACTGAGAAAACTGCGAAACTATTGAACTTGAAATACCTTTCTAGTGATATTGTTTTGCGAGGTTTTGGACAAGGTAGATGTCATACGATTGGTCGACGTGTGGTTATTGTTGAAATCGACAATGTTGACATTGAAGTGGAAGCGTATGTTGTTCCAGATGAAGCTCAAAATGGTCCTGTGATTATTGGTCGAAATGCTGTTGATCCACCAGGAAGAGGATCGCCTTACAGTGGAAAGAGTCAACCGGATTATGAGTCAAGCATCAGTGGCTACCAGCAAAATTCAAGTAGACCAGAACATCGAAGAGGGTAAACGAGATGAACTTCAAAATTTGGTGAGTCAGTATCATTCCATATTTCCTTCAGATTTGTCAGATATTGGTTCAACCGATTTGCTTGAGATGAAAATAGACTTAATTCGTGATGATGTAGTGAAATATAGACCATATCGCGTGCCATATTCAGTTCGCGATGATGTTAATAGAACTGTTAAACACTTATTAGACGCCGGTATTATACGCGAGTCAGTGTCAGAATTTGCGAGTCCTGTTGTACTAATTCCTAAGAAAGACGGTAGTCTTAGACGTTGTGTTGATTATATACGTTTCAACCTAATTACACGAAAAGAATGTGTTGTAATGCCTACGATAGACGAACTTTTAGATCAGTAGCATGATAGTTGCTATTTTACGACTCTAGGCTTTATGTGCGGTTATTATCAAATCCACGTTTCGGAAGAATGTAAACATTTAACCTCATTTGTGACTACAGACAATCAGTATGAGTGGAATTATATGCCATTTGGTTTGGTGAATGCTCCAGCCAATTTTAACAGACTAGTGCGGCTTGTCGCGCAACGTTAGCCACCAAAAACTGTTTTTACGTTTATTGACGATATGTTAATCGCTAGTAAAACCATTGACGAGAATTTGAAAACGTGTAAACTCGTATTTGAAGTGGTTAAAGACTTAGGACTAACATTGAAATTGACAAAGTGTAAATTTCTTTTTGAAAAATTAGACTATTTAGGCCTTGAAATAGACGCGTCGGGACTAAGACCGGGTAGATTCAAAGTCAACGCTGTTGAAAACTTTCCGCGACCTATAAATGTGCATGAAATACGTCAATTTTTAGGATTGTGTGGATTTTTTAGAAAATATGTGCCAGGATTTTCATTGATAGCTTCATCTTTAAGTCGTTTGACGAAGAAAGACGTGACTTTTCAGTGGACTCGGGAAGAATAAGAAGCATTTATTAAATTGAAGGCAATTATTTGTCGACAACCAGTTTTAGCATTGTTTAATCCAGATGCAGAATTGCAGTTACATACAGATGCGAGTAAGTTGGGTTTAGCAGGAGTACTATTGCAGAGAAATGTACCTGAGGACGCTTGGAAACCTTTAAGTTATTTTAGTAGAAAGACAACCAGTCTTGAGAGTAATTACCATAGCTTTGAGCTTGAGGCTTTGACAGTTGTCGAAACAATTGAGAGGCTTAGACCATATTTGTTTGGAAAAACTTACTGTTGTGACAGACTGTGCATCACTGAAGACCCCAGAAAAAAGATGTGTTGCCGAGAATATGCAGATGGTTACTGAAGTTTCAAGAGTACAACTTTACAATAATCCATCGCAGCGGAGAACAAATTAAGCATGTGGATGCTCTTAGTCGACATCCAGTAGACCAGAGTAAAGAAGTGGAAGAAGCAGATTTAAAAGTATACAACGTAAGACTTCATAAAGATGATTGGCTACTTACAATGCAGCTACAAGACGAAACGTTAAAGAAGATTAATACCATACTTAAAAGGAAGCCAATTACAACCGAAGAAAAACAGATTCATATAGATTACAAGCTTGACAGAGAAAGGGTGTACCAAAAAGTTAACGGAAATTTGAGATGGACAGTTCCAAAATTCATTATATGGCGTATTATACAATCAAGTCATTATGATATGGGTCATTTTGGACAATATAAAACGTTGAGTCATCTTAAACGTTATTATTGGTTCCCTAAAATGAGTAAAAGTGAAGAATTATATCAGATCTTGTGTTAGATGTACCTCTGACGAAGCTGTAAAGAAAAAAACCGAAAGAAGTCAGCGACCGTCCAAGTCAGTATTTGTAACCGACCGAATGAAACCATGAAGCCCACCCATTGAATATTCGACAGATGAATAATATCTCTCTGAAGAAGACGACGACGATATACAATATATCCACAAGAAGGCAGGCTGGGACTTGTTCAGTCAGACAGGAGCGGCAAGGCGGGGGGCAGTCTGAGAGAGTATATCACGGAGTTGAGAGTGTATCGGAAGAAGTCGGGTTGACAAGAGAGTTGTTTAGTGTTAAAGACGGAGTTCGGTTAATAGACGCAAATTAAAGCTAATCATGTTTAGAGACAGTTATTATTTGTGTATTCGTATTCTTAGTATAATTATTGTAATACATTTGGTCTTCTGTTAAAGTCAGAGTGAACTCATTTAAATACCACGCTATCCGGAGAAAAGTACCCGTCACATATGTGTATATATATATATATATATATATATATATATATATATATATATATATATATATATATATATATATATATATATATATATATATATATATATAGCGTTTCCAAAATAAATCTAGGTAAGGTAAATGCGTGGTAATGCCAAAATCCCGCTTTAGAAAATTACATAACTAAGGTGATAAACAATTCTTACCAAACACGACTTAACAATAAAGTAATAGAAGAAATTACACAGCTGCCAAACTAGACTGTATATCCTTTCATTGCATTCCATTGGTTTAACGTCGGTTTATTATCGCGTCTATGGTCAATCAATGAGGCCAGGGAATAGTTTTAACTCACTATTCTTAAACATTTACCGTACTTTTCCCTGTTTGTAAGAAGTGTGGGTATATTTAACGTGCATCTTCAACATAGCATGATAAACGAAACCGACGGCTTTACGTATCTTCTGAAGGACAGAACGTGCAAACATTCAACTTACTTACACAGAATGCAACAACCTCGGTTGATGTTAATTTACAGTATGCACTAAAAATATCTTAACCCTTCTACTCGGAATCAAACCGCGAATCCTTGGGTGTAAACGCAGACGTTCTTACCACTTACGTGATAATAAGTTGACGCATACTGAGGCCGTACCTCAGTGTCTAAGCAAATGAAATGCCTGCTCGTTTCGCCCTTAGAAGAGGAGGTAAAATCGAGGGTACCAAGCGATATTATGTGTTAAAGATCCCTACGCTTTGTACACAATTAAGAAGTAAAAAAATAAAGTCAGAATTTACAGGCAGAAGCATTTTCATAGTCTTAGAAATAGGCCGGCGCTAAATAACAAGAAAATAAGAAAGACGCCAACATCAAGATTTAACATATCCTTCTCGAATATATGTGGCCCAAATTCTAACCTGAACTCCGTCCACCATTTCCTCCAGGCTAACAGGCCCCAACTCCTTTTCCTCACCGAAACCCAAATCAGTGCCAAAACACCCACTAATCACCTTAATTTTCCGGGGTATGAGCTCCTTACTTCCTTTAAATTGCATGGAGGCGTGTGCGCATACGTCCGTAGCAATCTACCCTGCACCAGACTCCCCAATTTAGAAGCTGGAAGAAAAGACATACTATGGATAAAACTTTCTCTCAGGGCTGCAACTAAATTCATCTGTTGCATTTACCGGTCACCTTCTGACAACAACTTTGTCCAGCTCTTTGACTACCTTTCTGAAAAAACCGACTATCTAATTTCTGAATATCCTTCCTCCGAGGTCACTATTCTTGGTGACTTCAATGTCCATAATATGGAATGGCTAGGATCTTTAAAAACCGATCCACAAGGGAGAGCAGCGGAGGCCTTTGCAGTCAGCAATTCTTTAGCCAATATGGTTCAGCAACCTACTTACTTTCCTCGTATCCCAACACACAGCTCAAATCCCTTGGATCTCCTTCTTACTACACAACCTGAATGCTATAAGATATCAGTCACCGCCCCCCCTTGGGCGCTCAGACCACGGCATGGTCACTGCTTCCTGCGCAATGCAACCCGAGGTTACACAGTCATCACACCCACGTATCGTTTGGCACTACAACTCCACAAACTGGGACGAAATGCGGGATTACTTTTCCTCATTTCCATGGGCGCCTGTCTGCTTCTCTCATCCTGACCCCTCTGATATCTCACAAAACGTCACCGAAATTATCCGAGCTGGCACGGAATTATTTATCCCACGTACACAGAAAACCTCTTCAGCCACTCAAAAGCCGTGGTTCTCTAAATCCTGTGACAAGGCCAGACTTGAAAAGTTCAAAGCTCACAAAACGCTTCTACACAATCCCAGTCAAGAAAATCGTCAAGCATTTAACGACGCAAGAAACCGCTATGTCCGCATTCTTTCTGAGGCAAAAAACTCGTTTAATAACCACATCAAAAACAAAGTCCTCTCAAGCTCCAACGGCGGCAAACCCTTCTGGACTCTTGCTAAATCTATTGGGAATAATTTCTGCAAAAGCACGTTCCCACCTCTTGTCTCAGGGGATGAAATTGTTTCTACCGACCTGGGCAAGGCTGAACTTTTTGCTTCGTTGTTCGCCGGCAATTCTACTCTCAACCCACCTCCAAATGTTCAACCACCAAGAGTCCCCAATGTCGCGCATAAAATGACGGATATCATTTTCAAAACTAAAAAGGTACGAAAGATGCTCTCTTCAATTAATACCAGGAAAGCCTCTGGCCTTGATGAGATCCCAGCAATTGTTAACAAAAAATGCGCACCAGAGCTTGCTCCTGTCCTGACTTGTCTGTTTCAGATATCTTATAATAAAGGCATATTCCCTAGTAACTGGAAAACTGCTCGAGTACAACCCATCCCCAAGAAAGGATCCAAAGCGCTTCCCAGCAACTACAGGCCCATTTCTCTCCTTTCAGTCGTCTCTAAAGTGATGGAAAAGTATATAAACACCGAATTAATAAAATTTCTTGAAAAACACAGGCTAATCCACGACAGGCAGTATGGATTCCGTCAGCGCAGATCGACTGCCGACCTCCTTTGTCTATGGAACAACACGGTGAATCCCTGATTGTCGCTCTAGATATATCCAAAGCATTCGACCAGGTCTGGCACGCAGCGCTGCTTAATAAACTTCCGGCCTATGGCCTACCACCAAAACTCTGTATGTGGACAGCAAATTTCCTCTCCAACAGGAGCATATCTGTTGTTGTGGATGGCCATTCCTCTAAACTGTATCCAATTAATGCAGGAGTTCCTCGAGGTTGAGCTTTAGCCCCTACTTTGTTTCTTCTCCACATCAATGACCTCCTCTCGAGCACATCCAACCCAGTTCACAGCTACGCGGATGACAGCACCCTCCATTCAAATATACAATATTCTAAGCCTGTTCCTTTAGCCCAATTAAATGAGGATCGCAGACTCATGGAGGGTTCTGTCTCCGTGGATCTCCAAAAAATATTAGACTGGGGAAGTAGAAATCTTGTACAATTCAACCCCACCAAAACTAAGTCTTGCTTTCTTTCTCACAAGAGATACACCAGCACTAGACCCATCACAATGAACAATCAAGTTATTCAAAGTAATGAGTCCTTTTCTCTTGTTGGCATGTCTGTGGATCGAAATCTTAATTGGCACCAACATGTCACATCAATTGCAGAAGCGGCTGCTAAGAAATTAGGTTTCCTCTTCCGGGCTCGCAAATACTTTTCACCAGCTAATCTCTATACCTTATATACTTCACAAATAAGGCCAAACCTCGAATACTGCTCCCACATCTGGGGTGCCGCTGCCGCTTCTACACTCGCTATCCTGGACTCCATTCAAAAGAGAGCTATACGTCTCATCGGTGACCCTACCCTCACCCAAAGGCTGCCATCCCTTGCCCACCGACGTGCCGTTGGTGACCTCTCTCTCTTTTATAGATATCTGCACGGGCACTGCTCAGAGGAGCTTTCCTCCATAGTTCCCCCACCTGCTGCTCCCAACAGATCCACCAGGGGAACAGAGCGAATGCACCCTTTTACTGTCCAGGTCACCAGACATAGAACATCTTGTTATGCCCGCTCTTTTGTCCCGAGGACTTGCAAGTTGTGGAATTCCTTGCCGGCACATGTTTTTCCTTCTCCCCCGAACCTCCAAACCTTCAAGTCCAGAATTA
This sequence comes from Tillus elongatus, assembly GCA_964006375.1. Lineage (NCBI taxonomy): Eukaryota > Metazoa > Arthropoda > Insecta > Coleoptera > Cleridae > Tillus > Tillus elongatus. The sequence goes on from OZ023269.1 coordinate 54,258,965, forward strand.
ACAAGCTGCCTCTTTCCTCCTTGTCAACACCCACGGTACGATAGTATTTAGGCTGTAAGCCCTCGTGGTGTGTTGTTGAAATTTAAAAAAAAGACAGCTAAGAAAAAAGAAGACTTATTTTAAAAATGTATTCACCGAACATCTATCGCTTTGTAACAGTAGTTTGAGTTTTGTTTTGGTTTAATGATATTTAACAAACAAAAGGGTATAGATATCAATTTTAGTGACTAAAGTAAAAACCTTATTTATTATTGATTTGTGTGTACACAAGAGAAATATTTCATTAATCATTATTTTTCTTTATTGATAATGTCGAGAACAGAATAATAACCCATTAAGTGCAACAATGGCATCTTTTATAATTTTTGTTAATTAGATTGTATTAATTTTGTATTATCTCTGTGCTAAAACTGCCAGAATCTAATAAGTAATATATTTAGTATATTATTTTATATACGTTTACGGTAAATGAAATCATTTTAATACGCGCACGCATCATACTACCTCTCTCGTCGCAGAAGGCTTACCACAGATTGACAACAGCGCATTCTATACGTTGGAAATACACACGTACCCACAATAAGCTATCTATCTTACTCACAGGGATTGCAGAGGGCAGCTTCATGCAGGTTCCCATAAGGTCGCTTACGCTATATGTCGATCTCGCACAGTGCCACAAAACTATTTCTGTGTACTTTTTCTTTAATGCGTTATATGATAAGGAAGGCCGTCTTAATTCATTTAAAATAGGTTTTAACTTGTGGGGACGTGTGCAAGTCCCCACAAGTTAGTCATGTCCACATTAGTAGACATGTGTGTATACACATGTCCCCATAAGAGGCGGGATACTGGAGAGCTCGCGCGCACACACACATACACACCCGCGCGCGCATATATATATATATATATATATATATATATATATATATATATATATATATATATATATATATATATATAAACATATAAAAAATTCAAACGGACCTTGCTTTCGTGAAAATTGTTTTATCTCAAAAAATAAAAAAGCTATGGTAACCAAATTTTGTAGGTAGGTTTAAGACATAAAAAGTAGACTATACAGCAAAATTTAGATTTCTATGCGCCCAGACTTTTTTAAACAACCGACTTTAAACAGCTATTGCGATCGTGGTATAGCCATTTACAACGCTGCATGTGCGTATTCTATTATTTTCAACACTTACAAGGAGTTTGCGTTAACCGCTTAACTCTAAAATTGCTATCTTTTAATAGCAGCGGTTAAATCACCGGTAGCTATATTATATATCGCTCGTTTCTAGTAACTATGCTACTAATTAAATTCACGAAATATATTATTATGATATGCATCCTAATTTAATTAGCTCTGAAAATTAACATTAATGGTAGTATTCTTAAACATCATAACTTAGCAACAGATCTTTATTTGTGGTTGTCATACTTTCGTATTAATTCAATTTTCTTCTGTCTGCGGATGCTGTCAAGCAGCGAAGCCGGTAACAGAAACGTTGAAGAACATCTAGAATTCAGAAGGGCCAGTTGCTCCAGTGAGCTTACGCGCTGGCTACGTCCTTAATTTACAAAAACGAAAACTAACAGTCAAGCCAGAGAGTATTCTTCAAGTCTGTATGAAGTATGGACCAGTTTTACCAAGTAATGGCAACAACAATCAATGAAATTAATCTCCATTTCTTAAAAAAAGGCAAGGAATGTTAACATTCATTTGTAAACAGTACAATGGATGAATTTTATTGTTTGATCAGGGGCGGCTCCTCAATAAGTGCGCCCGTGCGCGCGCACTGCCGCCTGCCGTGGAAAAAACAATAGTTTTGCTATGGTATATTTTAATAAAAAAATTTTTTACCTCCATCATTCAACAAACAAAATTAGTATATCGAGGATCGCAGAGAGTCGGCAGCCATTAATACAGAATTAAAATAAGTATAGTGTTAATCGTTGCAGACGTTATATACATTCATATCCATATAAAGCATTCGGGCGGCGGTGTGTATTTTTCGGCGCTCTCACGAAATGCGATACTTCAGTGCGAAATGATCGCCGAATCTTGATGATCTTCGTCGAAAACGACCGAATAAGCAATCTGCTGTGCGCTATAAAATTACACACTTCCAGTTTGTAGTGGAATTTTGGCAGAGCGTGTGTATCTACTACGTAGTAATTTTCGTCTTCGCGTCGGATTTATTTTTAATTAGGTCATTTCGTTGTTGTTTACATGTTTTAACAAGACAATTATTATTATTATGGTTACTATTTCGGGTTGCTTAATAAGTGGACAAAATAATTATGATACTGTGATTAATTCAGTGGATATTTTAAATTTAAAGGTTAACTTTTTAAGGGACTTTTTAACTACTATAACATATAACTACAGGAAAACTTGGTAAGTAGTTAATAATTATTAAGTTTAGTAAGTAGGTTTCTTTATAATACATTTTCGGGGAAGAGAATAGGCGAGCCCTTAATTTTTAGTGAATTTTTATTTAAAAAAATTCATTAATAGATAAGAGGTATCGATGGAGACTTTTTTTTTCCCTCAGGGCTTGTCCGCGGCCTTGCCGCCCCGATAGCACCGCAACCCTTGGTTGATTGTGCATACCCTTAGTCTTACTCCACCCATTCCAAGATCACTGTGCCTTGAACTAGTCTGCACAGCGATTGGTAGGGTGAAGTTTTATATTGCTCTGTCTCCGGTCTAGAGTGACCGTAGATCAGTTGTCTTTTCCGGTCCAGAGCTATACACTCACACAAGATGTGCTGGGCTGATTCCTCCCCCTCGCCGCAGAGTCTGCATGCGAGGTCCCCTTCGAACCGCCCCATTTTATGCAGGTGTTTCTTGACGGCCATGTGTCCCGTCAAGAGACCTGTTGTGTTTCTGAGCTGTCCTTTGCTAAGGTTTAGCAGCTCCACAGCTCTCTTTGAACTGGGTCCGTCAATTATTGACTTCCCATGTCTGAGCCCTGGACAGTCCGCCCAGTACACCTTGTGTTGGTTTCTGACCCAGGACTTAATGGCTCCCCTGGCAGTGCTCTTTGACACGCCCAGAGCCGGTTCTGGTCCCATAAATGGTTCTGCTGACCCTCTCTTCGCGAGACTGTCAGCTTCTTCATTGCCTTTAACCCCCGAGTGACCCGGCACCCAGATGAGGGTCACCTCATTCTGCCCAGCCAGGTCGCTCGTCTCGTCTCGGCACTCACTCACCAGCCAGGAATTTACCCGTGGGCTACTTAGTGCCTTAAGGGCTGCCTGGCTGTCTGTGGCTATGAGGATCCGCTTGTTGGTGTAGCCCCTCCTCTTGTTCTCCCGCACACAGTGCAGGATGGCGTACATCTCGGCCTGAAACACCGTTGCATGGGCTCCGAGGGAAATACTATGACTTACCCTCGGTCCTTCCGAGTAAACACCTGCCCCCGTCCCACGCTCCCCGCCAGATCCGTCCGTGAACCAGACGAGCGCGTCCCGTGGCATGCCCGGCGTCTCCTCCCGCCATGCCTCGCGATCAGGGATTTCCACTGTAAAGTTGTTTTCCCTGCACATTCGCGGGCTCGCGAAGTCTGACCTCATTTCAAGCATGGGCTCCTTCACGATCTCCTGAATTTTGCAGTGGCCCCTGAAGCCTGGGTTGATCTTCAGTCTACCATTGCAGGCTAGTCTGTATAGTCCTAGCCTGGCCTCTCCCATAATAACTAAGTGTAGGGGGGGTAGATCCAGCAACACCTCCATGGCGGCTGTTGGGGTTGAAGACATGGCCCCTGTGATGCCTAGGCAAGCCATCCTTTGGATCTTGCCTAGTTTTTGTTTGGCACTGGATTGTGTCACCTTAGGCCACCAGACCAGTGCCGCATATGTTAACGATGGTCTGACCACCCTTGTGTACAGCCAGTGGGCCATACTAGGTCTTAGTCCCAACGTTTTTCCATATAGCCGCCTAGTGACGGCTAAGGTCATGACTGCCTTACGCAGTATTTTTCCAATGTGACCATTCCAGGTTAGCTTAGAGTCCAATACGACCCCAAGATATTTTACCTCCCTGGCCATTGGAACGCTCCTACCGTATAGAGTGAGAGTTCTGTGGCTTTCACACTTCCTCCTCCTCGTAAACGGCACGACGGTTGCTTTCTCGGGGCTCACCCCGAGCCCTTGATCAACCGTCCACCCTTCCACCACTTTCAGTGCAGTCTGCATACGCTCCCACACTGCCTGTGTGACCCTTCCTCGGACTATGATGACAATGTCGTCCGCATAGCACTGTACCTCATACCCCCCTCCCGAGAGACTCCCCAGCAGGCCGTCCACGACTAGACACCAGAGCAAGGGAGACAGAACGCTCCCCTGCGGACACCCCGCCGCGACCCCCGCCAGCAGAGTCCCTCCCGCGAGTGAGGTGAACACCGCCCTGTCCCTGAGCATGGAACCGATCCACCTGCAGCAGGTCTCCTCTATTCCACGCTCCCGGGCAGCTGCCAGAACCGATCCGAACGAGGTGTTGCTAAAGGCCCCCTCTATGTCTAGGAAGGCCCCCAGCGCCACCTCCTTGTTCTCCAGCGTATTCTCCAGTTTCAGCACCAGTTGGTGCAGTGCTGTTTCTGTTGAGAATCCTGCTCTGTATGCATATTGTCCGCAGTGTAGAGGATATGCTTCCAGTACACCGCCCCTAATGTGCCGGTCGAGCAGTTTTTCCACTGTTTTCAGCAAGAAGGACATGAGACTTATTGGCCTCAGGGACTTTGCCTGGTCTGTTGGACGCCCAGGTTTAGGAATAAATACAACCCTGGCCAGTCTCCATGCCCTGAATGTACCCCAGAGCCAGGCTGGCCCTCATAATGAGGGTAAGCACCGGCGCCAGTATATCTATCCCCTGTTGGAGCATGATGGGCATTATTCCATCAAATCCCGGCGATTTGTATGGCTTAAAGCTGTTAATGGCCCATCTGATTTTGCTCCAGGTAACCACCTCTTTAGCGACTGTCCAGTCTACTCTAGATGCCCGCCTATAAGGCGCCTCTATTTCCGAGTATTCCCAGTCCGGAGGTGATTGGTTTATTATGTTACAGCCGGGGAAGTGCGTCTGGAGTAAAATTTCCATAGTTTCCTCCCCCGAGCTTCTAAAGCCTCCCGTGGGTGTTTTAAGGGAGCCTATGTTAGTCTGAGGGCCTTTAGACAGGATCTTGTGTAGTCGAGCACTCTCGGACGTGTTTTCCACTTCTTCGCAGTGCCTCCTCCACGACTCCTTCTTGGCGTCCCTCAGTCTTTTGTTATAGGTCGATAGGGCCTGTCTATATTCATCCCATGCTCCCGACCTTTTGGCCGCGTTAAACAGCTTACGAACCTGCGTCCTCCTTTGCCTGAGGTCCTCGTTCCACCACGGGACGTTCCTGGTGGACACCCTCATTTTCAGGGGGCAGTTGGCGTTATAGGCCGAGGTAATTGCGTCTCGCAATTGGACTGCTGCAATCTCGAGGTCTATTGAATTTTTTATGGTACCCCCCGCAGTTCCACAGCCAGGTCTGCCCTGTAGGCTTCCCAGTCCGCCTTGCGGGGGTCCCGGTACCATACCGTTTCTCTTTCGACTTTGGCGATTTCAAACCGGATGTATCTGTGGTCTGAGCTACTCACTTCCCCAGACACAGCCCAGCTTTTAACAAAGTCACCCAGAAACTGGGTGGAAACTGTTAGATCTAAAACTTCCTCACGCCGTGTTGTGACGAAGGTCGGTTTATTACCTCTATTCAATATGTCTAAATAAAATTTCATAAAGAATTGTAAAAGTGCCTCACCCCTAGAGTTTGTGTCCGAGCTACCCCACAACTCATGGTGAGCATTCGCATCCATGCCGATGATGGTCTGCCATCCACCTGCTCTGCTACCCACCATCAGCTGCTCCAATACGTTGGGTGGAGGAGGGTCCGTGCTGTCCCCTGGCAGATAGGCTGACGCGACAGTAATGTCTCTCAGCCCATCCGCTCCTCCACATCGGATTTTGATCGTTGCCAGGTCCCTGGAACAGAAATTCATTAGAGGGAGAAACTCTATCCCTTCCCTGACAAAAATGCAGGCCCTCGGGTTCTCGCTGGATCTGCTGTAGATGAGCTTTCCAGTAGCTCCGCCGAGTCCCTTGATCTCTCCTTTATAGGAGTACGGTTCCTGGATGAGGGCCACATCCGTGTTCCTCAGAGCTATTAGTAGTCCGGCCGTGGCTGCCCTACTGTGTTGGAGGTTGACCTGAAGGAACCTAAGTCCCATTAACCCTTAGTTGCTTCCCCAGTGGGCGGAAGCTAACCCTTCCCATGCCCCAGAATGCCTTGAAGGAGGTTCCTTCAATGGCTCTGTAAGATGTCGGGTCGATCGAGAAGGCGAGCGTCTGTCCTTTCTCCTCTGCCTTCCTGCTTAGAACCGACCAGTGTTGCGTCCCCAGTTCAGGGTTCTGGATCTTAAGTCTGCTGATCACCGTCTCCTGCGGGACGGTGTCAGGGATCCGTACGAGGACCTTGCGTCTCTTTGGGAGTTCCTTGGGCTCGACGGCTGTCAAGTCCGCCCCCTCCCAAATCTGACCGAGGCCCCCGATCGTTTTCTGCAGCCAGTCCCGCGACTGCGGGCCGGCACAGGTTGTCCAGAGGATGCCCCCCGTCAGGCGCGTCCGGTGGAACTGAGGCGGGCTCTCCCCTTCCTGAAGAGAGTCCACTGCAGCTACCACCGCAGCTGGATCAGGTCCGCCTTCCCCTGGTCTAGCGTGACCTCAGGATGGCGTCTGTCAATCACCGCCATCCCGAGGCCCTCCGCAGCCTCCCTGTAAGAGCCAGTCTGCGCCGGTGTTCCGGCCTTGGTTCCTCTGGGAGGTCTGTCTGTAGTAGGCGTGCTAGAGCCAGAGCGCGGCGTCTTCCGACTCGCACTCTCCTCTTGCGCCTTTACAGGCACCCTGGCCCTTTTGGAACGTCTGTCTGTAGTGGGCGTGCTAGAGTTCGAGCGCGTCCTCTTCTGACCCGCACTCCCCTCTTGCGCCTTTACAGGTTTCTCGACCGTCCAGGTCCCGGCCGCCATTTTTGCGCCCTCCGGAGCTTCTTTCTTTGCGCCCCGGAAAGACGCTTGGACTGCCCGGGCAGTCCCTCTACTCTAACAGTAGAGTCCTCACTGGTGGAGGGGCCCCCGGAGTCCGCGGAGCTCGCCGCCCTCCGGTAGGACCCAGCCTCCAGCTTGGGTGTCGGGGACAGGTCTCTGGCCGAAGCTACCCCCTGATCCCCCGTATCTACGCCGGTCGTGGGACCTCCAGAGTCCGCTGCCGCCCCCTGGCTCGTCTCCGTTTCCGGGATACACTCAAGGCACAAGTCTGTAGCCGGAGCCACTCCTCGAGCCTCATTGGTTTTGGTTTTGTATGTGTTTATTATCTTCATGTTGTTCCCACGAGAATGGGGAAAATACTGTCCACACCATCAGAACCCCCTGTGTGGTGCAAGGCGGGTTACTCTGGAGGGTTGCCTGGTACTCCAGAGGTTCCGTTCACGACACCATCGCCCTGGTGCCATCCATCCATAGGCACGGGTCACGTGACACCGTAGATTGGGGGAGTTTAGTTCGACCTCCTTGTCTAGATCCGTCATGTTTAGTTATTAGCAGGGTCACCTCGTGCAGGATGCGGATTTTTACCGCGCATGACGGTCTTGGGGAAAGCTTCATCGGGAGTTTATGTTGTTATTTCCACTTCCTCAGCTTGCCCCCTGGAGTCCTTTGGCCCGCGACTCCTTAACCCCGATGGAGACTTTGCAAAAAAATTTTCAAATGAGCGCGAACTAGGACCCCTAGAACCCATATCCGAGGTCAGTTTCAATTTTTATATGTTTATATATATATATATATATATATATATATATATATATATATATATATATATATATATATATATATATTGTGACGGCCACGTGAGGTGGCCGGGAGTTACTACTAGTTTTCCCTAACCTGGGGAATTTCGGGATGACTTCCGGGACACGGCTTTCCTACGGGATCATGCTCGGACGCCAGCGTTTATAGGGTTGTTTTCTCAGAGAGTAAACGCGCTCTCTCAGGATTCTTTTCGTCTCCCAAGTCACTGTCAATGGGTACACTAGCCCAGGGTAGGTTCCAGTGGAGACAGGGTCCTCCTAAGCCAAGACAAAGTCCCCCGGGACTTCTGGTTCTGGTCTTTATTAAAGAGCTGGAGTTAAATTGTATTTGGGTGGATATTCTGGGGAGACTAAATGAAATATCGAGTAAATTAAAATAAAATTCTATTCTCTAATTATATACACACGGTGGTAACGGGGTCCTGTTACCAAAAAGCCTAGCAATAATGGGCGGCCAGAGGCCAGAGGTGGTTATTTGGCTTTAAATTATTGTTACGCGCGGATTATACGGGGGCGGTAAAGCGGCAACGTTTAAGCGGTGCAGGGTGGTGGCAGGATAGTGGTTAATAGCGGGTGTTCCCAGGCGGGCATGCAACTTACAGGGTGTGTCGAACACCACATCGAGCTAAGCTAGCTGCGCACTAATTCGTATGGCACCAACAAGCATTAGCCACGGCCCATCATTCGCACGCTCTCTCCCGCACGCTCGGGGAACCTTGTTCGGCGCAGAAGAGGCCCACCCCTGTTCCCGGATTTACGCCCGTCCTGAACGGGGCCGCGGACGGCCTGGGACGTCAGGCCCGCCTAGCTGTTTCAATCTGGACCGGCGCAGTCGCCGCTCTGTCCGAATCTACTCCAGCCAATGCAGTTTCCAACATCCAGAGTCGCCCGCCAGCGGAGACAGGGAAAGAACGGCCCTGCACTCGAGAGGACAGGAAGCACTCGTATACCGCCGACGCGGCCCACCCGAGCCAGACCACCGGGCTGCCTCAATCCAAGCCAACGCAATCGCTGCGCGTGGACCGATGACAGACCAGGAATATCCCTACTCCGACTCCCTTATTCGGGATACTGGGGGCGGCTTTCCGGAGGGTAGTTTTTGACTGGAACGGAGAGTGCAATCACTCCAACCGTCCCGATACACTATTCCTCCGCTCGGCCCGTTTCCCTGTGATCCAGGGGGAATCGGAGCCTCGGGACCGTGGCCCCCTAACCACCCAGGCGAAGCCCGCGAGCACCGCCCCTGGCGATGATAGCGTGCAGCGGTTTTCAGCAGGCCCCGTCTCACCGCCCGAAGGCACCCAGCGCTGCGACAGAGCGTTAAACAATTTTACCACGGGCCTGCTAAATAATATTCGACTGTCACGTACCTGGGGCTTTCCTCGGCGGCGACGCTCACACGGCAAACTCTCCGGCGGTGCCCTGCACTGGCCTTGCTCTCTGCTCCTTCCGTTAACCTGATCTTTCACTCCGCGTATTCTACCACGGCTCCCTCACTGTCGACGTACTTGCTTCTCCACGGCGACACTCGTACTACCGGCCGTCTCTGTTCTCTCCGGTTGATATTCTCGATCGCGGTGACTATCCTTGCCCCCTCTTTACCACGTATGTCGCTCGGCAGCCGCATCTTGTTCCACTGCCAACGTACGCGAATCCTTCCTCTGTTGTAACTGGTAATTGCAGTTTATTACGCGGTTGCATTTACTGTTGCTGCATTTATTAATCGAGCTAAATAATCCCTTCACGATTAGTCACCCCGTGACACCTCCCCTCACTTGCGGGAAAAAAAACGAAGTTTTTTTTTCTTATTGCGCGAACCCCGGCTGCACCTGGCTACCCATGTACAAAACGGCAAGGAGCGGACAACAGAGCCACTAGGATCTCCCCTGTCCCACCTTCTGGCAACCGGACCCAGATAAAAATACATCCTGCATTCTAATAGATAAACAAAACTTCAAGTCCTTACACACTAATTCCATACCTGAGCTGTCTACGAAAAAAAAAAGAAACACAAGAATCAACTTCTAATAAATAAACAAACTTCAGGTCCTTACACACTAATTCAATACCTAAGCTATCTACGAAAACAAAAGATCCTAATTTCTAATAAATAAACAAAACTTCAGGTCCTTACACACTAAACTAAAACAAAACCATTTGCCAACTGGCCTAAATCAAACTGTCCTCACCTATAGTCCGGCTGTCTCTGTACCGTCGGGTGGCACTCCGTGGAAGTGTCTCACGCACTTGCGACCTGCACTACACTTACTGTCTGTAAGCCGGTCGTAGGGTGCAGCCAGCGTTACCAAGGCGCTGCGCCGGCCGTGGTCCTCTCCTCATGCCGTGGGTCGTTGCGTTGGGAACCCCTGTGGTTCCTGTCTCCCCGTACTATGTCACATTGTGTCCCTACGTTGGTAACTCGTGGGACACACTGTGTAACCTTGGTGCTACTTCTCGTCTTCTGGACCGTCTGCGGTCCCTTCCGGTTCGGACACGGACACTCTCGGGACATAACGCCCACTCTCCCCCACTGGGAGCAGAACAGTTTGAAGGGCTGTTCACTACGGTAGCGGGTGTGTCCAGACTGTCCACACCTCCGGCACAACGTCCCGTTTCTAACTGGTAGGTCTCGGTTCCACGGGAGCGACTTACTCATGGCTCTCGGCGTCTGTAGGGGCATAAAACTTTTTCAGGTCTTTAATATGTATACACCGCAGCAGCTTTCCCTTGGTGTCGCGAAGGTCGTAGACCACCCGGGACACCACTTTGACTATCGTATAGGGGCCGGAATATTTCGCCGCTAGTTTTGCGGCGAAGCCACTAGTACCTGAAGATAATGTGTGTTCTCGGCGTAGCACCTGTTCACCGACTTTGCAGCGCCATTCCCTACGGCGCATATTATAGTGGTGACTTTGTTGGGTGAACGCTCTGGACAGATTCAGCCGCACCAGCTCGAACGTTTCTCGAAGCTTCTGTAAACGGTCATGGCGGTCTTCGATTTCTTCCGGCGTCGCTTCTTGGTCTTCTAGCTGACCTTCGGCTCGGGTTTCCTGCTCGGCACGTACGGCTTTCGGTACGGTCAATTCGCGACCGAAGTTCAGGAATGCTGGGGTGAATCCGGTCGATTCCTGTTTGGCCGTGTTGATGGCGAAGCCCAGTTCAGGCAGTCTTTCGTCCCATTGTCGCTGATCATGCTCGCAAAACTGTGCGATCATGGTTTTGAGGGTGCGGTTGGCCCTTTCCACAGCATTGGCCTGAGGAGTATACACTGGGGTTAATCGCTGGGTTATTCCTAACTCCTTTAGCCAAGCTTTATGTTCATGAGACACGAATTGTTTGCCGTTATCGGAAATCAGGGTCTTCGGGCAGCCAAACTTGGTGATTATCATTTCAAATAAGGATTTGTTGACAGCGGGGGTGGTGGTCTTTCTCAACGGCCGACATTCCACCCATTTCGTGAAGCGGTCTTGGGCGACAATGGCAAAATTGTGCCCCTTTTTGGACCGCGACAGAGGGCCTACCAAATCTACGCAGACGGTTTCCCACGGTGCTTTGTTCGAGGAGGGCTGCATTTTCCCCGGGGTCTGTTGTTGGGAGACTTTGAATCTCTGGCAGCGGTTACATTGCCTTACATAGCTAGCGACCTCTCGAAACATCCCTGGCCAGTAGTAATGGCCGGCTATCCGGGCAATGGTTTTGGAAATACCCATATGCCCGGCGGTGGGTTCGTCGTGGTTTTCCCGTAGAATTCTTCTACGTACGTTCTTAGGGATGCACATCTTCCAGGGGTCTCTCAGCTCGGGCTCGCTCAAGTTAGATGCGTCCCAAAAGTGTCGGTATAACCTCCCCCCTCTGATGGAATAATCAGGGAATGCTTCTGGGTTCTTTTCCACCTCGATCAATTTATGCCTGTACCAAGAACAGCTGGCTTCCTCTTCCGTGAAGCAGATATTTTCTTCTGCGGGCTCTTCGTAGGTTTCCAACGGCGCACCGGAGAGAGCATCGGCTACCCGGTTTAGCGCTCCTCGTCTGTATTTTATCGTGAAGTCATACTGTTGCAGAAAGACACTCCACCTGGCTACCCATCCTGTTGGGGTCTTGATGGTTTCCAACCACCGAAGGGATTGGTGGTCCGTCAACACCGTGAAATGGTACCCTTCCAGGTAGGGGCGCATTTTCTCAATCCCCCATACTACAGCTAGGCACTCTTTTTCTGTCACGGAGTAATTTCTCTCAGCTGGGCCAAGCGTTCGGCTTGCATAGGCTATGACTTTTTCGGCCCCGTCGATGTTCTGAGTCAGCGCTATGCCTAGGCCATTATCACTGGCGTCAGTCTGCAAGACGAATTCCTTCGAAAAATCAGGACATGTCAATATGGGCGTCTCCGTGAGCAGCCTCTTCAGTTCCTGAAAAGCCTGTTCTTGTTCTTCACCCCAATTCCAACGGTTCTTCTTCTTTAGTAGCTTAGTCAAGGGTGTCACCACCTGCGAGAACTGCGGAATGAAGCGGCGATACCAGGAGGCGACTCCCAAGAATCTGCGGACATCCCTTACGTTTCGCGGAGTCGGCATGGCCTTTATGGCTTCTACTTTTTCGGGGTCCGTGCTGATGCCATCAGCCGTGACCACATGTCCCAGATATTTCAGTGATTTCCGGCAGAAGTGACATTTTTCCGGGTTCAGCTGTAAATTACTCTGTCTCAGCCTTCGGAACACTTCCTTCAGGTTCTCCAGGTGCTCCTCAAAGGTCTCGCCCATCACAATCACGTCGTCCAGGTAGGCAAAGGCGTGCGGTTCCATATCGGGGCCTATTATGGTATCTAACAGGCGCTGGAATGTCGCTGGAGCCGAGAGAATTCCGAAAGGCATAACCTTAAACTGGTACAACCCCCTCCCTGGGACGGTAAAGGCGGTAATTGGCTTACTGGGCGGCGTCAGGGGAATCTGCCAGTACCCCTGTTTCAAATCCAGGCTGCTTATGTATTTGGCCCTACGAAGTTTATCTAGTATGCCGGAAATATAGGGCAGCGGGTAGGTGTCCTTGACGGAAACCTTGTTGACTTCCCTGAAGTCTACACAGAAGCGGTATTTTCCGTCCTTTTTCCTAACCATCACTACGGGCGAACTCCACGGACTGCTAGAGGGTTCTATGATCCCTTCTTCTAACATTCGGTCAACCTCGTCATTAATAACCTGTTGCATTTTCGGATTTTGTCCGTAGGGCCAGATATTCGATCAAAATACCTAAGTTCCTTTTCCAAAAATCTATCTAGGCGATGCTGTTCTTGTGTTGTTAATTCCCCCAAGATCTTTGTCTCCATAGTCTGTATTGGAACGGCTGGTGGGGGTGGAGTTGCTGACGTCAGCAGCTCCCCCTCGAGGTAGGTTCTGGAGGTCTGCAAATCTATGTGAAAGTCATACTTGCCCAAAATATCCATCCGCAATACGATGTCTACCGGGAGGTGGGGCAAATATAATAGGTCGCCCTGCATCTTCTTGTTACCCAGTATTAACTACGTCACATACATTTGTTGCACGGGTACTAGCCTTCCATCTGCGATGCGGGTGTTTACTGCTGGTAAAGGAACGATTCGTAGGTCGTTCGCGTCAATTCCCTCAAGTGCGTGCTTGCTTAGAAAAGAACGGGTCGCTCCCGTATCTAACAGGGCACTGAAATCTTTCCGTCCTATCCTTGTCTTAATCATGGGTCTATTGTCCGTTCGAGTTGGTCGGTCAATGGCCGAGGTGTCGCTGGGGTGGAACTGTTGGAGCCTCGGCCCTCCACAGCTCCCGTTTAGTTTCCCGGGCATTTGCAATCCCGGGATAAAATTCCCGCTTTGCCACAGCGTGAGCAAAACAGTCGTGGAGCTCTCTGGCATTGGCTTCGCATGTGCCCTGTCTCCCCACAATTCCAGCAGGTTGCACTCGTTACAGCGAAACGAACCTGCTTACCAGCCTCCGAGCGGTCAACTGTAGGCGAAGCTGGGGGTGTGGGGCGGTTCTTAGGGGTGGAAGTGAGATTCCCTCCTTCTTGTCTCCGGAGGAGGCTTGTTAGGTTTCGGTGAACTTTCCTTTGTATCTTTCAACTCCTTCAGCAGCGACTCGATGGCCTTTGTCTTTGCAATAAACGTGCGTATATCCGGTACGTCACAGTTCCAAAGCATTTGGCGGAACTCCGGACGTAGGTTCCTTTGTAACCAGGTCAGTTCTTGTTGCCTGGTGATGCTTCCATGTCTGCGGATGAGTGTCTGTAAATCCGTGATGTAGGTGAACACGGGTTCCTCGGCTCTATGCAGCCGACGACTTATTTCAGCCTCCAAACCTTCAAAGTAATTCGCCGGAAAGTAAAAGCGTTTAAAATCTTCCACAAAGTCTTCCCACGATGCCCAGTACGCTCGGTTATTTCGGTACCACAACAGCGCTTGGTCCTCCAAAATTTGTGGCAGTACGGGTAGAAGGTGGTCCGGCGATACGTTAAAGTGCAACCGAACTGCTTCTAGACGTTCTAAGAATGCCACGGGATCGGATTTTCCCCGGAAATGTAAGTCCCATGCGATCACGTTAGGGGGCTCTGGTCGTCGAAACGTCGAAGCCGTACTGACCGGCGGCATCGGCGGTGTTGGTGGCGGGGGGAATGGCTTTTGCGCAGGCGGTGTCAGGTGCTCAAGTAAATTTCCCGTTGGCGGTGACGATGGCGGCGGTAACACGGTATTGCTAGGCGGCGGAGTTGCCTCGGTATATGGCTGTATCCCCTCTCGCAAAAAGTCAATTAGTTGTTTCCTCATCTCCTCAACGGTAGCCTGCGGTCGCAGACTAAACTTCTGCAGCTCTGTTTCTAATTCGGATTTCCTAAGCCGGTATACCCATCCTACCCGACCATCAAATATGCCTTGGTCGGGTTTCTCTGGATGATCAGACTCGACGGCCTTATCCGCTTTCGGGTCTGACATTTTCTCGCTCAAATAACGAAAGTGTAAAGCGGAAAGGCAGTGATGCGATGCTGTCAGAGGTGTCAAAGTAGTATCAGGTTGTCGTTATTCGGGCGGTCCGCATTCTTTAATCAATAGTGGCGTAACGGCAATAGTAAATAATATATAAAAAATACAAACACAGCGGAAACAATTCGGTAAATACGGTAAAATAAAAAATTATCTACTGTTCTAAACTAAAACAAACAAAGCAAAGATCTAAACCCGGAATTAAATTTGTTGATAGGAAAAAAAAGCGTGTTACATAGCGGTAAAAATTCACCAAGCGTTATCTAAAGCAGTGTTAGTTAGTTATTAGTTCTAAAAAAACCAACTTATACAGTCCAAAAGCTGCCACAAGGAATTCTACCAGTGTATAAACAAAGCAATTTAATTATCGAGGTTCTAGAAAGTAATGATAATACGGCGATGACTGTCGTAGATAATAATACTAAAACGAATGTGTAAACTCTGCCTCTGTTCTAAATAAAATAAAACGGATTATTAAAGGTATTATATCTTATCTCTTGTTTCTAAAAATTACTTATCACATTTCATGTTAAATTATATGCATTAAAATTTACAAATTTTAAAATATTTACAGCTCCTCGATAACTTCACTTTTCTCTAATTTAACTTAAATATAGCGGGTTGATTAGGCTATCATATCTTATCAAGGATACCTGAAATTTTCTCTCGTATTTCATACCAAATTATATACACTAAAATTTTCAAGTTCTGAAATATTTACAACTTCTCCATATATCCACCTTTCTTTAATTTAAAATAACTTAGGTCCCATGCTCGGGGCTGCCATTTGTGACGGCCACTTGAGGTGGCCGGGAGTTACTACTAGTTTTCCCTAACCTGGGGAATTTCGGGATGACTTCCGGGACACGGCTTTTCTACGGAAACATGCTCGGACGCCAGCGTTTATAGGGTTGTTTTCTCAGAGAGCAAACGCGCTCTCTCAGGATTCTTTTCCTCTCCCAAGTCACTGTCAACGGGTACACTAGCCCAGGGTAGGTTCCAGTGGAGACAGGGTCCTCCTAAGCCAAGACAAAGTCCCCCGGGACTTCTGGTTCTGGTCTTTATTAAAGAGCTGGAGTTAAATTGTATTTGGGTGGATATTCTGGGGAGACTGAATGAAATATCGAGTAAATTAAAATAAAATTCTATTCTCTAATTATATACACACGGTGGTAACGGGGTCCTGTTACCAAGAAGCCTAGCAATAATGGGCGGCCAGAGGCCAGAGGTGGTTATTTGGCTTTAAATTATTGTTACGCGCGGATTATACGGGGGCGGTAAAGCGGCAACGTTTAAACGGTACAGGGTGGTGGCAGGATAGTGGTTAATAGCAGGTGTTCCCAGGCGGGCATGCAACTTACAGGGTGCGTCGAACACCACATCGAGCTAAGCTAGCTGCGCACTAATTCGTATGGCACCAACAAGCATTAGCCACGGCCCATCATTCGCACGCTCTCTCCCGCACGCTCGGGGAACCTTGTTCGGCGAAGAAGAGGCCCACCCCTGTTCCCGGATTTACGCCCCTCCTGAACGGGGCCGCGGACGGCCCGGGACGTCAGGCCCGCCTAGCTGTTTCAATCTGGATCGGCGCAGTCGCCGCTCTGTCCGAATCTACTCCAGCCAATGCAGTTCCCAACATCCAGAGCCGCCCGCCAGCGGAGACAGGGAAAGAACGGCCCTGTCCTCGAGAGGACAGGAAGCACTCGTATACCGCTGACGCGGCCCACCCGAGCCAGACCCGGAGGCGGAAGACCACCGGGCTGCCTCAATCCAAGCCAACGCAATCGCTGCGCGTGGACCGATGACAGACCAGGAATGTCCCTACTCCGACTCCCTTATTCGGGATACTGGGGGCGGCTTCCCGGAGGGTAGTTTTTGACTGGAACGGAGAGTGCAATCACTCCAACCGTCCCGATACACTATTCCTCCACTCGGCCGCTTCCCCTGTGATCCCGGAGGAATCTAAGCCTCGGGACCGTGGCCCCCTAACCACCCAGGCGAAGCCCGCGAGCACCGCCCCTGGCGATGATAGCGTGCAGCGGTTTTCAGCAGGCCCCGTCTCACCGCCCGAAGGCACCCAGCGCTGCGACAGAGCGTTAAACAATTTTACCACGGGCCTGCTAAATAATATTCGACTGTCACGTACCTGGGGCTTTCCTCGGCGGCGACGCTCACACGGCAAACTCTCCGGCGGTGCCCTGCACTGGCCTTGCTCTCTGCTCCTTCCGTTAACCTGATCTTTCACTCGGCGTATTCTACCACGGCTCCCTCACTGTCGACGTACTTGCTTCTTCACGACGACACTCGTACTACCGGCCGTCTCCGTTCTCTCCGGTTGATATTCTCGATCGCGGTGACTATCCTTGCCCCCTCTTTACCACGTATGTCGCTCGGCAGCCGCATCTTGTTCCACTGCCAACGTACGCGAATCCTTCCTCTGTTGTAACTTGTAATTGCAGTTTATTACGCGGTTGCATTTACTGTTGCTGCATTTATTAATCGAGCTAAATAATCCCTTCACGATTAGTCACCCCGTGACAATATATATATATATATATATATATATATATATATATATATATATATATATATATATATATATATATATATTGTCACGAAGTGACTAATCTTGAAGGGATTATCTAGCTCGATTAATAAACAGCAATAATAAATGCAGCATCAATAATTGCAGCCGTGTAATAAACTACAATTACCAATTGCAACGGTGGAAATATTCGCGTACGCTCCGGTGAAATAATATGCAGAGCGCGACACGTTAAGCAGCAGAGGTTGCTGTCGCTAGCGGAATGCATCGGGAGTCGCTGAAGGCCGGACAGGCGCAGAGAGCGCAGGGCTAGGAATGGGAGTGAGGTCTGAAACCGCGACAGAATCGGTAGTACTAGTGTCTCCGTGGGCCAGAGAGTCCGTCGATTGCAGAGAAGTGAAGTAGTAGAGTTCGCGAATTGGAAGAGCAGGTTATTGGAAAAGCCGAGATCGAGGCTGCCGGTTCACGGGAAACCACCCGAGAGTTTTGCTGTGTGAACACCGTCACGGAAGAGAATCCCAGGTACGTGACCGTCTAATATTATTTAGCGAGCCCGTGGAAGAATTGATGAACGCTCTGTCCCGGCGCTGGATGCCTTAGGGAAGCGCGGCGCGGTCCGCTGAGAGCCGCCGTCCGACATTATCACCATGGTGGGACCGTTTTTCCTGCCTCCGTTGGCGGGCTGCTCTGGGGGTTGGGGGCTGCATTGGCGGCGCCTGGCGCTCCGGGCCGTTCAGGAGGGGCGTAAATCCGGGAACAGGGGTAGGCTTCTTCCGCACCGAACAAGGTTCCCCGAGCGTGCGAGGGAGAGCGTGTGAATGATGTGCAATAGCTAATACTTGCTGGTGCCATACAAAGCTTAATGTGGTGTTCGACGCACCCTGTAAGTTGCATGCCCGCCTGAGAACACTCGCTATTAATCACTATCCTGCCACCACCCCGCACCGCTTAGACGTTGCCGCTTTACCGTCCCCGTGCAATCCGCGCGTAACAATAATTTAAAGCTAAATAACCACCTCTGCCTCTGGCCGCCCATAATTGCTAGGCTTCCTGGTAACAGGACCCCGTTACCCCCTTGTGTATATAATTAGAGAATAGAATTTTATTTTAATTTACTCGATATTTCATTTATTCTCCCAGAATATCCACCCAAATACAATTTAACTCCAGTTCTTTAATAAAGACCATAACCAGAAGTCCCGGGGGACTTTGTCTTGACTTAGGAGGACCCTGTCTCCACTAGAAACTACCCTGCGCTTGTGTGTACCCTGACTGTGACTGGGGAAGGGGGTGAATATCCCGAGAGAGAGCGCGTCTACTCTCTGAGGAAATATAGACGCTGGCGCCCGAACAGGATCCCGTTGTAAAGCCGTGTCCCGGAAGTCCGCCCGAAAATTCCCCATATTAGGGAAAACTAGTATTAACCCCGGCCACCCCAAGTCGCAATATATATATATATATATATATATATATATATATATATATATATATATATATATATATATATATATATATATATATATATATATATATATATATATATATATATATATATATATATATATGTATATATGTATCCAACCGATAACTCAAAAAACAAGCAACTGATTTCTATGAAACTCGGCAAGTGCCTTTCTTTTATTAATGGCTTGAATGAGTTCGTTAGTCAGGAAAATCGGATAACGTTTTCCGGGAAAATTTTGAGTTTTGTTTCAAAAAAAATCTTTTTCTCCGAAAATTACAAAGGCGTTTTAATGAAATTTGGTGGATATGTTTCCTTGTAAAGGACCTTACTACACACTAAAATTTAACTTTCTACATTTTTAGAAAATTGAATTAATCAAATTTTAAGTTTTCTTTTGAAAAAAAATTTTTTCTCCGAAAATTACAAAGTTATTTTGATGAAGTTTTGTGGATATGTTGCACTGGGTATATACACGAAAATTCAACTTTCTAAGTTCGTAGAAACTTGAGTTATTCAAATTTGTAGCATTTAATAAAAATTTATTACCATAACGCACTTGCTGCGTCACGAATTTTTTTCTTGCGCACCCCCAATGCATTAAGGCACGAGCCGCTACTGTGTTTGAATATGTGGGGGGGGAGGGGGTTGCGTGCGTGCGTGCGTGTGTGTGGGTGCGTGCGTGGGTGCGTGCGTGTGTGTGTGTGTGGAGGGGGGGGGGGGGTCCAGGGGCCCTAATTGGCGCCCATGTGAAGGGTATATCCGACAGTCTTACCATCGATACCTCTTTATTAGTGGATGTTCTTAATGAAATATCACTAAAAAGTAAACAACCAGCTAGCACTACCTAAAACATTTCAAACAATAAAATCCATCCATTGTACTGTTTACAAATGAATGTTAACATTCCTTGTCTTTTTTTTTAAAGACAGATCAATTTCATTGATTGTTCTTGCCCTTACTTGGTAAAACTGGCCCATACTTCATATAGGCTTGCTCTGTCTTCACTGTTGGTTTTCGTTTTTGTAAATTGAGAACGTAGCCAGCGCGTAAGCTAACGGGAGCCAGTGGCCATTCTGAATACTAGATGTTCTTCAACGTTTCTGTTACCGGTTTCGCTGCTTCACAGCATCCTCAGACAGAAGGAAACTGAATTAATACGAAATCATGACAACTACAAATAAAGATATGTTGCTGTGTTATTATGTTTATGAATACCATTAATGTAAATTTTCAGAACTAATTAAATTACGATGTATATCATATTTCGTGAATGTAGTTAGTAGCATAGTTACTAGATACGAGCGATATATAATATAGCTGCCGATGATTTAATCGCTGCTATTAAAATATAGCAATTTTAGAGCTAAGCGGTTAACGCTAATTCCTTGTAAGTGTTGAAAATAATAGCATACGCACATGCAGCGTTGTAAATGGCTAAACCAGGATCGCAATAGCTGTTTAAAGTCGGTTATTTAAAAAAAAACTCTGGACGCAGCCAGTGCGTTATGGTAGTGAATTTTCATAGAAATGATCTGGCACCAAAGATTTTTTTGTAACTTTTTTCTTGTAACATAGAAATCTAAATTTTGGAGTATTGTTTACCTTTTATATAGTAAACTTTTTGAGATAAAAAACTTTTTCGAAAGAAAACTCAAAGTTTTCTGGGAAAACCAGGTCCGAGTTTCCTGGCTAACGAACTTATCCAAGCCACTTATAAAAGGAAGATACGTGTTAAATTTGATCAAAATCGGCTGATTATTTTTTTAATTATCGGTGTGATACACACACACAAATATATATATATATATATATATATATATATATATATATATATATATATATATATATATATATATATATATATATATATATATATATATATATATATATATATATATAAGTTACATAAATTAATAACTTGATTCAGTACTTACGAATACATGTATGGCACTTTTTTTAAGTGTACTGCAAAAGGTGATTTTTCTAAATCATATAAATCTTCGGTAAAATGTAAATCGCACACATTCGAGTTCATAAAAATATCTTCACCCCTTAAATTTAATGCTGGTTTCGAAGCCTTATATCTTTTGTCAGCTTTGGGAAATCTGAAAATAATATACTTTTTCAGTGACTGACCCTTCTACAAAGATGCAGTAATAGATGAAACAAAACTATTCTGCTTTTCATTAAGTTTCTAATGCAACTACATAGGTGAATACATCTAATTCAAGTAATAATTGCCAACCAAAATGCTCAATTTCATTACAAATATTCAATAAATAATTCATCATTAAAATTTAATTTTTCTAAATTAAAAAAGGTTGGACGCAGCAAGTGCGTTATGGTAGTGAATTTTCATAAAATTGTTTTTAATAATGTGTGTTTTTTTTTTAAGAAAGCAGACTTCAAATTTTAGGAAAGCAGACATCAAATTTGGTTACCAGTATAACCTATATAGTAGAAACAATGTGCCATGTTTTATCAAGATAACTTTTTTGTTTGAAAATGTACAAAAAATTCCGAAAGTAAACTTAAAGTGTTCTCGAAAAAACCGGTTTCTTGATTAACCTTATAGGTTAATAGCAAATTGAGCTATTCAATTTTGTAGCATTTAATGAAAATTCGCTACCATAACGCACTTGCTGCGTCCCGAATTTATTTTCTTACAAACATGCGTTATATTTCGATGGAAAATGCAAAAATGCTACAACATAAGGCATGTTCGATTAAAAAAAAATTGTAACACCAACGACTTATGGGCCACCCTGTGATTGTAGAAATATTTTTTAAGATGTAGCTCAAGACACCCTATAATTAATGTATACAATTTTTTTCGTATCTTTTATAATAACGGATATATTGAGGTTTATTGATTTTTTACGAAAATTGGACAAAAATTATATACTTACCATTAAACGAGATATACCATTAAACGATAAACTCTATAGGTAAGACCACTGCCAAAGCATCAGAGAAAGGGTCTATTTGAAATGAATTTTCTGGAAATATTTAGGTAAAATGAAGGACAATGACGGTTGAAACTAAGACTTCAGGGTTTGTAAAACATTCTTCTTGAGACATTTTCGTTCCATAGCCCGTATTAGTTCCAGGTTCTTTGCCTAAATGTTGCTAATTTTGACGTTTTATATCGCGACTTTGACGTTTTGAGGAAAACCCCAATTTGTTTTTCTTTAAATGCCTATAACTTTTTTCCTTTTTGACTCAGAGGGCAAAATTTTGCCGCGCACCAAACTTGGTTGCCCTTACTTGGTTATTTCCGGAGATATATATTTTTTTTCGAAAGCAAACACAAAATTTTTCGGGAAAACAGGGGCCGATTTTCTTGGCTAACGAACTTATCTAAGGCACTTGCAAAAGGAAGGTATTCACCAAATTTAATCAAATTCAGGCCATATTTCGAAAAAATGTCCGACTACCCAACTGGAAAATATGGAGAAAGCCCAAGACACAACAGATACTGTCACATCAAAGGAAACCTCTCTCAATACCGCAGAGCCATCGTTTGCAAAGCCCAGAGATCGCATAGATTTAACATCGAGAAATGCAGTGGGACTAAAACGGCTTGCCTCTGAAGAGGCCCAATCAGATCCAGAAAATGCTGCCAATGTTACCGACACAAACGAAACTTCAGGTCAAACAGGTACATGTTCCCAAAGTCGAAAAAAGAAGAAACAGAAGTAATCACTAGAGCCGGATTCATCCTTTGAGCCACTTAGACATGTTTTTGAAGAGAAGCGATACATTTTAGGTTTTGAGAGTTTTAAGGCATTTCTAAGAACAGTTAAGGGGCGAGATAATCCCACTGTGATAGCAGGTGAATTCTGCACTGACATTCCAAGTCTGATTCAGATGTTATCTGAAATTCACCACTTCATAGAAGTTAGGTCTCTCAAGGAAAGGGTCAAACGCCTAAATGATGCACTAACTAAGAAATCAAACACTATTGGAGATTCACAATCTGATTTCCTTTCAGAAACCTCTGATTCTCAAATGTAAACTTCTACCTTGTGCCTTAAATCTGAATCTCTCCCTCTCTCTCTTATCTTCTATAATCATATAAAATTCATGGATTTGAGGATCTTAACTTTAAATGTCAAGAGTGTTAAAAGCGAATTAAAGTGGCAAAACTTACAAACGTTTCTGAGGTTGACACAGGCTCAT
This sequence comes from Tillus elongatus, assembly GCA_964006375.1. Taxonomy (NCBI): domain Eukaryota; kingdom Metazoa; phylum Arthropoda; class Insecta; order Coleoptera; family Cleridae; genus Tillus; species Tillus elongatus. The sequence continues at coordinate 54,282,043 of OZ023269.1, forward strand.
ATCTTTTGCCTACAAAAAACCAATATTGACACCCTCCCCCATCCTGGTTGGTTTCGGAATACATTTATTACATAAATCCTCCTGACCATCACTACACAGGTACATTAATAGGTCTTAAAAAATTCTTATTTTCAAAAGTCATCCAGCATGAATTATGATCTGAGGGGTATGCACAAAAACTGGTCTTAAACAACGAAAATGGTTTCTTACATGCATTTTGTATCTATTTGCCTAATAGTGGTCCTGGAGCAGTAAACATTCTTTCTTTAGTCAACTCGAATTTACAGACAGCTACTTCTAATACCAATGATTACGTCATTATGGCTGGTGACTACAACTGCCTGACAGGGACACATTCATCTCTAAAGAAAGGAATCCTGAAGTGTCTTCTACTCTACGTGAAATAACAAACAGATATTCTTTACACGATGTGTGATTAGCAACCAATCCAGGCAAAGAGGGATACACTTTTTATTGTAATACGTCTGCGTCTAGAAATGATCGTATATACTGCTCAGAAAATCTGATAAGCCGCACATCAAGCTCAAAAGTGCTGTCATCCTTCTCTGATCACTTAAGTCTATCCGTACAGATACGATCCACAGAATACAAGCGTTCCACACCTCACTGGAGGTTTGACAATTCGCTTCTAAATAATAGACGATACACGGATTGCATACGAACATATATCTCAGTCACCTTTGAAAACAAAATGATAATTGATTATAAAAGTGCGTGGGAAGTTTTCAAAGTAGAAGTGGCAGAACTAACAGAACAATTTGTGACACAAATAAAACATGAAGAAAACTGGAAGCGTAGTGTTCTTCAAAGATCCTTGAGCCAGACACTAAACAGGGGTGACGCCAACACCTTGGGAATATTAAGAATTATGATAGAAATTAGGGACACTTACAACGGCATGAGTGAAAAGAGATTAGCCAGCTCCAAGATTCTCAACATAATGCAACAAGATAGACCAACAGCTATAGCCATAATACCACTTGTCAGTAAAAACAAAACACTGACCAAAATATTGCATCAAAATTCACATTCACATGTCACTGATCCAGTAAAGATGTGCTCCCTTGTAAAGGCACATTTCAACAAAATCTATGGGGTAACTACTACAAGAATCAACACACGGAGCCCATTGTTCAATAATTTACCCAAACTTAGTAGTTTTCAACAGTCATATCTAGATGAACCAATAACAATGGCGGAAATAACTTTCTCCCTTAAATCACTCAGAAAAAATAAAGCTCCCGGCATTGATTGCATAACACCTGAATTTTACCTAGAATTTTGGACAGAATTAAAAGAGGTCTTTTTAAAGGTTGTAAGTCAGTCACTTGAAGATGGAAAACTTATAAGGACAATGAGAATAGCTGTAGTCTTCCTTTTGTTCAAGAGTGGGGATGACACTGTCCTCAATAACTGGCGTCCACTATCACTTGTGACAACCGATTACAAAATAATCTCTAAAACTATTGCAAACCGACTTTCGACTCCAATCCATCTCTTAGTTCACTCTGTTCAAAGCTATTGTGTACCACAAAGGTCAATTTATGACAGCTTACACTTGTACAGAGAACTGATTAGCTACGTTAATAAAACTAACTCGAAAGCATTTATTCTTTCACTGGATCAACAAGGTGCATTTGACTTTGTTCAGCATAGTTATCTTTTCCATCTACTTGAAATGTATGGCTTTGGACCAAAAATTACCGCATTAAATTGCTGTACAGAAATTCCCAATGTTTCATTAAAGTAGCTGGACATCTGTCTTCTCCAATTGATTTCATTCGAGGAATTAGGCAAGGTTGTCCTTTGTTATGCATATTATTTACCTTAAGCATTGATCCTTTATTAAATCTAATACGGCATAATATCTGCGGATATAAACTTCCCCGAGACAATGTCTTCCTACAAGTTACAGCCTATGCAGATGATGTCAACATTGTGGGGTCGGAGTTAAGCGATCTAGTAGACAAACTTTTAAACTGTTATGAGACATATAGAATAAACTCAGGAGCAAAACTTAATATACACAATTGTAAAGGCTACTGGTTAGGAGAATATAAAACTCTTCAGTTACACCCCTAAACATTTGCTGGTCTTCAGGTAACATAACAATCCTTGGAATCAGTTTTAACAATGATGTGGATACTTTGGACTATGATTATATGGAAATGCTAATGTCGTCCCTTACAAGAAATTTCCAGAAATGGAAAAATCTGTTTCCCTCTTTATCTTGGCGAGGTAGAGTGCTGGCTATCAATCAGTTTATAGCCCCTAAGGTCTGGTACACATTACAAGTGCTTCCGGTGTCAAAGTCTTTTATTAAACGGGCTTAAAACTTTTTGACAGACCTTTTCTGGTGTGGTAGAAAGCACTGGCTCACTGAACATTATCTATGCCTACCTGTAAGTCACGGAGGTCTCGGCCTGGTTCACATAGAGTCGAAGATAAGGATGTTCAGAATATATTTTGGAGTCAAATTCCTTACTCATCGTAAACACAGTAAGTGGCAGATTATGACAGAATATCTTCTTTCCACTTTTCGCTCTGCAAATTTAACATGGCAATTATTTTTTATTAAATTAACACCGCATATTTCCTAACCAATTTCACAAAAGAGGTTCTTGACGCGTTTTCTTGTCTTGGTATCTCCCCGGAACACTTTCTTACGACCATATTGGGTCTAAGAGAAATACCCCTAGTAGATTCCAGATTATTTCCAGCGCACAATTTCAAATTCTCTAATATGTGGTTTGATTCGAAAATTTTGCCAAATGGGTGACCTATTACAGGAAACTGGCTTTCAAGATTTTGAAAAGCTCTCAATTCCAGATTATAATACCCATCTCAAGAGCAACTTAAGACTTAATTTAACAGAAATAAAGAAACACACACTACATACATATGACCTCGTTATTACAGCACACGGTCCAAAAACATGGTCTCTTAAACTAATGTATTATAACCAGAGCAACGAACAAACCGAAACTGAATTGAAACACAAGAGACCACTCATCAAAAATATTACTTTAAGACATTACGAAACTGAGGACATCCTACTTGGTGAATGGTCTGACGATAGAATCAAGTGGTTGTCGTTTGGTGCTTCACCAGCACATGGACATGAAGCAGCTATTTCTTTCCGATTTGTTAAAAACAGACTTCCTGATGTCGTATTTCTGAACACGATTGGGCAACTCCAACACAATACATGCAGGCGGTGCAGCACTCCAGGGACAGCATGGCATATTTTGATTGCGTGCGAAGAAGCAAAATTGGTGTGACACTACATAGACTCGATTGCTGTGAGGGTACTGAATCAACATTTGCGTGTGGTCGATATATATGCTGGTTTCGAAAATTATCGGAACAAAAAAGTGTCGGTGATAAACTACCTTTTAGCAAAATATTCAATTAACAACTCGTTTATTGCAACCTCGAAAAACAATATACCTCACAGGCCATACCTCACTGTGTTTAAAACGCACCTGAAAACTAGAATCATTAAAGAGTTTGCTTTCCATAGCGGTAGAGATGAATCCTTAACTTTCCTAATTTAAATATCTGCCAAAACTCAAATGGACATTATTGGAAAAGGATTGTATTTTCACTGCTTTACCTGTAATATACGTGTTTTTATATATATATATATATATATATATATATATATATATATATATATATATATATATATATATATATATATATATATATATATATATATATATATATATATGTGTATATGTTTTTTATTTCAGTGATATGTATATGTGTGGACATTATTTCATTTTAAGCAGTTGATTGTACATTAATAACTTTATATACTATGTACTCTTCATATAAGATTTGATTTTGTATATTATGTAATCCATGTTTTTGTATAATTTTACCAATTGTTATAATAAATAATAATAACACACACACACACACAGATATATATATATATATATATATATATATATATATATATATATATATATATATATATATATATATATATATATATATATATATATATATATATATATATATATATATATATAAACATATAAAAATTGAAACTGACCCCGGATATGTGTTCTAGGGGGCCTAATTAGCGCTCATTTGTAAAAAATTTCTAAATTCTAAAGTCGGGATCTCCTCATTTGTGAATTTTTTTTTCAAGAAAATTCACTAAAAGAGCATTGATTTGTCAGACTTTCAATTCAATTTACATTAATACATACTTTGTCCCTATATTGGGGTAGAAATGGGCCAGGGCTAACAATTTTTTAAATTGTTAGTTAGTTGTATACCGTCTCTATTTTTAATACTCTGTATTATTTGGAGCGGGCGTGACAACAAGTACTTGGTTCCGAACTAGGTGGCGACACGTTCGCTACTCACTTAGTGTTTTAAGACTGGCTATACGATAGCCGTGTTATTTTTGGTGCATTTTTGCTGCAATTAGTATGCCGTACTGAAGAGCTCTAATGAGAGCGAAACCGGTCTACGGTTCTAATTGTTGCGAGAATGCATCTAGTCTTACATACTTTGTCCCTATATTGGGGTAGAAATGGGCCAGGGCTAACAATTTTTTAAATTGTTAGTTAGTTGTATACCGTCTCTATTTTTAATACTCTGTATTATTTGGAGCGGGCGTGACAAGTACTTGGTTCCGAACTAGGTGGCGACACGTTCGCTACTCACTTAGTGTTTTAAGACTGGCTATACGATAGCCGTGTTATTTTTGGTGCATTTTTGCTGCAATTAGTATGCCGTACTGAAGAGCTCTAATGAGAGCGAAACCGGTCTACGGTTCTATTGTTGCGAGAATGCATCTAGTCTTACATACTTTGTCCCTATATTGGGGTAGAAATGGGCCAGGGCTAACAATTTTTTAAATTGTTAGTTAGTTGTATACCGTCTCTATTTTTAATACTCTGTATTATTTGGAGCGGGCGTGACAACAAGTACTTGGTTCCGAACTAGGTGGCGACACGTTCGCTACTCACTTAGTGTATTAATAATTGGTAAAGATTTAACAAAAGCAATACAATAGTGTAAAATTTGGCGCCAAACAAGGAAACATAAGACATGTAAACAACTTACCGAAATAAATGCACAGTTGCTTTATCCTTTTCATAATTGGCACTTTTATTGTACATACAGTTCTTCACAACACACCTTGGCATTTTTTAGCTTCTACATTCTAAAACACTGCTAAAAAACGGCAAAACACACAAGATAACCTCTAATCGCAATTCAACAAACACTTGTTGACAACTGACAACAATTTCAGCAGGAGACTGAGGGAACGAATTAAAACAAAACACATTAGCCCGTTATTCAAAATTGTGTTTGTGATTGGAGGGTGACTAGAGTGAGAAATCGACAGGCTGCATACGCAGCTTTGTGCCCTCTATCCCTTACAACCTCTTTAAGCCAACCCAATACCTGGTAGCTATTATGTACAGGTAGCTCTTATGGGCGTTTCCTATCTTCTCTTCACTAATCTTTGTCCCAGCTCATAAAGATATGAGAGAATCCCATAATTCGCGGTTTGGAGGGAATTTGTCATCATGTATTGTCATGAAATCCCAAACTTATTAAAAATTCGAACTGTGATTTGCTCAGTATGCATCTATATATTTATCATTTTGTTATGAAAAGCTCAATTTTTTTAAAGAAAATTCACTAAAAGAGCATTGATTACAACCTCTTAGAGCCAACCCAAAACCTGGTCGCTCTTAGGTACAGGTATCTCTTATGGGCGTTTCCTATCTTCTCCTCACTAATCTTTGTCCCAGCTCATAAAGATATGAGAGAATCCCATAATTCGCAGTTTGGAGGGAATTTTTCGTCATGTATTGTCATGAAATCGCAAACAACTTATTAATAATTCGAACTGTGATTTGCTCAATATGCATCTATATATTTATCATTTTGTTATGAAAACATTTCTTAGTTTGGTAAATGGGCGTCTTTTCAAGTTTAAAATATATACAAGAGCCCTATAAGGACTAATATTTCTACGGAGTCTGTTTGTTCAGCATATCGAGCATCGCCATAGCTTTAAATTTCTACAAAGATGCAGTAATAGATAAAACAACATTATTCTGCTTTTCATTAAGTTTCTAATGAAACCGCACAAGTAAATACATCTAATTCAAGTAATAAATGCCAAACAAAATGCTCAATTTCATTACAAATATTCAATAAATAATGCATCATTAAGATTTTAATTTTCCTAAATTAAAAAAAGTCTGGACGCAGCAAGTGCGTTATGGTAGTGAATTTTCATAAAATTGTTTTTAATAATGTGTGTTTTTTTAAAGAAAACAGACATCAAATTTGGTTACCAGTTTACCAGTATAACCTATATAGTAGAAACAATGCGCCATGTTTCATCGGGTCTAGCTAATTTGCAGGTTAGCATGTTTGCTGCAGGTTAGCAAGTCATAATGTAAAAACTTTGCAGGTCAGTGCAATTTCCTGCAAATCATACAATTTTCTACCTACACGATATGTTTATATTATACAAGTACACCAACCAACCCCCACCCGCGTAATTCACGTAATTGGTTGCAGGTTGATATTATACAGCTTAAAAACTTTGCAGGTTAGTGCAATTTTTTGCAGGTCAGACCATTTCCTACCTATACACGATATGTCGATATTATAAAAGTACACCAACCAACCCCCACCCCCGTAATTGACGTAAGTTGCTGCAGGTTGATATGTTACAGTTTATAAACTTTGCAGGTCAGTGCAATTTCCTGCAGGTCGGACCATATGCTACCTATACATGATATGTTGATATTATAAAACTACACCAACCAACCCCCACCCCCGTAATTCACGTAATTGGTTGCAGGTTGATAATATACAACTTAAAAACTTTGCAGCTCAGTGCAATTTTTTGCAGGTCAGACCATTTCCTACCTATACGCGATATGTTGATATTATAAAAGTACACCAACCAACCCCCACCCCCGTAATTCACGTAAGTGGCTGCAGGTTGATATGTTACAGTTTATAAACTTTGCAGGTCGGTACAATTTCCAGCAGGTCGGACCATATGCTACCTATACATGATATGTTGATATTATAAAAGTACACCAACCAACCCCCATCCCCCGTAACTCACGTAATTGGTTGCAGGTTGATATTATACAGCTTAAAAACTTTGCAGCTCAGTGCAATTTTTTGCAGGTCAGACCATTTCCTACTTATACGCGATATGTTGATATTATAAAAGTACACCAACCAATCCCCCACCCCCGTAATTCACGTAAGTGGCTGTAGGTTGATATGTTACAGTTTATAAACTTTGCAGGTCAGTGCAATTTTCTGCATGTCGGACCATATGCTACCTATACATGATATGTTGATATTATAAAAGTACACCAACCAACCCCCACCCCCGTAATTCACGTAATTGGTTGCAGGTTGATATTATACAGCTTACAAACTTTGCAGGTCAGTGCAATTTTTTGCAGGTCAGACAATTTCCTATCTATACGCGAGATAAATGGAGCCCAAACAATGGCCCGTTATGCTACAATGTCGCCTTCCCACGGTAAGAACCGCTGAGTCAGCCGTCGTCATACAGGAGCCAAGAACTATGCAGGTTCAAAGTGCAAGTAGAACGGAATATCACTGTGAGAATCTACATCAGCAGATTCCTTGTTTATCCAGAGACATAGTGCCACGCCTGGAGGGAAGACTATAAAGAGGCTGCTCACAGAGGTAGAACCGTTCATTCTTGTTCCGAGTTAGTCATTGGCACACCGAGTGCATAGACATCAGATCACATGTAGGTTGATCGTCTTATTTTTAGTATATTATATTATTCATTTTTCTTGTAACTAAGTAATTAAGTATTGATTGTTCAAAGTATTAAATAAATTGTTTTAAAAATTCAAACGTCTTAACCGTAAAGTTAAGTGGCGCAGTCGTTAGTATTGGTTAGAAAACCGAAAGCATATCGATTTTTAAGCGTATCGACGCCTAATAACCAATTCGAGCCAAGCAGAGCCAAGTTAAAGCAGAAATAGTGGCCAAGCAGAGCCAAATGGAAGCAGCAACCATCGTATTATGGTAAGTTTACTGCTATCCCATTTTACATTTCCAATTTTTTATATGTGTTGTATTGAAACGTTATATGTCTGATTCAGAGGAAGAATCACAAAGTGTATGTAACATAGAGTATAGATTTAGATCAATCAGCATTAGCGACAATAGCATAACAGTAAATCATTCAAATATTAATAAGAGTAGTAATAGTAGCAACATGACAGACCAATTCAAAGAATTTTTTCTGAAAGCTATTTCCGAGTTCGACGGGCAACCAGCCAACGTAGGCAACTTTTTAAAAGCATGTGACTTGGTCATGAACCAGTTCTACGTGCCAAACGAGAATCTGTATATGAATCACTTCTTGCTGAATTATGTTCAAACTAAATTAACGGGAACAGCCCGGCTTATAGTAAATACAAAGATAATCAACACGTGGGCAGACCTGAGAGAGGCCATTGTTCAGAATTTCAGTGATCAACGAGATGATCACAGTTTATTAGCTGCGATGTTGACCTTGAAACAGCGTAATGCTGAAGACGCACTGTCGTTCGCGAACAGATGCCGTCATATAGAGCAATTGCTCATCTCGAGTTTAATAGCTAACGAGCAAAATGAAGGCGTGAGATTAATTAAGAAAGACATATACCAGAATCAAACATTAAAAGCGTTCTTAGGAGGGTTACGCAATCCGATAGGCCTTGTCTTGCGTAGTCAAGCACCTGGAAGCATAGAACAAGCTTTGAAATTCGTGTTCGCAGAGGAAAATTTCGATTATAGAGATAAAACGATAAATAAGAATTTCAGTAATAATAATAAATTAGAAGGACAGAACCGTACTTTCTTTCAGACAAAATAACCCACCTTTTCAGAATGTACAATTTCAGTTACCTTTCCAAACAAACTTTAGACCATTTCAACAACATAATAATCAAAACAATCACACAAATTCCCAGCCTAGACAAAATCAACAATTTGTGCCAAGGCAAAATTTTTCGAGTCAATTTAGGCGACCCAACTTCAGTAATCAACCGGGTCGACCCAATGTAAATCATAATGCTAACAGAAATTATCACGAACCAATGGAAGTAGATAGTTCTAACACGAGACTGTCGCTACCAAGGAGAGCAGCTCATGTAAATAATATAGAATTTAATGATAATGATATAAACGAAACAAGTTACGATTTAAATTATGTAAATGAAGAATCAAATTACGAAAATTTGCCAGCCGAGGAATACGATATCCAACAGCGAAATTTTCCCACTGCAGGTCCCTCAACGAGAGAACCGTGATAGATATAAATAATATGAATACATTATGTAAGTTACCGTATATAGAATTAAACGAAATATCAGGTAAATTTTTGTTAGACTCAGGATCTTAAAAAAATCTTTTGAATCCTGCTGTAGCATATTATAAGTTCCCTAAAAACATATTTACGCATGATTTTACCATACGCACCGCGCATGGCATTTCTAAGCACTGTAAACGTGCACATATTAAATTTAAATCGATTTCAGAGGAGATACAAGAGTTTTGCCTATTTAACTTTAACAAATTTTTTTCGGGATTAATTGGGATGGAGTTTCTCAAACGAAACGAAGCTAAAATAGATTTTAAGGATCACAAACTGTATATAGGCTAGAATATTATACCAATAAAATTCACAGATCTTAGCGAGAGTCAGTCGGGACAGACAGAAACCAAAGCAGATGGTTTACTGTTACCCGAGACTCATTTAAATTTAAACAATATAATAACCCAGCAGTATTTCGTACGTAATGAAGAACTTGAGACAATTAATCACGTACTAAATAATAACCAAGCTTATAATGTAAGAGATAGGCCATTCAGCAGATTAAATAAACAATATGCATCTGAAACCAGATACAGCCAGAGGCGAAGTCCATTGCACCAGTAGTTATACAAAATAACAATTCTAGTACAACTCATATTAATAATAATTTAAACACTTACAATATGGGGGGTAATCAAAAACGAATCAATAATAAAGATGCATTAATGGAACAAATAGATACAGGCGAATTAAATGACGAGGAAAAACAATTGTTATTTAGTTTATTATCAGAATATCAAGACATCTTTTTAAATAAAAATGAACCATTGACGCACACAAATGCGATAAAACATAGAATCGGGACAACAGACGACATACCAGTCCATTCTAAATTATATAGATACCCGTACGTACATAAACCGGAAGTAGACAGACAAATAAATGACATGTTAAGACAAAAAATCATTAGGAAAAGCAACAGCCCATATAGCTCACCTATTTGGGTTATATCAAAGAAAATGGACAAGTCAAATAAACAAGAATGGAGAATTGTGGTGGACTATAGGAAACTAAATGAAAAAACAATACCGGACAGACACCCAGTTCACAAAATTGATGAAATACTGGACAAAATTGGGCGAGCCCAATATTTCTCGACGATCGATTTAATCTCTGGGTATCACCAAATTGAAATGGACCCCAGGGACATTGAAAAAACAGCGTTTACCACGGATACAGGCCATTGGGAGTGCACCAGAATGCCGTTCGGGTTATCTGGGGCTCCAGCGACCTTTTCTAGCCTCATGCAGAACGTATTAGAAGGCCTAATTGGACAAACATGCCTTGTATATATGGATGACGTCATAGTTTTCTCCACATCGTTACAGGAACACATTGAGAAACTAAAACTAGTATTCGAGCGCTTCAGGCAAAGCAACTTAAAGATCCAGCTAGACAAAAGCGATTTCCTAAGGAAGGAAGCCGAATTTTTAGGACACGTGGTCAGCCCAGACGGGATTCGTCCGAATCCAAAGAAACTGGACGCAATAAGGAAATTCCCGATACCTAAAACCCCAAAGGAAATAAAATCATTCCTAGGATTAGTTGGATACTATCGTAAATTCATAGAAAACTTCGCACACGTTACGAAACCACTAACAAAATGTTTAAGGAAAAACTCGAAGATAAACGTGAACGACGAAAAATACATTGCTGCCTTTAACTCATGTAAGGACATATTAATGAATTCACCTGTACTTATACCACCGGATTTTTCTAAAGACTTTATATTAACAACCGACGCTTCAAACCTAGCGATAGCCGGAATATTAAGCCAGGGCGAACCCAATGCGGATCACCCGATAGCTTACGCCAGCCGGACATTAAACGACACCGAATCCAGGTACAGCACAATCGAGAAAGAATTATTAGCCATCGTGTGGGCAACTAATTATTTTAGACCATACCTATACGGAAAGAAATTCACTATATATACGGACCATAAACCTTTAAAATGGTTATTTTCGTTGAAACAACCAAATTCAAAATTGCTCCGTTGGAGATTAAAATTGGAAGAATATGAATTTAAAATTGAATACAAAAAAGGAAATCTAAACTGTGCAGCAGATGCACTGTCCAGAGTAGAAATAAACCCACTAGACATAGATAATCAGTCAATGGCGAATAATATCGACGAAGAGGAAGAAATCATAGAAATTGACGATGACGACACAGCAAATTCGAATGCGGACTCGTATTCAGCACCAGGCATACCAATACTCGAGGAAGAAATCGTTAACAGCAAAACCAATCAGATAGTTTTTAAAAATACGGATAAACCAGACATATTCTCAGTCAGAAGAGACAAAAGAAATTTCATATATGCAAACTTCAATTTAAATAAACCAGATCAGATAGAGAAATTTATAAAAGAATACTGTTTACCACAAAGGAAATATTATTGCATTTTTGTAAATGAACAAGATTACGAACTAGTAAGTTCGGCAATCAATAAAAACTTTAATAACGTAGAAACACCCAAATTTTATAGATGTCTGGAAATTAGGAATGAAATTAACGAGGACGAATTAACCGAGACTATCATGAAATATCATGAGGGGAAGAGTAACCATCGCGGGGCTGATGAGACTTACCTAAGAATGAAAAAAATATACTACTATCCCAACTTAAAGAAACATATAGAGGAATATGTACGAAATTGCGAATTATGCAAAACGTGCAAATACAATAGGAACCCGGTACAAATAGCATTGGAGCACACCCCCACAGCATCTAAACCGTTAGAGATATTACACATTGACACATTCCAAATTGAACAAGCTATCTTCCTAACAATTATAGATCCATTTAGTAAATTTGGCCAAGCATTTCCAATAAAAAGTAAAAGTGCTACTGAAATTGCAAAAAACTTGATCAAGTACTTTTCACAGTATGGAGCGTGTAAAATAATAATCGCAGACCCAGGTACGGAGTTTTCAAACCAGGTAATTAAAGAACTATTAGAAACATATCAGATAGAGTTACATATAACAACACCGCAAAACCCAACATCCAATGGACCCATCGAAAGATTTCACAGCACGATTATTGAACATTATCGATTTTTCAAAATGAAATTTAAAAATATGAAACCCATAGACTTAATACCATACTGTATATTCGCTTACAACTCGACAATACATTCACAGACACTAAAACCACCTTTTGATTTAATATTTGGCTACATACCAGAAATGTTTAACTATGACCCGGAAGTCATAATTACACAGGAATACAACGTACAACATAAAGATTTAATGCAAATTATTTACGAGATAGTCAGAAGCAGGATAGAGAATTCAAAAATAAAAACCTTACAACGGACAAATAAAAACACGAACCAACCGTTCAAGGAAGGTGATATTGTCTACAAAAAGATACCACCAGGCTTTCATAAAAAACATAAAAACCCATTTTCCGGACCGTACTCAATAATATCCCTATTAGAACATACCAAAGCTATTTTAATAAATCATAAAAATGACGAACAGACGATAGCACATTTAAGAAATTTACGTATTGCAGGTTCCTTGCCACGGGAATAACAGCCCAAATACACGACTTGACAGACAACCCAGGCATGTTACTAAAGAAATTAGGCACAGCATACACTGAGACTAGCAACTGGAATCTGATACACATACATGACTTGACACAATTACATAGAGACTACAACCAAATAAAAAGACACTACGCAAATACAGTTACCTTCATGACAAAAGATTACCATTCTGAATATCATAATTTCATATTGACATTGAATTTCACCATAGATAATGTAGACGATATATTTTATAGGATTTTTCCCAATAACAATATTATTAATAGACGAAAACGTGGCATAATAAACGGACTAGGTTCTATATTTAAGTCAATCACAGGTAATCTCGATTCACAGGATGGGGAACGCATTCAGCAAGCATTAGAAGTCTTAACGACAGATCAAAATAAAATTCACGAACTTTTTAGGTCCCAAAATTCAGTCATGCTCGAGGCAATTGTCGAATTTAATAGAACGATAGTAGGATTGAGTCATAACCAAGGCACGATAGTAAATAGGATAAATGAATTAGGTAATACAGTAGAAAGCCTGCGAAGTGAACAAATAACTCACTACCATCGCATTAAGATCCTAGAGTTACTCATGCAGCTAGGACAATTATTAAACAATATTCAAGAAATAGCATTAACAACAGAAAATGCCATAACTTTTGCAAAATTAGGAATCTTTCACACATCAATATTAAAACCAAAATTTATAGTAAAAGAAATCAATAAGATACAAAATTATGCAACTAATGCTAAAGTAATAACAACCACTGATCTAAATCTATACGAAAAAGTATTTAAAATAAGAGCAGTCCAAAACAATTTCAAAATTATATTTCAAATAGAAATACCTCTGGTAGATGAATCAGAATATGATTAGTATCAATTATATACATTACCTGTCCCTAGAAAGACACACCTTTTTACCATGATAATTCCTAGAACCAAATACCTTATCCTAAGCAGTAAACAATATGCCTATCGTAATGAAGAATGTCAAAATTTAAAGAACCAAATATATTTTTGCAAAGACGACAATCCAACAACCATGAATGATCAAAACCTATGTGAAATAAAGCTAATAAAATTTCAAAAACCTATTAACAATTGTAATCAAAAATTAGTCAAAATTAATAGAACCACAATTTCGAGATATGGAACCAGTCAGTATATAGTTATAGCACCCGAAGAAACTAACGCCAGAATAACTTGCTAGGAACAGGAGTGGACCAACATCATCAAGGGTACAAATTTAATCAACCTGCAACCAAATTGCCAATTAACCATAGGCAACAAAATATACAAGACCGGCCCAGCAACAGCAGAAACACAACAACTATTCAACCTGCCTACACTAGAAACCCCCATCTCAGAAGATCAAACAAATCCAGGACCAGTACCCGAAATATCATTAGAAAACGTACAGCTACACAACATCAATCAAATCCAACACCAACTTCAAAAAATTAAACAAAATATACCAGGACCTATAACAATACCAATCCATCACTTGAGTATATGGACAATATTACTGTACATAGCTGTCTTAATAACCATCACAACCATAGCCGTCCGAATGGGGTTGAAGAAACGAAGAACCAGCAAAGAAGATAAAAGAACAAAAACAGGAACCACCGAGTCCGGATTTCCATTGAAAATCCAGAACGAACCATAGCTTCGTCTTTAAAAAGGGGAGGAGATAAATGGAGCCCAAACAATGGCCCGTTATGCTACAATGTCGCCTTCCCACGGTAAGAACCGCTGAGTCAGCCGTCGTCATACAGGAGCCAAGAACCATGCAGGTTCAAAGTGCAAGTAGAATGGAATATCACTGTGAGAATCTACATCAGCAGATTCCTTGTTTATCCAGAGACATAGTGCCACGCCTGGAGGGAAGACTATAAAGAGGCTGTTCACAGAGGTAGAACCGTTCATTCTTGTTCCGAGTTAGTCATTGGCACACCGAGTGCATAGACATTAGATCACATGTAGGTTGATCGTCTTATTTTTAGTATATTATATTATTCATTTTTCTTGTAACTAAGTAATTAAGTATTGATTGTTCAAAGTATTAAATAAATTGTTTTAAAAATTCAAACGTCTTAACCGTAAAGTTAAGTCTCGATATGTTGATATTATAAAAGTACACCACCCAACCCCCACCCCCGTAATTCACGTAAGTGGCTGCAGGTTGATATGTTAGAGTTTATAAACTTTGCAGGTCAGTGCAATTTCCTGCAGGTCGGACCATATCCTACCTATACATAATATGTTGATATTAGAAAAGTACACCAACCAACTCCCACCCCCGTAATTCACGTAATTGGCTGCAGGTTGATATGCTACAGCTTAAAAACTTTGCAGGTCAGTGCAATTTCCTGCAAGTAAGACCATTTTCTACCTATACAAGATATGTTGATATTATAAAAGTACACCAACCAACCCCCACCCCTGTAATGCACGTAATTGGCTGCAGGTTGATATTGTACAGCTTAAAAACTTTGCAGGTCTGTGCAGTTTTTAAATTAAAACTTATCAACCTGCAGCCATTTATGTCAAGTACAAGGGTGGGGGTTGGTTGGTGTAGTTGTATAATATCAGCATATCGCGTATAGATAGAACATAGTCTACCTTGCAAGAAATTGCACTGACCTGCAAAGTTTTTACATTATAACATGCTGACCTGTAGTCAACCTGCTGACCTGCAAATTAGAAACCCCCTGTTTCATCAAGATAACTTTTTTGTTTGAAAATGTACAAAAATTTCCGAAAGTAAACTTAGAGTGTTCCCGAAAAAACGGTTTCTTGGTTAACCTTATAGGTTAATAGCAAATTAAGCTATTCAATTTTGTAGCATTTAATGAAAATTCGCTACCATAACGCACTGCAGCCATTTATGTCAAGTACAAGGGTGGGGGTTGGTTGGTGTAGTTGTATAATATCAGCATATCGCGTATAGATAGAACATAGTCTACCTTGCAAGAAATTGCACTGACCTGCAAAGTTTTTACATTATAACATGCTGACCTGTAGTCAACCTGCTGACCTGCAAATTAGAAACCCCCTGTTTCATCAAGATAACTTTTTTGTTTGAAAATGTAAAAAAAATTCCGAAAGTAAACTTACAGTGTTCCCGAAAAAAACGGTTTCTTGGTTAACCTTATAGGTTAATAGCAAATTGAGCTATTCAATTTTGTAGCATTTAATGAAAATTCGCTACCATAACGCACTTGCTGCGTCCCGATTTTATTTTCTTACAAAGATGCATTATATTTCGATGGAAAATACAAAAATGCAATAACATAAGGCATGTTCGATTAAAAAAAAAAAAAATTGTACCACCAACGACTTATGGGCGGTGATTGTAGAAATAATTTTTTAAGATGTAGCTCAAGACACCCTATAATTAATTTATACAATTTTTTTTCGTATGTTTTATAATAACGGATATATTGAGCTTTATTGATTTTTTACGAAAATTAGACAAAAATTATATACCATTGAACGATATATACCATTAAACGATAAACTCTATAGGTAAGACTACTGCCAAAGCTTCAGAGAAAGTGTGTATTTGAACTGAATTTTCTGGAAATATTTTAGTAAAATGAAAGACAATGACGGTTGAAATTAGGACTTCAGGGTTTGTAAAACATTCTTCTTGAGACATTTTCTTTCTACAGCCCGTATTAGTTCTTTGCATAAATATTGCCAATTTTGACGTTTTAAATCGCGACTTTGACGTTTTGAGGAAAACCCCAATTTATTTTTCTTTAAATGCCTATAACTTTTTTGTCTTTTGACTCTGAGGGCTAAATTTTGGTACGTAATTTACCCATAATGCGCGTTATTCAAAATTATGTTTGTGATTGGAGGGTGACTAGAGTGGGAAATCGACAGGCTGCATACTCGGCTTTGTGCCCTTTATCCCTTACAACCTTTTTGAGCCAACCCAAAACCTGGTCGCTCTTATGTACAGGTCGCTCTTATGGGCGTTTCCTATCTTCTCCTCACTAATCTTTGTCCCAGCTCATAAAGATATGAGAGAATTCCATAATTCGCGGTTTGGAGGGAATTTGTCGTCATGTATTGTCATGAAATCGCAAACAACTTATTAAAAATTCGAACTGTGATTCGTTTAGTATACATCTATATATTTATAATTTTGTTATGAAAAGATTTCTCAGTGTGGTAAATGGGCGTCTTTTCAAGCTCAAAATATATACAAGAGCCCTATAAGGACTAATATTTCTACCGAGCCTGTATGTTCAGCATATCCAGCATCGCCATAGCTTTAAATTTCTTGGTTCGTTTAGGTTGAAATATTGTCTATCATGTTATCAATAAACAGGACCTGCCAAGCTACTAGTTTCCTGAAAATATTCCTTAAATTGCTCTTTATTCCGGGAACATGCAACACCATATTGCATGCCGCCATTTTTCTTTCGCGGGGTTCTTTTGTGTTTCACCTGAAGCCACTCTTACCAGGAACTATTATTACTATTTATTTATTATAGCAAATTTTGATTTAAAAAAAATTGTTAATAGAGAGGTATCGATGGTTAGATAGACTTTGCAACACTTTTTCAAATGAGCGCGAAATTGGGCCCCTAGAAACCGAAACCAAGGTCCGTTTGAATTTTTATATGTTTATATTATATATAAATATATATATTATATATAAATATATATATATATATATATATATATATATATATATATATATATATATATATATATATATATATATATATATATATATATATATATATATATATATGCGTTGGGGGGGGGGGGGGGAGGGGGGGGGCGATAACCCAAAAAATACCAAACTGATTTAAACGAAACCTGGCACATATCTTTATTTTATTAAGACCGCGGACAAACGAGTTCGTTAGCCAACTCGATAGGACCAGTTTTTTTTAAAGAAAAATGTGTATCTCAAAAAATAATAAAGTGATTTTGATAACTTTTGGCTCGTATGTTTCTCCGGTAAATGCCTTACTATATGCAAAAATTCAGCTCTCTAGATTTATAGGAAATTGAGTTATTCAAACTTGAAGCATTTAATAAAAATTCGCTTCCATAACGCACTTGCTGCGTCCAGAATTTTTATTTATTCTCTTATCTGTTCTAAATGATCCCGTATATGATTGTCTGTATCACTTTCATCTGAAATATCAGCTAAAGAAACAACACTTTCATTCTTAAACAAAACCACCACATTCTCGTCGCATCCACTACCAATATCGTCATCGGCTTCTTCTGCTTCATTGTACCACCTCAGCAATGTATCCTCCAAGGCTGGATCACTGGATGTGACAAGTCTTTTCTGAGCTATTTCCTGTAATTAACGACACTAAAATTCTTTTAGCTTTACTTTCAATAAAGCTAGAAACTGAAAATTTAACAAAGGCAACTTTTATTCCAAATTTTAATAGAATAACTTTGTTATTTTTGAAGGTGTTGAAATTTTCGGGGAAAAAAATCATTATTTTCATCGAAAAAACGGGTCCGATTTTTGTATCTAACGAACTTGCTCAAGCTATTTACGAAAGGAACCAATGTGCGGAGTTCCATCAAAATCGTTGAAACATTTTTTGAGTCATTGCATTGATATATATATATATATATATATATATATAATATATATATATATATATATATATATATATATATATATATATAGTGAAATATTTTTTCTCGAAACGCATCCAGAATATGTTGCACTCCACGTTTCAGCCCTACTTTGGATCCATCTTTAAGAGATTGAGGAAATACTAAAGGAAAAAAAACTCTAGACCTCACTCAATCTGCCTACTCCCCAAATCTCACTGGAAATCGTCTGTACGGTCTCAGTGTGCTGAACGCTAGACCTGAGAGAAATGTAACCGTCGCCTTCCTTTAGGTAGGCACCTTTGGTGTTGTATTTACCTGGGTCATTATTGATTCTGCCTTTTTGTTTCAATGAATTTTTAATGAAAATAACATTGTCAGCAAACTTTGTGTAAATATTTTTTATGATTTTTTTTCTATCTAATTTTCGGTTACCAGCAGATTCTCGTTGAAAAAAATTGTTTAGCAAATTTTCTTGTTGAATTTTAAAAATTCCTGGGTTAGACAGTCGATTTCTAACATTACATTTTGTAGTTTGAATTTTAGGTCGGCAAAGACTAATTGATGTGTTTCTTATTGCAGAACAGAGGAGAGGGCCTTGATATGAACGTAATACCGGCTTGGTTGGATGGAATTACAGGAAAGGGGGCTGTAGTTACAATATTAGATGATGGATTAGAGAAAGATCATCCAGATTTGGTTCAAAATTATGTAAGTATACAATTAATTCATCTAATGTAAGAAAAATGCAGATTCGCTTCCAGACTCAAGTAATCGCCTAAATGTATTTGAGAATGTATTAACGATTTTTTTATTTTAATTTTAGCAGTATCGCCTTATTTTACAGTTGACAATTATAAACTTTTTTACTCATAAGACGCATATACGTTATTTAAAAAATTAGGTACGTTAAATGCGGTGAATAGAATCACTTTTGAACTGTTTAACTCCCTAAGTTATAGACATATAATTTTGATATACATATTAAAACATCATCTAAGTGGTTAAAAGAGACATGTCAGTAAGGAGAATTTGAAGTTTTGAAACCAAACGTCATTTTCTTAACATTTAAACATCTAATATATTTATCGTAAACTGTACATTACACTCGTCGCGAGTCTCTCTCTCTCTCTCTCTATATATATATATATATATATATATATATATATATATATATATATATATATATATATATATATATATATATATATATATATATATATATATATATATAACTTCGCAAATAACTACTACACTTTAAGTTTAACTAATATTAAAAATTGTTCTATTTGTGTATTAATGAAATTGGACGATAAACCTGGCGTCTAAGAAGTATATTTTTACCCAGTGATGTTACTTATTAATAATTAATTCTTTGTAGGATCCAATGGCTTCCTATGATGTTAACAGTCAAGATTCAGACCCAAGTCCAAGATATGACATGATAGATTCCAACAGGCACGGTACTAGATGTGCTGGTGAAGTTGCCGCTACAAGCAACAATTCTGTCTGTGCTCTCGGGGTAGCACATGGAGCACAAGTAGGTGGTGTGAGAATGTTGGATGGTGAAGTTACTGATGCAGTAGAGGCTCGATCTCTTAGTTTAAATCCACAACACATAGATATATACAGTGCTTCTTGGGGTCCCGATGATGATGGAAAAACTGTTGATGGACCAGGTGAACTTGCAACAAGGGCGTTTATTGAAGGTGTTACTAAAGTGAGTGATTTAAACTATACATAAAATTAGTATAGAAAAAATCATTTATTTACGTAATTACATTAAACAAACTTTCGACTTTACCTAAAAAACAGTAATACAATCGTGGTTGGTCAATGCGATGTCAGTGTTAATTTCCACATTACTTATATATTTCTTTAAATTTAAAGTTGACTGATCTTTGTCAATAAAGTAAATATTTGACAATTTAAGTACTTTTAGAGTTTTCCCATGTATTTTTTTTTCGTCACTTTTTGACGTCTCATACCTACAAAACTCGTGTTTTTTATGCTAGATTTAATAAATATTATTAATTGTGCCCTTGTTCGGCTTCCAGGCAACTCAAGTGTTTTTTTAATGTTTCTGATTCAGTTTGTCATTTACCTAAAAACTTGAATATGTGTAGATCGTACTAAAAGGCTATTTGCACACAAAATTCTACCAAAGGAACAGTATTTTTTATATTTATATAAACAATTTATGAAAGAAAATTTGGAGTTTTTATGTAAAAAATAGGTCATTTTGTCATTGGGCATGTATATGATGGAGTTTTATATGAGATTTCATAAATAAAAATTTACTAAAGAAATAAGCACAGAGTTATATTCCTTGTCATTTCGTTATGATAACTCATTTTTGTAGGAATTTGTCTTTCTTTAAAAAATACAGTTATAAATAACTAAAAAAGCAAAGGAAAAAAGTTGTATGTAGTTATTTGGACTTTAAACTTGTTTTTCATCTATACCCACCCTCTAAAGTTTACATTAACAAAGTATACGGGTGTCCGGAAATGATGAGCAAAAAATTCAAGGGGATATATTACTCGAAAAATTAGTGCCACAAGTTCCTATAGCATTTTTTCGGAAACTAAAAAATAATGGGTTAAAGGGTCTCAGAAAACCATGTTTTTTTCAATTTTTCTTTTTGATAACTTTTTTGTCGTAAATCGATTCTCATCAAATTTGGTGCGCTCGTATATGATAATATTTTGTATTTATGTTGCAAATTTGATGTGGATCCCTTGGTATCTAAAGGCCGAGACTGCCCTTGACTAACAGATAATGATAACTTTTTCGTTTAAGCTTTTATCTCAAATCTAACAATACACGACTGAAGAGAATCGTAAAATACTCAGAAAAGGTCCTCCTGTTGCATCACGATAAAACTAACGGTTTTTGAGAAAAACGTCCTTAAAGATTTGCTGGTATTGCTTGAATATGAAATCAACTAATTTCTTTTTCAATATTAGTGGAGTGTGCCCACTGGCCGCTCGTCAGATGACGCAGGTGAAGTGCTGCTTCATCTATATTTTTCGGTTAAGCTAAACATTTTTGGATGGATGGATGGATGGATGGATGGATGGATGGATGGATGGATGGATGGATGGATGGATGGATGGATGGATGGATGGATGGATGGATGGATGGATGGATGGATGGATGGATGGATGGATGGATGGATGGATGGATGGATGGATGGATGGATGGATGGATGGATGGATGGATGGATGGATGGATGGATGGATGGATGGATGGATGGATGGATGGATGGATGGATGGATGGATGGATGGATGGATGGATGGATGGATGGATGGATGGATGGATGGATGGATGGATGGATGGATGGATGGATGGATGGATGGATGGATGGATGGATGGATGGATGGATGGATGGATGGATGGATGGATGGATGGATGGATGGATGGATGGATGGATGGATGGATGGATGGATGGATGGATGGATGGATGGATGGATGGATGGATGGATGGATGGATGGATGGATGGATGGATGGATGGATGGATGGATGGATGGATGGATGGATGGATGGATGGATGGATGGATGGATGGATGGATGGATGGATGGATGGATGGATGGATGGATGGATGGATGGATGGATGGATGGATGGATGGATGGATGGATGGATGGATGGATGGATGGATGGATGGATGGATGGATGGATGGATGGATGGATGGATGGATGGATGGATGGATGGATGGATGGATGGATGGATGGATGGATGGATGGATGGATGGATGGATGGATGGATGGATGGATGGATGGATGGATGGATGGATGGATGGATGGATGGATGGATGGATGGATGGATGGATGGATGGATGGATGGATGGATGGATGGATGGATGGATGGATGGATGGATGGATGGATGGATGGATGGATGGATGGATGGATGGATGGATGGATGGATGGATGGATGGATGGATGGATGGATGGATGGATGGATGGATGGATGGATGGATGGATGGATGGATGGATGGATGGATGGATGGATGGATGGATGGATGGATGGATGGATGGATGGATGGATGGATGGATGGATGGATGGATGGATGGATGGATGGATGGATGGATGGATGGATGGATGGATGGATGGATGGATGGATGGATGGATGGATGGATGGATGGATGGATGGATGGATGGATGGATGGATGGATGGATGGATGGATGGATGGATGGATGGATGGATGGATGGATGGATGGATGGATGGATGGATGGATGGATGGATGGATGGATGGATGGATGGATGGATGGATGGATGGATGGATGGATGGATGGATGGATGGATGGATGGATGGATGGATGGATGGATGGATGGATGGATGGATGGATGGATGGATGGATGGATGGATGGATGGATGGATGGATGGATGGATGGATGGATGGATGGATGGATGGATGGATGGATGGATGGATGGATGGATGGATGGATGGATGGATGGATGGATGGATGGATGGATGGATGGATGGATGGATGGATGGATGGATGGATGGATGGATGGATGGATGGATGGATGGATGGATGGATGGATGGATGGATGGATGGATGGATGGATGGATGGATGGATGGATGGATGGATGGATGGATGGATGGATGGATGGATGGATGGATGGATGGATGGATGGATGGATGGATGGATGGATGGATGGATGGATGGATGGATGGATGGATGGATGGATGGATGGATGGATGGATGGATGGATGGATGGATGGATGGATGGATGGATGGATGGATGGATGGATGGATGGATGGATGGATGGATGGATGGATGGATGGATGGATGGATGGATGGATGGATGGATGGATGGATGGATGGATGGATGGATGGATGGATGGATGGATGGATGGATGGATGGATGGATGGATGGATGGATGGATGGATGGATGGATGGATGGATGGATGGATGGATGGATGGATGGATGGATGGATGGATGGATGGATGGATGGATGGATGGATGGATGGATGGATGGATGGATGGATGGATGGATGGATGGATGGAAGGGCGGGCGGGTGGGCGGTCTGTCGGTGTTTTAACGGACGGACGGACGGATGGATGGATAACCGACACCTACACAGATTAAAAAGCATCATAAATTTGGATATATCTGCTTAGAACTCTGCTATAGCTGTGAACACGTATGCAACATCAATTTTAACTTACAGTTTTGGTGTTACAAACTGGACGAACACGGAGCTAGCAGGCATCGATATCGGGACCAGGCAGAAAATATCGTGCACATCATCCACGCAGCGCTATTGAGAGGTTGAGAGGTTTCACTTACAAAGAAATAATGGGGGAAGAGGTATATCAAGCGTTGTCAACAGACACTACACCCAAGTGTATAATTTGAGGAAATTTTTCCCGGAGAAAGAGGCGACCAGCAGTCTACACAGAGCTATAGTGAAAATGGATACCAAAGGTACACTGCACTTGACAGATACAAACTATAACCCCCTAAGCAATATCTCTACGACAAAGAACTGAAACACCAGTGGAGGATTAAACCTTTCCATGGTCGCTATATAAGCAGCCTAGATGAAAATAATATTGGTGCCCAAGCTTCTCAAGCGTGGCTTCGCTATGGCAACTTGTTTGTCGAGACAGAAGGCTTTGTGGCTGCGATTCAGGATCAGGTCATCCCAATTAAAGCATATCGGAGGCATATACTTACGGAGCAAATAGATACAACGAAGTGCCGATTATGCAACGATAAAGAAGCAAATATTGACCATATTGTGGCAGGTTGCTCGATGTTGGCCCCTAAAATGTACCTGGATCGTCATGACCACGTCGCCAAACTGGTACATCGGGCTCTAATAAATGCACATACCACCACACGGGAGATGACACCGTATTATAAGTATGAACCTCCACCAGTCTACGATGACGACCAGGCCAAGATATACTGGAATAGGAAAATCATTACTGACCGACCAATTAAGAACAACATTCCTGATATTGTACTCGATCTAAAAGGCTCAAAAA
This sequence comes from Tillus elongatus, assembly GCA_964006375.1. Taxonomy (NCBI): domain Eukaryota; kingdom Metazoa; phylum Arthropoda; class Insecta; order Coleoptera; family Cleridae; genus Tillus; species Tillus elongatus. Next base: position 54,306,659 of record OZ023269.1, read on the forward strand.
CTGTTTTTATAATTGACATCGCAGTTCCTTTAGCCCCAAACACAAAAAGAACATGTGCAGAAAAAAATCAATAAATACTTACCACTGGCAGACGAAATTAAGCTAATGTGGAACATGGACAAGGTAATCATAGTACCAATTGTCCTGGGTACGAACGGCGAGATTCCAAAGAAGCTGCATACTAGTCTACAAACGTTACAACTTGGGAGCGACCTTTATTTACCTATGCAAAAGGCGGTCCTCCTGGATACATGCAGCATAGTTCGACGTTTTATGGGTTGGCCGAATAGATTGTTAATCAACACTGTTGCTTGCTGAAAGGCCGCAACAATGGAGACAAGGTGGCGGCAAAAAAAAAGCCGTGAAATGTGAATAATAATAATAATAATAATAATCTTTATTAGCTCATCAATACAATGCCCTTTAGGGCGTAGAGCCAATTAGAATAAGTTGGCACAAAAAAACTGCACAAATAAAATAATACGTAAAAATCTGTTATTCGAATAAAATATAAATATAAAATAAAAATGAACCGTATATATGTTTGTGACAATCACATAAAACACTCCATGGATAAAAATAGTATAAGAAAATTTCGCTATAGAAATAAAATCCATACACAGACAGAATTTATAAAATGTTTGTAGAGATAAATAAGTAAAATAAAAAATTGTATAAACAAGACAAGTGTAAAAACAAAACAGTACAAGCACAAATACAAAAATTCCAATAATGGCATCATGGGCACTGACTGCAAGTCAACACCGACTAAATTTTACCCGCAATATCGTCCAACAGATATTCCTTCAACTCATAAAACGCAGACAGTTCTAGGTATCTTTTTAGTCTATGTTTCACTTGTTGCCTAGGGAGTTGACGAACTTCTACCGGTACCTTGTTGTAGATCTTGATGACACTATGTGTGGAATTCCTTTGCAGTCTTGTGAATCTTGAGGCTGGGATAGCGTAATTATTTTTGGATCTTTTCTGGTGTTCAAGTTCCTGTAGGTGCGCCTTGAATAACCCAGGGTTGTCTATGACGCACAGCACTGCTTCCAATATATAAATTGAGTGGCAGGTAAGTATACAGTGTTCGCTAAAAAATCTTCTGCAGCTGTCCACCACCCGCAAATTAAAAAGCGCTCTTAGGCATCGGTTTTGTACTAGCAGCACCCTCTGCATATCCACCGAGTTTCCCCACAGTATTATGCCATACCGTATTGAGGCCTCAACATAAGCGTGGTATGCAGCGAGCGCTGCCTGTCTCGATACTAGAAATGCCAAGGTAACTAACATGTAAGTATATTTGGCAACCCTTGTAACCACCTTGTCAATATGTTTTTTCCAGTCCAGCCTGGAGTCAACCTCAACCCCCAAGAAATTAACTGCATATGATGGTTTTATATTCGTGGTTGTGGTACAGTGGTATGTGACACATATAGCAGTGTCATGTATGGCTGTATGCATAACCTTTCAATATATATGTAATGTGTTTAACAGAGTGGGAATAAAATGACAGTTTAGTTAATACTGGATAATGGAGATTGATGTTTCATTTTACAACATGTTCCCGTAATAAAATCTATTAACAATAATATAACATGGCGCAATCGGTATAAAAAAAAAAAAGATTAGTTTAAAATTTAAACAATATTATATACGGAAAGCTAAAAATCAGTGAAAACTTTATTATTATGGATATAAAAGGTCCAGCACCCATGTGCATGTCAGGCAATATGGCCGAGAATTGGAAAGTGTGGTTACTAAAATTTCGTAACTACTTAAAAGCTGCGGAATTAGAAAAAAAAAGTGAAGGTATGCTTTGTGCCCAATTACTACATTTCTTAGGTGAAAATGCAATTTCCATTTTCACGACTTTTAAAATACCCGAAGACGAAAAAGACAAATTAGAGCCAGTAATACGAAGATTTCAAGAATATTTTGTTCCAAAGAAAAATATTGTATTTGAACGTTACAAATTTTTAACGTATAGACAAGTTAATGAATCAACTGATCAGTTTATAACGGAACTAAAAAACAGAGGAGCCCAAAGTGAATTAGGCGAGCTTCAAGATGAATTAGTTAAAACTATGCTGATAATTGGTATAAAAGACGACAGTTTACGAGACCAATTACTCGAGAAACCAGACTTAAAATTGGAGAAAGTCATAGAATTCTGTGTCATGGCAGAAAACACCAGGCAACAAAGTATGGAAATGAAAAACAAAAGAGATCACTTGGAAGTAGACCTAGTAAAGAAAACATATGTACCAGAGAATGTCAATAAGTTCAAGAGCATACAACAGGGAAACAACCACAGCACTTTACCAATATCACCATCCACAAATTATGCAGATGCAGGACCAGCATATGGCAACCAGGTACGGCATGTCAGCAATCTAGTGTCACAGAAGACCTGCAGCAGATGTATGAGGTTACATGCACGAAACAACTGTCCAGCATATGGTAAGAAATGTACTCTCTGCAACAAAATAAATCATTTCGCAGCTGCCTGTCGATCCATTTTAAATGTGAATATAGTAAACATGAATAATGATACTGATTTTGAAAACTATTCTGATAATAATATATTTACCATAGATGAAATTACAGATAATGTTGATAATGAATGGACCACTGTAATATATATTAATAATTTTTCTTTAAATGTAAAAATAGATTGTGGTGCAAAAGTTAATTTAATTTCCAAAAAACAACTAGATGAAATAAATTTAAATCTTTATAATAAAATAATAAAAACAAACGATATATTAATGACATACACAAAACAAACGATTCCAGTTTTAGGGAAAATTAATCTCGATATTAAATACAAAAATAAAATGTATACTTTAGATTTTTATATCACAAAAGATAATTCTCAATCTATCTTGGGTCTAAATAGCAGCACTCGGTTGGGCATAATAAAAAGAATAGACGATATTGACTCAAATAATTGTGTAATAGATAAGATGATTTTTGAGTATAAAGATGTTTTTCAAGGTATAGGTAACATAGGTACTCCTTATCATATAGAATTAGAAGAAGGTGCTAAACCGATAATACAACCGATTAGAAAAATTCCATTTGCCATTGAAACTGTTAAAGTTAAAAAGTGTTTAGATGAGATGGAGCAACACAAAATTATAGAAAAAGTAAGTGGTAGCACTGAATGGTTAAATGCAGTAGTAATAGTCAAAAAGGCAACCGGATTTCGCATTTGTCTTGATCCAAAGGATCTTAATAAAGTAATTAAAAAGCAATACTGTAAAATTCCTACCATTGATGAAATATCTTCTAAACTGCGAAATGCAAAGTTTTTTACAACTTTAGATGTCACATCAGGTTTCTGGAACATTCCGCTAGATGAAGAAAGTAGCAAGAAACAGTAATCTCCGTAGATGCTTCAAAATACGGTTTGGGAGCAGTGCTTTTACAAAATAACAAACCGTGTGCCTATGCATCTAGGGCTATGACAGAGACACAGACAAGATATGCCCAAATTGAGAAGGAGTTGCTTGCAGTATGCTTTGGAGTAGAAAAATTCTATCAGTTTGTATTTGGTCGTAGATTCATAGTGGAAACCGACCATAAACCATTAATAAACATTTTTCAAAAACCTCTCAATACATGCCCTGCTAGATTACAAAGAATGCTACTGTCATTACAAAAATATGATATAAATTTAATTTATAAACCAGGCAAAGAATTAATCATCGCTGATAGTTTATCACGAGCTAACATAAAAAAAGAATATAATGATAATAAAGATATAGAAGCTCAAGTTTGTTTAATAGAACAGAATATCCCAATAACAGATGAAAGGTTGCAAGAACTGAAAAAACTATGTGAAACAGATGAAGAAATGAAAACCTTGAGGAGGTATATCAGAGATGGTTGGCCCAGAAATAAAACAAAGGTACCTTATGCAATACGCCCTTATTATAAATTAAAAAATGAAATAACTGAAGCTAACGGTTTAATTTATAATAATCAAAGAGTTATTATTCCAGCAGAAATGAGAAACAGAGTCCTAAAGTGCATTCATCAAGGCCATTTTGGTACAACTAAGTGTCTACAACGAGCACAAGACTCTGTATACTGGCCGGGAATATCAAACCAAATAGAAAATCTTGTAAGTAAATGTCACGTTTGCCAAACATTTGCCAATTCCAAACCCAATGAGCCATTACAAACACATGAATTTACAAATAAGCCTTGGGATAAAGTAGGTCTAGATCTATTTGAATTCAATCATGAAACTTTCCTACTTGTAGTGGATTATTATTCTAAATACATAGAAGTAATTGGACTAAAAAATAATCTGTCATCAGAAAATATTATAAATAAATTAAAAAGCATATTTGCTAGACATGGTATCCCTAATATAGTAATATCTGATGGAGCACCAAATCTAACTAGTAAAAAATTTCAAGATTTTGCTAATGCATGGAATTTTAAACATTTTACTTCTTCACCCTATCACCAACAGGCAAACGGTCTAGCTGAACGCAGTATACAAACTGTAAAAAATATGATGAAAAAATGTCTTCAAAATGGGGAGGATATATACCTGTCATTATTGGCGTATCGAAATACCCCTGTATATAACTCATATACACCTTCCCAAATTTTAATGTCGCGTTTATTAAGAGATGATGTTCCAAGACATCCCATTAAACTGGATCCAAAAATAATAAACAAAAAACTATTCCATAATAAAATAAATTATGCTCAGGTATCATACAAAAGCTACTATGACAAAAATGCTCATACAAGAATGCCACATAACCCGGGTGACAACATTTGGTACCAAGATAGACCAAAGACAAACTGGAAACCAGGAAAAATAATCAAAAAAATTAAAGATAGAACATATACAATTGAAAGGGAAAATGGGTCAGTATTTACACGTAATAGTAAATTCATAAAACCAAACTCGTCAACTACGAACATACCATTTAAAAGAAATGATGATTATATATCACATTTATCAGATGATAACCAAAATGTGGTTGATCACAGTAACCAAAATAATATGTTAATCGAGAACAGTGTCATCACAAACAATGATTGTAATCATAATACTGATAATAATATTAACAACTATGTAACACGATATGGAAGAATATCAAAGCCTCCAAATATATTAGATTTATAGTGTTATTATAATAAGTCAAAACAATGTTAAATTCTTAGCTTTATTGAGTATTATTTAGTTTTAACTATTTTGTTAATTATCTTTTATTTTAAATAAAGAGGGGGGATGTGGTACAGTGGTATGTGACACATATAGCAGTGTCATGTATGGCTGTATGCATAACCTTTCAATATATATGTAATGTGTTTAACAGAGTGGGAATAAAATGACAGTTTAGTTAATACTGGATAATGGAGATTGATGTTTCATTTTACAACATGTTCCCGTAATAAAATCTATTAACAATAATATAACAGTGGTGTTATCTAGAGCAATGACACTATCACTTGTTTCTTTGGCCCTTTTATTGAATTCCACCACTACAGTTTTATTCATATTTATATTCAGGTTGTTTTCCTGGAACCATTCTCTGAGCTCAGGTATGACCATTTTGATATTTTGCTCTAATTGGTTTTTATTATAATGATGTAAAATTACGGTGGTGTCATCAGCATACATGAACAATTTTTCTCTTATAGCATTGGGTAAGTCATTGGTATATATTATATATAGCCGAGGTCCGATTATCGATCCCTGTGGCACACCCCTTGAGACTGCTTGGTAATCAGACTTTATTTCAATTTTTGTTTCTGGACACCTATATACCAAACACTGCATACGGTTGGAAAGATATGACCTTATCAATGACACTGGTTGTCCCCTCACGCCATAACTCCCCAACTTGGCAAATAAGATGTCATGTTTAATAGAGTCAAAGGCCTTCCTTAGGTCTAAAAAGACACCAACTGATGATTCATTTTTGTTGAAAACTTGATCTACTTCCCAGAGTGCCTTGTAAACGGTATGTACTGTACTTTTTTTTATTTCTGAAGCCACCTTGAGACTTGGTTAATAGATTATTACTTTCAAAGAAATTTAATAGTCTACTATTTATAACTCTTTCATATATCTTGGAGAAGTTAGGAAGCAGTGAGATCTGTCTGTAGTTATTTAGATCATCACTATCTCCTTTTTTATATATAGTTAGTGTTTTAGCCTTTTTGAGGTCATCTGGGAACACGCCACCTTCAATCATTAAGTTTATCAGATAAGTTAAAGGTGCCGCCAGCAAATCTGCAGTATTTTTGATAATAATCATTGGAATCTCGTCGTGGCCTACCGCTCTGGTGCTTTTCAATGCCCTTATTATATTGATCACTTCCTCCTCACTCGTTGGATGCATGAGAAAACAACTGTTGTGAAACATGATTTTGCTCGTGTCTCCTACTGCTCCAGTTAAATTTGGACACATACATAAAAATATCTTATTTGCCTCATTTAAAGCCTCTTTAATAAGCTCTGGATCTTGAGTATCCTTTAAGAATGTAAGTTTGTTTCGAGGTAGCTTGTTAGAGTTTTCGCTTATTATCTCCCATGTGCTCTTTATTTTATTATATGATGTGCTTATTCTCGCTTCACTTTCCATTCTTTTCGCTTGGATAATTACCTTTTTCAGTATTGACGCGTACTTGTTATATAAGCTTCTGTCAATTTCACCCTTGGTCATCATTTCATGCATCAATCTTTTTGTTTTACAAGATTTGCGGATACCTTGTGTAATCCAGCCTTTCGGTTTCCGTTGTGGTAATTTTTTTATTGGAAATATTCTCTCTATAAGTAACTTAACAGTAGGTGGGCCTGGTTGGTTGAAAAGTTCTTTGCTTCAGCCCAGATGACAACATAAGTTCCAACAATCGTTGACTTTTCTGAATTTCTGTACTTTCTTTTGACATTAAATCAATATTCATATCACCACAGATGACTATAGTATTTTTAAGAGCTTGAACTCTAAGATCATGCAATGCTTCTTGTAGTTTTTCAAAAAACACTTCACAGTCTCCTGTAGGTGCTCTGTATAAGCAAATAATTATCGTTTTGAGCTGTTTCACTTCAACTGCGCAACATTCGAAATGCAGCTCTACGCTCATGTTTCTGTACCTTAAGAGTTCCTGTGATATCACGTCATTCCGGGTGTATATGCATGTGCCACCATGTTGAATGATCTGCCTGCTAAAGCAAGAGGCCATATAGTAGCCATTGATAACTGGCGTTTCGAGATTGCGTAACCAATGCTCCGTTAAACATATAAAATAGGGGTTTCCTTGTACTTGAGCCTCTATTTGTAACGTCTTAGACCGTAGCGATTGTATGTTTTGCAAAAATAAATATATTTTTTCTTCGGTCTCCAGTTGTAATGCACATTTATCTCCAAGGCACTTGCCTGCTTCCCTGCTTATAAAAAATTTGTGTTATTTTTCTCAGCAAATCCATTATCTTCATCACTCACAACTGGATTATATGCCGTCTTTTGCCAATCAAATCGGAACCTTTTATATCGTACACCCCTGGGCCAAAAATCATTTTTATATAGTAGATCCTTTTTGTCAAACGGCACGCCTATTTGGAAGCATTTGCTATCTTCTCTTTCATAGTTCTTAGCTATTTCCTTGATTGAGACATTTTCCTCAGCTATTTCCAGCTTATTGGCAATGTAAGATGAGACAATACTGCTATTTACACTGTCTCTCACTCGTGAGATGAACAGCCATGCCTTTTTCTGACAGAGATTTTCTCTACCCTTAAAAGCTGTCCCCTCAACCGCAGCAGTACCCAAATGAATCCTTCTTTTGTTCTTTTTAACCACCTCTGTCCATTTTTCATTAAGCAAGTGAGGACTGACTTCTTCATTTGTTTTCTGGCAATAAGTTTCATCACCTTGTACCAATATTTCTATTGTATCACTCCATTTTGCTTTGTCATCTTCACGGTTGTTTGTTACAGAATGAATTTTCTTGCTTGGTAATTGTAAATCAATTTTCTTTTCTGCTTGGTCATTTTCATTTTTCTTCTGAATCTGTTTATTATTATACAGGTCAGAATTTTTCTCTTTCAGTGTATTTATTAGTTGCAACTGATATGAAATATTTTCATCTTTCTGTTTAATTATTTCAAGCAAGTATTTTATCTCAACCTGATATGCATTATCTCCATTACCATCGTATGGTGATCCGGGTATAGAAATTCCCGTTTGAACAGCTCCATCACAGCAAATTATTTTCTTTTCATCAATAATTTCTATATTCTTCATTAATTTAACACACACACATTTATGATACACTATGCCACACTTTATGCACTTCAAGCCACCCTGAACTGCGACTTTATTGCACCTTTTACACGGTTTTGTTGACACACGAATTTCTTCAACTACTTCAGTTGACGCCATTTTAATAATAATTCATCCCATAATTAAATAATAATAATAATAATATTATTATTATTATTAATAATAATAATAATAATAATAATAATAATAATAATAATAATAATAATAATAATAATAATAATATCGTTCTGACGTTCAAGAAAGACAAAAAGACGTTTTTGGTGGATTTTGCGATACCACTCCCTGGTAACATCCAAAAAACATACACGGAGAAAATTAATAAATATTTACCACTGTGTGATGAGATTCTCCAGATGTGGCATATGGATACGGTTGTGGTGGTCCCCATTGTTGTCGGCGCCACAGGCGAATTACCAAAAAGCCTGAAGAAGAGCCTTGAACAACTGAGCCTAGAATGGAAATTATACCTACCCATTCAGAAATCGGTTGTAATGCTTGCAGTCTCTTCCGGAGGGTAATGGGGGACACACATCAGTATCTTTAATACATACATTCAAGCTGGCCATCTTGTCCTGGACCGATGTGTCATTGCTTTATGCCCACTTCTTTAAAGGAAGTGTGAACAATGAACAATAATAATAATAATAATAATAATAATAATAATAATAATAATAATAATAATAATAATAATAATAGTAATAGTAGTAGTAGTAGTAGTAGTATTTTTTTTTTTTTTTAATAGGACGTTGGCCACCCGCAGGTGGCTCAAGTGGCCCTTACGAACCGCCCGTAACCCCGGAATTATCACAATTATGACATAACATCATGGGTTAAAGGCTGTCTTTTCTTCTTAACGTGTCTACCTACATCTCCCTTCCCTGCAGTGCAGGATCAGGAGTTCGGTGCCTATGGTGTTGTCTCTCTCTCGCTCTCATCAGCTCTCTTCTTAAGAAGGACCCTTCTGACAAATAGGGATATTTTGCCCCACTTCTCACTACTCTCCAACATTTGCCCCACCACGTTGTCCCTACTTAGTGTAGTACCAAGTTGTCCAAACAATTCCTGTCTCCACTCTCTCCATTGGCTGCAATAGAGCACCGTATGCTCAGCTGTGTCGGTGGAGCCACAGTATATACAGGCCTCACTTTCGATTTTTCCCATCCTCCTTAGGTACTGTCTAAAGACCCCATGTCCCGTAAGGAACTGGGTGATGAAATAATCCAGCCTCCTGTGTCGACACTCTATCCAGGATGAGAGGTCCCTAATCAGCGTTTTGGTCCAAGCTGCAGTGCTGGTGTGACCGTCCCAAATTCGCTGCCACTTTTCCAGAGTTATGACCCTTTGCTGTCTTCTAACGATGGAAATCTGTGCATTTGGCAACCCAAACAGGCGTAGTCTTTCGTCAGCCAGCAAGAAAATAGGTGGTATACCCGTGATGACCTGTACTGCCATCGCCGACACTGTTCTGTACCCAGAAGCAATTCTGAGTAGAGCTCTTCTTTGCATTCCCAACATTTTTTCCCTGCTTCTTTGAGCCTCTAGTACGCTGACCCAGACCGGTGCACCGTAGAGTAGTACGGACTGAACTACTTCGCACATTACTTGTCTCTTGGGAGCACTAGGTCCCCCCAAATTGGGAAGCATTCTTGTCAGTGCCGACATCTTTTTTTCAGCTTTCTCCACCACGCGTTTAATGTGTTCACCAAAAGCCACCTTTTCGGCTAGGATCACTCCGAGGTATCGGAGATATTTAACAGGCACGATCTTTCTCCCGAGGATCTCAAAATGGACATGTTCCCTTCTACGCGGTCCCCTCACAATAACAGCCTCGGTTTTTTGTGGGGCCAAAGACAAGTTGTTTTTGTCCATCCATGTACTTATCATAGATAAAGACTCGTTCACCTTATGTTCCGTTTCTTGGTCGTCGTCTGCTTCCACCAGCAACACCAGGTCGTCTGCATAAGCAACGGTCGTTGCACCCTCCGGTAGTGGCAACCCTAGGACGTCATCGTAGAGCATATTCCACAGAAGAGGTCCCAGAACTGAGCCCTGCGGGACACCTGCAGTCATTTCTATTTCTGTGTTTTTAGTCACACGGATCTTCCTGTCGGACAGGTAACTCTCTACCATATTTATCAGATACTGGGACACACCCTTGCATACTAATTTGTTAACAATCAGGCTCCACGTGGCCGAGTTGAAAGCATTCTTGACGTCCAAGGTCACCAAAATGAACCACCTACTTTTACAGTTTTTCGCAGAACTGACCACTCTGTGTATCGCATGGATTGCAGAACGTCCCTTTCTAAATCCATATTGGTTGTCAGAAAGGCCTCCGCTCTGCTCTATTTCTATCTCCAGTCTGTTCTTGATGAGTCTTTCCAGTAACTTACCAACCATGCTCAGCATGCATATCGGCCTATGAGCGGAGGGTGTGCTGATATTTTCTATGTTCTCACTCTTCCACAAGAGAACCAACTTTGCGATCTTCCATATATCAGGAAACTCCTGCTTTTTTAGTAAGCTATTAAAAACTCCCAGAAAGATATGGGGCACTTGTTTAACGGCGATCTTTACTGCCTCAGGTGGAACGTGGTCCGGTCCCGGAGCCTTCCCCAACTTGACCTCTTCTACTGCTTTTGTTAGTTCTTCCATAGAGAAAAGTGGAACATCATCTTCAATTGTGTTACTTCTAGCCCATCTGTCATCTCTACGAGGAAACAACTCTGCAGCGATTTCTAGTTTCTGCTGCGAGGTCAGACTATAAGGAGAGCTATGACTCTGTGTCGTCTTCATAACAATCTGGTAGCCCTTACCCCACACATCCTCTTCTAGTTGACTACAGAGGGCCTTCCAGTGAGCTCCTTTGGAGCGACGAATGAGTTTCTTCAATTCTTTACAGGATTCTCTATATTGCACACTGATGCTTTCGAGTTCCACATTTCTCCTGGTGTCTCTGGCATTTCCTCTGGTGACCTTTCTTCTGAGTTCCAAGCATCTCTTGCGCTGCATTTCAATTTCCGCATTCCACCAATATGGCATCTGCCTGTTAACATTTCTTGGAACAATCGTGCTTTGCTTTGTTGCTTCCTCCAGCATCGCTAGCAAGCCCTCTAAATCTTGGATTTCCCTCTTCTTGGTGATGTCCACGATTGCCTGCTCGAATCGTTTTGCGTCGAACAACGGTTTTATGTACGCCTGCCCCTTACATTTCGAACGGCCCACCTCAAACAAAATATGGTGATGGTAGGTCAACACTTCTCCTGAAAGTATCTCCCATCCTCGAATCTTCTTGGATATGCCTTCTGTGGCTCCAGTGACGTCTATGTAGGAACGACTGGTACCTCTTTCAAAAGTAGGAGTGAGGCCTGTGTTCATGATAACAAGGTTTAACTCTGCTGCCCATTCGGCCACATATTTACCCCGAATGTCTGTAGTGGGCGACCCCCATAGAGATGATTTCGCATTTAAGTCTCCTGCAAAAACTGACTCTGTGTTATCTGCTCTGATCTGCGTCATTATACTATCTATGTACTCCTCGAAAGCAGAGAGAGCGATATTTGGCGAAACATAGCAGCAGTATAGGTGCCATTCTTTAAATTTAACTTTTATATACCCCTGGCCTTTTTCTACACCCATGATTCCAATACTCTTGTTTCTGATTTGGATTGCCACATCTTTTCTAATGTCTACTATAAAGCCCTCTTTCCTCGCCCGGTTTAAGTTTGGTTCACTAATGATTACCATATCAACTTCCTTTTCACAAGCGACTGCCCACGCCACATCATGGGCGGCTTTGGATCGTCCAAGGTTAGTTTGGAGTACCTTCATTTTGCTGCTGGTTTATCTTCGGCCCTTCTCTATCCGTCCTCTGCGCCTGTATCAGGTTCCTATATATAGGACAGCGCATAGTCTCTGCTCTGTGCCCATCTGCATTACAGAGGTAACAGCGTGGTTCATTCGGGCAATCCTTCCTAAAAAGTAGTAGTAGTAGTAGTTTTTTTTTTTTTTTTTTTTTTTTTCCTATGGTGGAGGTGAATGCATTTACGCAGACCAGTCCCTGGTTCTTCCACAATCAGTCGCCAGCTGGTACTGTGGGACTCCCCTTCCCTCCAGGTCAGGACTACCCACTAAACACCCCCATATTCATAGAGATGTGACGGAATCACCCTTAGGTATTGCTTCATCACACCCTACTCCATGTTGTTTTTTCCTTTTCTCTTCCCTTCTTTTTTTCTCTGATTTCCCTTATTCCCTTTGTTCGGCTTCCTTAAGTATTAAGATTTCCCTAATGAGTTTGGCAATAGCTTCCCACTTCGCTGGTGCTTCAAGCATGTGATCTATAATGTTTCTGGTTGTCAAACTACCTCCAATTTCTATTGCAGTCCTCTCTCTCACCTCGGTCCATCTGCTACACTCCAAAATTGTATGCCCGGCAGAGTCTTCTTCTCCACAGTAGTAGCATCTGTCGCTTTCTACGATCTTCATTTTATTCAGGTATTTTCCGAATCTACCGTGGCCAGTTAAAAATTGCGTTAAGTGATAGTTCACCTCGCCATGTTTCCGTGTTAACCAGGGTACTATTTCTGGAATGAGTTCCTTGGTCCACTGAGCGGTCCTGGTTTCCTCGCTCCATTCTGCCTGCCACTCTGCCAGTGTCGTCAGTCATGCCCTTGTTCTCTGCCCTTGTCTATTTTCGTTCTTTTCATATGACCGTTCCCTGATCAGTAGGTGAATAGGTATCACCCCTGCCACCACTTGCACTGCTTTTGTAGATACTGTCCTATATGAGGAGGATATTCTAATTGCCGCTTTTCGCTGCACACTTTCCAAAATGCGTCTGTATCTTGCCATCTCCGCCCAGTCCTTCCAAACAGGTGCTCCATAGAGAATAATAGAATTCACCACACTGCAGAGGATTCTTCTTAGTAGTAGTAGTAGTAGTAGTAGTAGTAGTAGTAGTAGTAGTAGTAAGAGTAGTAGTAGTAGTAGTAGTAGTAGTAGTCGTAGTAGTAGTAGTAGTAGTAGTAGTAATTTTTGACACCCTGTAACTCCGTTATTTTTTAGTTTTCAAAAAAATGCTATATGAACTTGTGGCACTAATTTTTCGAGTAGCATAACTCCCTGAATTTTTTGCTCATCATTTCCGGACAGACTGTATATTTGGCAATCCAAAGGTTCAGACTATTCAGTCCGGAATAAGCACTTTTTAGGTTTTCCCACGTTTTTCGTTTTTTCCCTGCGTTTTTACCTCTCAGATTGTCATTGTTGTGTGTGTTTTGTTTCTTTAACGTCGGCCTATTTCCGCGACTATGGCCAATCACCGACGCCAGGGAGCAGTTTCACCTCACTATCCTGGAAATTTTGCCGAACCCCTGTCTTTCTGTAAGGAGGGTAGGGATCTTTAACGTGCCCAACATCGCATGGACACGGGACCGACGGCTTTACGCCCCCTCCGAAGGGCGGAACGTGCAGACATTCAACTTGCTCAAATACAATGCCAGAACCTCGGTTGATGTTAATTGTACAGTATGTACTGAAAAAGTGAAAGGAGTACGCCGGGATCGAACCCAGTAGCCTTCGGTTCAAAGGCACACGTTCTTACCTCTGAACCACCGAGGTTCACTTTGTCATTGTTAGATTAAATCAATTTTCTTATTTGAGCTCAATGCCTTCGTTTGGCATCCAGGCGACTCAACATTCTTTTTAATGCTTATTCAATTTTCCATTAACTTGAATATTGGTATATGATAATAATAATCATAGTTCCTTTATTCATGAATATATAATTTAGTATAATACTATAGTCTATCTAATTATTACATTATTTGAAACCCTAAATTTCCTAAGAGAAAAGCAACAAAAATAAAAACAGATATTTGCAACTATAAAAAATTTCTAGGAAAAATTAAGATCTATTAAAATTGGTTCAGTTTGACCTTGGATATGGATTCCAGGAACTTACATGACATTTTTTTATGAAAATTCAAATGAAAAAGAGAAGCTCTAAGTTATATTCTTCTAACTTTTTCCAAAGCAGTAACATCGATTATTTAAGTACACTTGGAGAACCCAAATCACCACAACACATTTAGTTAGCGTCATTAGTGGATGAAAAATTATGAATTCTAAAACGATGGTCAGGTTTCTAATGTGTTGTGATTTGGGTTCTCCAAGTGTACTTGTCAGTGCTCATCACACGTTTCAATCTTGGCTAAGTGAACATCGATTTATGTGTATATTTACTCAAATTTTCTGTAATTACATTGAATAATCTATATAAAGAGATATAAATTCGTTCATATTAACAACATTTAAGGAGATCCGTCTATACAGTCAACTTTTGAGCCCAAAAATACATAATGAGTGTTTGTAAGGTTGCTACGCATCAGAGGCGGCTCGTGATTTCGAGAGTGGGTGAAGCAGAATCCCCGTGGCTCCAAAAGAGGACGAAGGGAGCCGTAGCCCCCCTTGACCTCGCAGACGAACGTTTTTTTAAATTTTCATGGTTCACGTTCTGGCACTTTAAAATTTAAATGAAAAATCCATTTGTACAAGATAGACTTTCACAAGCCATATTTTTTGGAACAATGACCACGAATACTATATGAGAAGACATAAATAAATAAATTTATTATTATTTACAATTTTTTTTCACGCCGTACGCGCACGCTACGGTAATATAATACTATTATGAAAATCTGTTTCTAGTGAACGCGCTACAAGCATTTTTTTCCGAATTCAAGGCCCTTCTCTTTTTTTACAACTTGAAATTTTATATCTAATATTTTATTATTTTGAAATTTCTCTTTTATTTATTTCTTCTATAAGGGCAACATAATAGAAGTCTGGACGCAGCAAGTGCATAATGGAAGAGAATTTTCAGTAAAATGTTTTTACTAGCAAATTAATGCAGGTAGGCATCAATTTGGTTACCGGTATAACCTATATAGTAGAAGCAATGTACCATATTTTATCAAAATAACTTATTGTTTGAAAATGTTCAAAAAGTTTCCGAAAACAAATTTAAAATAGTTCCGAGAAAACTGGTTTCCTAGCCAACGAACCTTAGGTTAATAGCAAATTGAGTTATTGAAGTTTCAAGCATTTAATGAAATGCTACCAAAACGCACTTACTGTGTCTCGATATTTTCTTACAAACATGCCTCATATTTCGATTAAAATGCAAAAATGCAATTATATAAGGGATGTTTGAAAAAAAAAGTACGCATCACCAACGACTTATGGTCAAAATAATTTTATAAGATGCAACTCAAGACACCCTATAATTATGGTATAGAATTATTTTGAGCTTTACCATATAAATGCGTCACCCTGTATATATGTAAACAGATAAAAACTGAAACTAAACACGTATATGGGTTCTGGGGAGCCTAGGTTGAACTCGTATGGAGAAATCTTTTTAAAATTCAAAAGTCGCTGTCTCCTCTGCAACAAATGTTTTCTACGAAAATTAGCTAAAAATTATAGACCGTTAAACCATAAACTGAACTAAGCCTACAGCCAAAGCATCAGAGAAAGGGTCTATTGGAAATGAATTTTGTGGAAATATTTTAGTAAAATGAAGGACAATGACGGTTGAAGCTGAAACTTAAGGGTTTGTAGAACACTGCTTGCGACATTTTCTTTACATAGTCCGTATTTGCTTCAGGTTCTTTGCGTAAATGTTGCCAATTTTGACGTTTTAAATCGCCACTTTGGCGTTTTGAGGAAAACCCCAACCTTTTTTTCTTTAAACGCCTTTTTTGTCTTTCAACTAACTTACAGACCTAAATTTTGGTACATGCATCCCTTTTTATAATACAAATACGCGTTGGTTGCCCGCACTTTGTTATACCCGGAGATATAAACATTTTTCAAAATAAATCACAAAATTTTCCGGAAAAACCTGGGCCTATTTTCCTGGCTAACATA
The DNA here is from genome assembly GCA_964006375.1 of Tillus elongatus. Taxonomy (NCBI): domain Eukaryota; kingdom Metazoa; phylum Arthropoda; class Insecta; order Coleoptera; family Cleridae; genus Tillus; species Tillus elongatus. Next base: position 54,322,921 of record OZ023269.1, read on the forward strand.
CTTACCCAAGCCACTTGCAAAAGGAAGGTACCTACCAAACTTTATCAAAATCAAAAAACATTATTTTTTGAATTGTGTCGGTGTGATACATTCACACACACACACACACACACACACACACACACACACACACACACACACACACACACAATATATATATATATATATATATATATATATATATATATATATATATATATATATATATATATATATATATATATATATATATATATATATATATATATATATATATATATATATATATATATATATATATATATATATATATATATATATATATATATAGTCACGAAGTTGATAAACCGGGAAAGATTAACTAGCCTAATTAACAATCAGATACTGCAGTCGTCTAGTTCACAGGGCGTTAAGTAACTGCAATTGTTAACTAGTAAATATATTTTATATTTACCCGAGTGCAGCAGGCTCACGTTGAAGACGCGACCGTGCCCGCTGGCCCATCGACCGCTGGAAGGGGAGGGGGGACACCGGCCGGCGTCAAGCCGGTCGCATGTCGCAGAAAGGAATTCAGTAGCTCCACCGCCGTTCGTTGGTTGTGTACGTGAACTGTGGAGATCGAGAACATTCCGCTAGCGTAACTGATTTACGCTATTCCTCTATTACTAGGTACCGAGATGGGATCAAAGTGGAAGGCCCCGCCGTGCACCGGTAAAAGTAGAATAGCAGGTGCACCAGGTCGCGTGATAATATCGAAGGGGCTCTGTTTGATTCCATTAGGCCCAGGTATCCGGCGTTTATGAACAGGCCTGCAGAACTAGGGAACTGCATTCCCGAGTTCTGATTCCCCGGGATCTCAAGGGTAAGTGGCTAGTTAGAGGGATTTATGTCGGTATCGTTGTGATGAATGCACCATCGGTCCCAGTTAAAAACAGCCCTCCGGGTGGCCACCCCCAGCGTTGCTGTCAGGGAGTAACTTTCTTTAATAGATTTTCTTGCTACCACGAACTGCGCATCAAGACCCCGACCGTTGCAGAAGTTGTCGTGTGACCTACCCTCCGTATCATCTGTAAATATCTTTGTTAAAGTCACCGAACTCCCTCTGCCTCTGCTTCCCCATAACTACTTTGTACATAATTTCTAGTAAACGGAATCCCTTTGTAAATAGTTTGTAAATAGATTCTCTTTTAGCTTACTCGATATTTCATTTATTCTCTCCAGAATATCCAGCCAAGTGAACTTTAACAATAGCTCTCTAATAAAGACCATAACCAGAAGTCCCGGGGGACTTCGTCTTAACTTAGGAGGACCCTGTCTCCACCAGAATCTACCCTGGGCTTGTGTATCCGTCGACAGTGACTTGGGAGAGGGGGAATATCCAGAGGGAGCACGCCTACTCCCTGAAAGAAACTCTATAGGCTTTGGCGCTCGAACAGGATCCCGTCGTAAAGCCGTGTCCCGGGAGTCAGCCCGAAAATTCCCCATATTAGGGAAAACTAGTATTAACCCCCGGCCACCCCAAGTGGCCGTCGCAAATGGCAGCCCCGAGCAGGGACCTAAGTTATTTTAAATTCGAGAAAGGTGGATGTGTGGAGAAGTTGTAAATATTTCAGAACTTGAAAATTTGTAATGTATATAATTTGGTATTAAATACGAGGGAAAATTTCAGGTATTTTAGATAAGATAGGATATCCTGATGAACCCGTTATATTTTAGTTAAATGAGAGAAAAGTGAATTTATCGAGGAATTGTAAATATTTTAGAATTTGTAAATTTTAATGCATATAATTTAATATGAAATGCGATAAGAATTTTTAGAAACAAGAGATAAGACATAATATCTTAAATAATCCGTTTTGTTTTAGTTAAAACAGAGGCAGAGTTTACACATTCATTTTAATATTATTATCTACGATAGTCATCGCCGTATCATCAATATTTTGTAGAACCTCGATAATTAAATTGCTTTGTTTATGCACTGGTAGAATGCCTTGTAGGCAGCTTTTGGACTTTATAATTTGGTTTTTAGAACTAATAGCTAACACTGTTTTAGATAACGCTTGGTGTGAAACTTTTACCGCTATCTAACACGTTTTTTTCCTATCAACAAGTTTAATTCCAGGTTTAATTTATGTTTTGTTTGTGTTTTAGTTTAGAACAGTAGATATTTTTTTTATTTACCGCATTTACCGAATTTCTTCCGTTGAATTTGTATTTTCTTTTTTTAAAATTTACTATTACTGTTAAGCTATTGCTGATTAAGGGAAACTACCGTGACTGACCCGAATAGCGACGACCTGATACTATTTTAACACCCCCGACAGCGTCGCGTCATTGTCTTTCTGCTTTACACTTTTGTTATATAAGCGAAAACATGTCAGACCCGAAAGCAGATAATGCCGTCGAGTCTGACCATCCAGAGAAACCCGACCAAGACATATTCGATGGTTGGGTAGGATGGGTATACAGGCTTAAGAAGCCTGAATTAGAAATTGTGTTGCAGACGTTTAGTCTGCGACCGCAGGCTACCGTTGAGGAAATGAGGAAACAACTAATTAGCTTTTTACGAGAAGGAAGACCGCTACACACCGAGGCAGCCTCACTGCCTGACAATACCGTGTCACCGCCACCGCCAATGAGAAACTTATTAGAACATTTAACGCCGCCTGTGCAAGTGCCGGTCCCACCACTGAATGTGTGGGAATGGAACTTGCATTTCCACGGCAAGTCCGACCCTGTAGCATTTCTGGAACGATTGGAGGAAATACGCTTATATTTTAACATATCTTCAGACCGCCTCCTACTAGCACTGTCCCAGTAGAAGACCAAGCTTTGCTGTGGTACCGAAATCATAAGGTTGACTGGACGTCGTGGCAAGACTTTATCGACGACTTCAAGCGCTTCTATTACCCCGTGAATTACTTTGGGGACCTTGAAGCTGAAATAAGTCACCGGTTGCACAGACCCGGCGAGCCCGTAGCTTCCTACATCACAGAGCTACAGACGCTTATTTGCAGACGTGGAAACATCACCAGGCAGCAAGAATTGACTTGGTTACAGAGAAATCTACGTCCTGAACTTCGTCAAATGCTCTGGAATTGCGACGTGCCGGACATCAGGGTGTTCATAGAAAAGGCTAATGAAACTGAGTTAATGTTAGAAGAGCTGAAGGGGACAAAGAAGAACACACTAAGGCCTCCCTCAGGGCGACAGGAAAGTTGGCATGCCACCTCCTCCGCGAAGAGTCGCCCCTCACCTTCAGCCTCGCCTATGACCAAGCTCTCAGGTCTCGGCTATTGACAAACGAACTAGAATCGACAACCGACCCGTAATAAAGGCAAGAATCGGCCAGAAGAATTTTAATACCCTGTTAGATACAGGGGCAACCCGTTCCATTTTAAGCAAGACCGCACTGGACGAAATCGATGCACAATATATGCAGGCCATTCCCTTACCAGAGGCAAATACCCGCATCGGTGATGGAAGACTGGTTTCCGTACAACAAATGTATATGACGCAATTGGAGTTAGGTAGTAAGAGGATACAGGGTGAACTATTATATCTGCCACACCTCCCGGTAGACATCGTACTGGGATTGGACACCTTAGGCAAGTACGACTTTCGTATAGATTTGCAGACCACCCAGAGCTACCTCGAGGGCGGGCTACTGACTACAGCAGCTCCATCCCCACCAGCAGTCCCGATACATACTATAGAAACAAACACCCTGGGAGAAGGAATCCGCAACAGCACCATCCGTTGGATAAGTTCATGACCAGAGAGCCTGGTGCTCGTACAAATGGTTCTACCGACCGTAAAACACGTCGGATCCGCTGGTCAAGGAAAAAGCCAACGCCAAAAGCCGAGAGAGACCCAGGATATTTGCCAGTTAAAGGACGTAGTTTATGTTGGAGGTGTGGTCACTCTGGCTACACACGTTACCGCTGTAACCGACCGCTTAAATTGTTCTGTTCCCGTTGTGGCAATGTGGGCATTATGTCCAGAGAATGCCTGTGCCCAGAGCTAAGAAAGGCAGCTGCAGCCACGAAGGAAAGGAGTAGCAGCCTGATTGCTCCACAGCTGGAAACCCGATGTAACCTGTTGCAAGCCAGCAGAAGCCGCAGGAGCCACCAGCCAGCGAGCCAGCCAACTTGGAGGCCGCCTTACGGGACGTGTACTGCTGCCACGACAGGCGATATCACTTGGTACCAGCCGACGAGCCATGGACCCGACGGGGAGGACCACGCCTGGGCGACTCCAGCTGCAGCAGGCGGCCGCTCTACAGACACTGAGTGCAGTGTCAACCGAGAGTGTGTGAGACACTCCCAGAGAGCGCCGCACAGGCGGTGCCAAGACGAACGGACTGTGGGTGGTAACAATTTAATTCTGATATATTTTTCGGACAATTTAATTTTAGTTGTCTTTTACATATTTTTTCTCATAAGTTGCCCTATCACATGAGACTTTATTTAGTTTTAGGGATAGGTTACTTAGTGACGTTATACTTTCCATGTCTAGGTAAACGATCAAGGACTGATATAATTTTCAGATGGACTTTAATATCTAAGAAGTGGGGTTTTTATCGGATATTTTATGCTGTTCATTTATTTTCCGTAACAAGCAAAGTTTAATTTAAGTGAACCTTTCAGGAATAAGTAGAGTTTACGTAGGATGCGGTTTTGTTTAGTTTAAGGATTTTGAAACTACTGATAATTTAGTATTTAGCCGTTTCACATTTTGCCAATGTTATCTAGTTCTCCCTGGTACAGGAGAGGTCAGCTAACTGACCAGATATGACCACATCATTTCATATTAACGTTTTTATTTTTGTTTTATTTGGGTCTTAGTACCAAGTATTTAACAAAATTCCACTTGTTTTCTTTCTATAATATGTTAGTAATTTAACGTTTTGTACATGGGTAACCAGGGAGCAGTCGAGGTTCGCCTGCTAAGAAAAAACTTCGTTTTTTCTTCCGTAAGTTGGGGAGGGGGTCACGAAGTTGATAAGCCGGGAAAGATTAACTAGCCTAATTAACAATCAGAGACTGCAGTAGTCTAGTTTACAGGGGGTTAAGTAACTGCAATTGTTCACTAGTAAATATATTTTATATTTACCCGAGTGCAGCGGGCTCACGTTGCAGACGCGACCGTCCCCGCTGGCCCATCGACCGGTGGAAGAAGGGGGCACCGGCCGGCGTCAAGCCGGTCGCATGTAGCAGAGAGGAGTTCAGTAGCTCCACCGCCGTTCGCTGGTTGTGTACGTGAACTGTTGAGATCGAGAACATTTCGCTAGCGTAACTGATTTACGCTATTCCTCTATTACTAGGTACCGAGATTGGATCAAAGTGGAAGGCCCGGCCGTGCAGCGGTAAAAGTAGAATAGCAGGTGCACCAGGTCGCGTGATATTAGCCAAGGGGCTCTGTTTGATTCCATTAGGCCCAGGTATCCGGCGTTTATGAACAGGCCTGCAGAACTAGGGAACTGCATTCCCGAGTTCTGGTTCCCCGGGATCGCAAGGGTAAGTGGCTAAGCTAGAGGGATTTATGTCGGTATCGTTGTGATGAATGCACCATCGGTCCCAGTTAAAAACAGGCCTCCGGGTGGCCACCCCCTGCGTTGCCGTCAGGGAGTAACTTTCTTTAATAGATTTTCTTGCTACCCCAAACTGCGTATCAAGACCCCGACCGTTGCAGAAGTTGTCGTGTGACCTAGCCTCCGTATCATCTGTAATATCTTTGTTAAAGTCACCGAACCCCCTACGCCTCTGGTTCCCCATAACTACTTTGTACATAATTTCTAGTAAACGGAATCCCTTTGTAAATAGTTTGTAAATAGATTCTCTTTTAACTTACTCGATATTTCATTTATTCTCTCCAGAATATCCACCCAAGTGAACTTTAACAATAGCTCTCTAATAAAGACCATAACCAGAAGTCCCGGGGGACTTCGTCTTAACTTAGGAGGACCCTGTGTCCACTAGAATCTACCCGGGGCTTGTGTATCCATCAACAGTGACTTGGGAGAGGGGGAATATCCAGAGGGAGCACGCCTACTCCCTGAAAGAAACTCTATAGGCGTTGGCGCACGAACAGGATCCGTCGTAAAGCCGTGTCCCAGGAGTCAGCCCGAAAATTCCCCATATGTATATATACAGGGTGTTTCTGTGTACAGTGATAAAAAATATATTTTTTACGTTTTCCTTTGTATCACTCAGAACAGCCATTGAATATTTTTATGAAACTTGGTGGGGGTGAATTAGGTGTATTAATTTGCCAACAGACAATTAATCTGTACGATACCTAATTCAGTTCTGCTGGTTTTTAATTTAAATTAGTTATTGGATGATGTTTCCTTATTCATAAGCAATGAAAAAGTTTCCCAAAATGTAAAAAAAGTCGTTTTTATTTTCTTTCCATAAAAACGCTTAAAGTTATAAAAGCAATTCATGAGACCTTTTTTTCAAAAATAAGTAGTAATGTGAAAACGACTTTCATTTTTAGAAAAAGCAGCAGCGTATTATACTTCTTATTCAAAATATTTAGGGTCGCATCAATAGAGGCGCCACTAAATGAACAACGGTACTGCACACTGCACTTAGAAGCAGACTGCAAACTCTGCATCACTTTGTCGTTATAATAGTCACCATCAGAACGGCGTGTGTGACGTTGTCATGACAACCATTGCGTGTAAACTATAAGAAAGCGAGGCAGCATTTGTGTATAAGGGAATCTGCGCTAGTCCTCAGTTCAGTTGTTCTGCAGTAGCCTGAACACGCAATACGCTGCGTGTTGGGGCATGCATAACATTCAGTTCCGGAGATCAGGGGGTTGCAAATTATATCGTTTCGTATAATATCATAAAAAACATTATCAACTGCGGCGGCGTAGCTAAACATTTTTATGGAGTACCAAGTGAATTTGAGAGAATAACAAAAATTAAAATTATGGTGGATTTTGAATAAAAAGGTTTACCGAAGAATATAGGTGAAGCAGCTCTTCACCTGCGTCATCTGACGAGCCGCTACTGCTACGCATACCTGAATACAGATGTAGAGATTTTTTATCTGGGGTCACAAAAGCTTGTTTTTTTCTTTGCAATCGATTTCACATTTTACGGCATCGTCAGGCAGGTCAGATCAGATCAGGTCTGAAAATTATTTATCTCCAGCCTGACGATGTTCTAAAAGGTAAAACCTTTTGCAGACGGTCGACGTCTGATACCTGCAAAACTCACACTTTTTATGTTAACTTCGATTAATTTTATTACTTATGAAAAATGTTTTGAGCCTAGTGCCTTTGTTTGGCCTCCAGGTGACCTTTTTTATACTTATAATTCAGCTTCCCATCAAGTTAAGTATTGGCATATTCTATGGCAATTAAACTAAATTAAAAATAACATTATATTCGAAGAATAAAAAAAAATCCTAAAGAAAATCAAATTATCTGTTGATTTACTCAAATTTTATGTAATTGCATTGAATAATGTTTTCATATTAAAAACACTTAATGTAATTGCTATATCAGTCAACATTTTAGTCCAAAACTACAAATGGGTATTTATAAGATTGCTGTTTATTCTGAGTTTCCCCAAAAATATTCGAGATTTAAATATTTGCTGCCTAATAACATTATTATCTTCAGGTTTGCTACAGTAGTTGTGTAATTTGTAATGTTAACAAAATAACTGATCCAGGAATACTTAAAAATATAAGGAAAGTTAACTGTGATTTGAAATATTGCGCTTGTACGTATATGTGAATTGAATATCTGACAAAATAATTTTAATTATAGGGAAGAAATGGTAAGGGCTCAATCTTTGTGTGGGCTTCTGGAAACGGTGGACGAGATGATGACAATTGCAACTGTGATGGTTATACAAACTCAATATACAGTTTATCCATATCAAGTGCCACAGAACATGGTCACGTGCCATGGTATAGTGAAGCCTGTAGCTCAACTTTAGCCTCAACATATAGTAGTGGTGCGGTTGGGGAACGTCAAGTGGTGACAACTGATTTAAGATATTCCTGCACAAGTAGCCATACAGGAACAAGTGCTTCGGCTCCTCTAGCTGCTGGAATTTGTGCTCTAGCACTAGAAGCCAACCCCAATTTAACATGGAGAGATATGCAGCATATCGTAGTAAGAACTGCTAGACCACAGAATTTATTAGCTAATGACTGGCACACTAATGGTGTAGGACGAAATGTATCACATAGTTTTGGATATGGGTTAATGGATGCATATGCTATGGTCAAATTAGCTAAAAATTGGGTTACCATCCCTGAACAGCACAAGTGTGAAATCACTGCCCCTCATGTTCAAAGGTATGCAAAAAAAATATACCTTTATACGTACTATGTGAAAACTGGAACCTGTAATGAGCACTGATAAGTACACTTGGAGAACCCAAATCACCACAACACATATTTTAATGACCTCACGATCGTTTGACTAACCACGTTAGCATCATCAGAGGATGAAAAATTTTAAACTAAATTAACAGCTACAAATGTATTTATAACCTACCCAGATGGACGAACTAAGCCGAAGGTAAAAATTGTAGTCGGAGACCCATAGTTTGTCTGTTGGGTCTATATTGCATGGACGAGGTCGACGAACTACCTTAATCTTCTAGTTGACAAATTTATGAGCTTTTATCTGATTTAAAGTATAATGGGCTTAAAATGAAAGGTACCGCGTTATTTAAGGAAGCTCACGTTCTTTCTTGGTCAATAAATGCACTATGTGAATATTGGAGCCTGCGATGGGCACCGACAAGCACATCTGGCTGAATAATTCCAACTAAAATTCTACATAAAAACAAGTGTTTATATTGATTTTTTAGATACCAAGAAAACGAAAGGGAATTTTAAGTCAAGAATGCAGCATAGAACCTAGTATCTGTATAGACCGGCCGAGTTATTGACAATACTTTATTATTCTGCCCGACATATTAGGAGGGTTTAGGTGGTCAAATGCAAAGTGAGAATTAAGGGCTTGAAATCAAAGGTGCCGCAAGTTTCAATGACGTTTTCTTCTTAATCGATTTATATATATATATATATATATATATATATATATATATATATATATATATATATTTATATATATATATATATATATATATATATATATATATATATATATATATATATATATATATATATATATATACATACGCTCTCATAAGCATTAAGCATAGTTTGATGTCTAACATTTTTGACAAGTTTCAAATTTTCCTTGTCAATGTGGTGATTATTATCCCATATATGTTGCGCCACACATGATTTGTCTACCGTACCATATCGTAAATGTGCGAGATGTTCACGAAATCTGGTGGCTATGTTTCTCTTGGTTTGACCCACGTATTTAAGATTACAGTCGTTGCAACCTATCTCATAAATACCCGACATTTCAGTGGCTTTGTCTTTGTTTTTCGTATTACTCAACAAATTTTTAAATTACTTTTCGTCGAAAAAGTCAAATGTAAATCGGCTTTCTTAAAAATACTTTCCAAATTCTTTGTGATACGTGGTTCATAAGGTGGACACACACATTTTTTCTCTATTTCATCTTTCTTAAGATTTCTGCATTCAGATATCATTTTCTTTGTTCTCTGTTTGTTAACTAATTTTTCCACTAAACAATCCGATTAACCGTTATATCTCGCCACGTTCTTTATGTACTTTAATTCTATATTAAATCTACTTTTACTTAACGAAAAATTTATCAATCTGATTACCAAGAAATTTGAACTAGCCGTTTTTTGTGCAAACGTATGATGTGAGTCGTTTGGAATGTAACTAATAGTTCAGTTTCCTTCCTGTAACATCGAATTCAAGCGAATCATTATTTTTAATAACTAGTACCTCTAGAAAAGGAAGTTTATTGTTGAGTTCTCTTTCGTGTGTGAATTTTATTGAATCAAATTGACTATTTAGTTTTTCAGTAAATTCTTCAACCTTGCATATATTTCTGTCAAACACTGCAGAAATATCGTCGACATAACAAAGCCAAACTTTAGGGAAATACCCATTTTTTTTTAAATCCATCTCAAATCTACTCATAAAGAGGTCTGCAATAAAAGGAGATAATGGGTGACCCATTGCCGTGCCTTCCTATAATTAACATATACAATTTTTGCTCATATTTTGTATATTAACGGATATATTAAGCTTTTTTCCACGATAATTCCCTAAAAATTATAGACTGTTAAACCATAAATTTTAACTGCCAAAGCATCAGAGAAAGGGTCTATTTCAAATTAATTTTCTGGAAATATTTTAGTAAAATGCACTAAAGCCTGGACGCAGCAAGTGCATTATGGTACGGAGTTTTCATAGAATTGTTTTTAATGTTAAATACGTTTTTTAAAGAAACACATGAGTTTTAGTAAATAGTGTAACCTTTATAGTAGAAACAATGTACCGTTCTTCATCAAACTGAAGACAAAGTTGTTTCAAAGAGTACAAAAATTTTCTGAAGATAAATTTAAAATTATCTGTTTCATGATAATTCGCCATTTTTTTTACAAAAATTGGCTAAGTATTTTGAGAGCGTCCTGTATATTGCATCTGAATTTTTTTGACGGATAAGATAATTGAAAACCTCCCTATATGCGTCATTTTGATTAGACTCCGATTTACATTGGGTAAAAATGCCGTATCACAATTTTTGATATGTTCCAAAATGTAAAAAGTTGAAAAACAATTGAAATAACTCGAAAACGATGGGCGATGTAAATTTTTTCTCCTTACAAGCATGCATTAAAACTGGATGGAAAATGCAATAATGCTAAAATAAAAGGGGCGTTCCATTAAAAAAATAAACTTGTACCACCAAAGACTTATGGGCCAGCCTGTGATTGTTAGCATAATTTTATAAAATGCTGGTCAAAATACCCTATAAATAACGTTTATAATGTTTTCTCGTCTCTTGTCGAATAACGGATATATAGATTTTTACAATGAGTTTTTTTGAACAAACTGAAGGCACGGCAAAGGCCAATCCATTATCTCCTTTTATTGCAGACCTCTTTATGAGTAGATTTGAAACGGATTTAAAAACTAAAAATGGACATTTCCCTAGAGTTTGGCTTCGTAATGTCGACGATATTTTTGCAGTGTTTGACACAAATATATGCAAGATTGAAGAATTTACTGAAAAACTAAATAGTCAATTTGATTCAATAAAATTCACCCACGAAATAGAAATCAACAATAAACTTTCTTTTCTAGATGTATTAGTTATTAAAAATAATGACTCGCTTGAATTCGATGACTACAGGAAGAAAGCTGCTTTTATTAGTTACATTCCAAACTACTCACATCATACGTTTGCACAAAAAACGCCTAGTTTAAATTTCTTGGTAAATAGATTGATAAATGTTCCATTAAGTAAAAGTAGATTTAATATAGAATTAAAGTACATAAAAAACGTGGCGAGATATAACGGTTATTTAGATTGTTTAATGGAAAAATTAACAAACACAAACAAAAAAAGAAATCTGAATGCATGACATTAAAAAAGATAAAATAGAGAAAAACATTGTGTGTCTACCTTATGAACCAGGTATCACAAAGGGCTTGGAAAGTATTTTTAAGAAAGCCGATTTACATTTGACTTTTTAGACAAAAAGTAATTTAAAAAATTTGTTGGGTAATACGAAAGACAAAGACAAAGCCACTGAAATGTCGGGTACTTACGAGATAGGTTGCAACAGCTGTAATCTTAAATACGTGGGTCAAACCAAGAGAAACGTAGCCACCAGATTTCGTGAACATCTTGCACATTTATGGTATGGTACGGTAGACAAATCATGTGTGGCACAACATATATGAGATAATAATCACCACATTGACAAGGAAAATTTGTAACTTGTTGAAAATGTTACACATCAAGCTTTGCTTGATGCTTATGAGAGCGTATATATATATATATATATATATATATATATATATATATATATATATATATATATATATATATATATATATATATATATATATCAAGATCGATTGAGAACAAAACGTCATTGAATCGTGCGGCACCTTTGATTTCAAGCCCTTTATTCTCACTTTGCATTTGACCAGCTAAACACTTCTAATCTGTCGGGCAGAATAATAAGATATTGTCAATAACTCGGCCGGTCTATACAGACACTAGGCTCTACGTTGTGTTCTTGGCTTAAAATTCCCTTTCGTTTTCTTTGTATCTAAGAAATCAATACAAATACTTGTTTTTGTGTAGAATAGGAAATCAATATAAATCCTTGTTTTTATGTAGAATTGTAGTTGGAATTATTCATCCTCTGTTAAAGTTAACATTGTGTGCGAAACAGTCGTTTTTGCTTTAAAAAAGATATGCGTCAGTTATTGGTTTGTTCGCCAGATGTGCTTGTCGGTGCCCATCGCAGGCTCCAATATTCACATAGTGCATTTATTGACCAAGAAAGAACGTGAGCTTTCTTAAATAACGCGGTACCTTTCATTTTAAACCCATTATCCTTTAAATCAGATAAAAGCTCATAAATTTGTCAACTAGAAGATTAAAGTAGTTCGTCGACCTCGTCTGTGCAATATAGATAAACGATAGGTCTCCGGCTACAATTTTTAACTTCGGCTTAGTTCATCTATCTAGGTAGGTTATAAATACATTTGTAGCTGTTAATTTAGTTTAGAATTTTTCATCCTCTGATGATGCTAACGTGGTTAGTGAAACGATCGTAAGGTCATTAAAATATGTGTTGTGGTGATTTGGGTTCTCCGAGTGTACTTATTTATACGTAGATATTTTCTATAAAATTTAACTTAAATGCGGTTATTTAAAAAGAAAGTTACGTTAGAATTTGAACTGCAACTCATTGTGGTTTTAAAATTTTGACATGAACATCTAAGTTTGCCATGTTTACTGTTACACATTTAATATTTTAGGCCTATTCCTGCCAAAAGTGTAGTAGTGTTACAGCTCCAAGTAACTGAATGTGAAGGTGTAAAATATTTAGAGCATGTTCAGGCTAAGCTTACTATCCATTCTTCACGCCGTGGAGATTTGAATATACAACTAACTTCTCCGATGGGTACTAGAGTCACACTTCTTGCTCGTCGTGTGCATGATAATTCAAGATCAGGTTTTGATCACTGGCCCTTTATGTCTGTACACTCTTGGGGAGAGTCACCATTAGGAAACTGGCAACTGGAAATACACAATGATGGAAGATTATTAGGTATGTACAGTGAAGTTAAAATTTGCATGTGTTTGGTGTTTATATAACTAACATTTTGCTGTGTCTACTAATATTTTTAACATGTTTGTATTTCAGGAAGAGCAACTCTACAGAATTGGTCTTTAGTTCTTTATGGAACAAGTGAATATCCCTCTTCTTTATCAAATAACATTGAGCAGCCTAAAACTAATAAACCTAAAAATAATTCTGCAAAAAAGAAAAATAATAAGAAACAGAAAAATAAAAACGCCCAAAAGAATATAAATACCACTAAAATCCCAAAGCATCAGTTTAAAAATAAAACTAGATTAGCTTCATCTAAATATTTTAGCCCTACTTTCGGAAACAGCTTAACAACAATCAAAAAACCACCTAAAGCCACGACCGAAATATCTCCTTACTTTTATGCACTTAATAACAGCAAATTTAAAGGTAATGAGGAAAGTGTTAAACAGTATTTAAAATTTGTTAAAAATATAACCATAACATATCCTGTAATGATCCCAGCGAGAGATATCACCAAACCAAGAGATCCTTTTAAGAAGTTACAAAAACAAAAAGAAAAAAGCAGAGATATTAATTCAAACCGTAACCCTAAAGACTTTACACCTAAAACTACAGAATTAACAACTACAACCACTTCTAAATCAACGACTTCTATGTCTCGAGGAAAGACAACTGGTAAATTGCATGTCTGCAGATTTTCAACCACGATTTAATTTCAGCGCTTTTACAACATTTTTGCTTTTAGTTAGTTATTTTATTTTTCATATAAGTAGTTACAATTATATATATATATATATATATATATATATATATATATATATATATATATATATATATATATATATATATATATATATATATATATATATAAGCTACTATTAGTTTCTGAGCATGATGTAACTCTTATTTATTTATTTATAGCAAATGTATTTATGTATATCATATTTTCAAAAAAATATTTGCTTTCAACAGTTAACAGTATGATGAAAGGAAGATACTACTTCTTGTTTTTATACTTGCAGAGTAATAGTAATGTTTTACAATGGTATTTGCATACATTATTTAATGTTTTTTGCTCTAGGTTGCTTATCTCACTACAAAAGTTTCTTGTGTTTCCCATGTCTGGCTGCTCTAAACAACTCCCTGTTTTATTTTCTGTTTAAAAGTAAACAATGTTTAGTATTTTAAAATTATGTTGGTTCTGATTTTCATCTTAGAAGTTGTTGCAATTGAATAATCTTGGTGAAAATTTTTGAAACAACTGCTTTACTTGCATTTGCAAGACAGTTTTCTGTTTTAAACAAGCAAAACACTAATATCACATTCTACACTGATTTTGATTTAGTTATAGGTCTTAGTGCTTGCATATAGTAGATTATTTCTTAATACAATCATTACTACACCTTTCCTTTGTCGGAACTCTTATTAGATATTAGTTGTATGTTCTAAAACGACCTTGAGTAGGGGGCAAAGAGAAGGTCATATTGTGACCTTGAGATTCATTCGGCCCTGAAATAAATTTGATCTTGAAGTAAATTTGGGCTTTATATTTATATGACCTTGAAATTTTGGTATAAGTATCAAACTCAAGCCATTCAGCATCAACAAAGTTTTTATTCCGAATAGAGATGTACCCCAGTTTGCGCCACACAGTTTTTCTTTAAAGTAAACAGTGATTAAAAGTTTGTATAACGAATTACCTAGTAATCACCAGTTTCACAAGTTTCATAACCATTGAAGACGTCTAGAGCACAGGTATATAAAATGAATTGAAAAATAAAATTGCAGCTATTTGAAGAATGGAAGACATAGACACTGGTGAATAGAACATTGTGAGATGTACGACAGGGTCGCCATCTTGGTGCGGAACCAGGTAGTATGTTGTCATGGCAGCTCTATTTATCACAAAATGTTATAGATAGAGACTATGTACAACCAACTAACAATTAGTTGGCTGTACACAGTCTCTAGCTATAACATTTTGTGTTAACTAGAGCTGTGGTGACAACATACTACTCTCGGTGCGAAACCAGGTAGTATCTAGTTAATACAAAATATTATAGATAGAGACTGTGTACAACCAACTAACAATTAGTTGGTTGTACACAGTCTCTATAACATTTTGTGTTTACTAGAGCTGTCGTGACAACATACTACCTGGTTCAGCACAAAGATGGCGACCCTGTCGTACATTTCACAATGTTCTTGGCTACCATCGCCGCATTACTTTCTAGGTGTGTTCTCGCTGTAGTTAGTATAGCGCACTGACGAGCTCTAGTTAGAGCGAAACCGGTTTATAATTACGGCGAGAATACATCTAGCCTTACATACTGATGAATGGTTACAAGTATGCGAAACATATAATCGCCTCATTAAACCAGTTAAATTTAAACAGGGAGACATCTGTGAGTGTGCCTTTATACATTACTTACAGCAGTCATTCTCACTCTCAATACCTTGTCTACAATTACAAGGACTAGAACTTAAGGATTATCTAATAACATGTGAAGCAGCTGGTGTACAGCTTAAACGAATTATTGTTCATTTAGAGAATGGAGAAAGGACAGTTATGTTTCAAAAAGTTTATATGTGGGGTGGGGGCGGTGGTGGTGTGTGTACGTGCATGGATCTGTGGGTGCGTGCGTGTGTGTGTGTGAGTGTGTGTACAGTGATTTTTGAAGTTTTCTCAACAAAGTGATTTCCTTTCAAGTGAACAGTGGTTAAAAGTTTGCCTAATAGATAAGCAGCAGTTTTACCAATGTTACCAATGAAGTTAAAAATTTAAATACTTATGAGAGCCTCGGTGGTTCAATAGTAAGAACGTGTGCCTCTGAACCGAAGAGTACTGGGTTCGATTCCTAGGGTTCCCCTTTCACTTTTTTAGTACATACTGTACAATTAACATCAACGGAGGTTGTGGCATTGTATTTAAGCAAGTTTAATGCACGTTCCGCCCTTTGGAGGGGGCGTAACGACGACGGTCCCGTGTCCATGCGATGTTGGACACGTTAAAGATCCCCACCCCCCTTACAGAAATGCAGGGGTTTGGCAACATTTTTAGGATAGTGAGGTAAAACTGCACCCTAGCATCGGTGATTGACCTTAGTCGCGGAAACAAAATGACGTTAAACAAACAGAAACAGATAAATACGTATGAATTGAAAAAAGTGCGTGAAATATATATTCCGTTCAAAACCAGGTGGTACACAGTATATTGTATTGTTTATTTAGAGAATGGAGAAATTTGAATGGCGAAGCCAGACTAAAACAATTTTCGAGTCGCACCAGTAGAAAACGTGATCGGCCTCTAGTGGTATTGATTCGATTACCTTTTTCATTAGCTGTACTAACAATAAGGCGCCTGATAACTCTAATCGTGGTGTTGTTATTGTTTTTAGTGGTGCCACTCTTGACTTTGAACATAATAAACGTACTGTCTTGGTCGCCGAGGTATCCGTAGAACGCACGGAAATAACACAACCATAGGCGGAGACAGAGGCATCGCAACACCCATGTAGTTGGATGTTAATCGCGTCCTTGCACTCCACATGTCTAGGTATACGCAAATCATTTAAAAGACAGATTTTTTCACTGAACTGTACCCAATCACTTTCTAGACGTGGAGGAATGCGTTCGACCCAGTCAATTTTTAATTTCCATAAATTTTGGATAATAATTTTTGCCAATAAGGTTACTGGACCAACAAGTCCAACCAGATCGAATATTTGAGCCACAGTCGATAATACATGACGCTTTGTAATAGGCCCTTTATCTCGAATTGCAATTTTGAACGTTAAAACATCCTCATTGGCGTTCCAATAAAGACCTAATGTCTTTGAGTTTGATGATTCTTCAAACTGGAAGTTATTATCCCGATTTTCTACATTATCCTTATTTAATATCCGCGGATCGTTCGCAACCCATTTTCTCAATGTAAAACCCGATGACGACAATAACAATGAAATGTCCTCCTTTAACCTAATTGCTTGATCTAAGGAATCGTCACCAGTAAGCTAATCATCGACGTAAAAGTCTCGTTTAATGGCTTGGCTAGCCAATGGGTGCGTTTTTTCGTTACGATTGGCTATTTCCTGTATACAGCGGGTGGATAAGAAGCAAGATAGACCCAACCCGTAAGTAAGTGTGTTGAGAACGAAACATTTTAAATCATCGTCAGGAGAATCTCGCCAAAATATTCTTTGCAAGTGTTGGTCAGTTTGTCGCACACGAATTTGTCGATACATTTTCTTTATGTCGGCAGTAAAGGCAAATGCGCGCCTTCTAAAACGAGTTATTATGGAGAAAATATCTGACTGTATATTTGGGCCAACCATTAATACGTCATTCAAGGAACGGCCGTTGTCTGAAGGACAACTGCCGTCGAAAACGACTCTAATGCGTGATGTTTCACTGTCTGCCTTTACAACTGGATGGTGAGGAAGATAATATACCGGACTAACAGTTTCATTAGATTCCTCAATTTGCCTCATGTGATTTAAGTTCAGATAATCATGCATAAACTTGACATATTCGGAACGTAATTCCGGTTGGTTGGCCAATCTCTTTTCTAGCCAATGAAATCGCTTGAGAGCTGTTGCAGGAGAGTACCCCAATGAATTAGAATTTTGTTTAAAAGGTAATGCTACGGTGAAACTACCGTCCTCGAATAAATAATTGTTTTTGAAATGAACCTCGCATGCATTAAATTTATTGAGATCTATTTCCTTTGGTACCTCTTCTATTTCAAAAAATCGTTTTATGTCTGGCTGCTGGGTTTCAAGAGAAGCGAATAAACATGTTGATTCATGGCTAGAGTGTGGCCGATTTTTAAAAGAGACGGGCCCTGAGATCACCCAACCAAAGTGAGTCAGTTGAATAACAGGTAAATGTTTGGGGTTAAATCTTCCCTTCAACAATAGTGAATAAAACAATTCAGCGCCGATCAGCATGTCTATATCTCCAGGCATATGAAACTAGGGGTCTGCCAGATATGACGGGTTTGGTAATTTGAGACCCTCCTTACTAACAGGTAGCAAGGGAATTTTATCAGTAATCTTGTTAATAACCAAACAATTTATGGAAAATCTGAAACTCGCGACTTTATTTTGAGTAAAGTTTTTTCAGTTACTCTTGTGTTGGTTTGGCCAATACCAATAACAGGCATGTTTATTAGGGTCGTTTCAAGTTTCAATTTTTTAATTAATTCGTGAGTTACGAATGACGATTCTGAGGCCGAATCCAGGAGGCAGCGACATAATTGTCTTTCGCCATCCTTATTCAAGACATATATAACGGCAGTTGACAATAGAACACGCGTTTTTTGAGCTTGGCAGCAATTTGTAGACGTATGTGCAATCATTTCTGGGGCCTGGTCATTATTTGAATTATTCGAAATTTGAACATCATTCCCAGAAACACCAGAATTTTGAATATGGTTACGATTGTTAAAATTATTGTTTTTATTACGAATGAAACTTGATTGGTAGTATGAAGCATGTAATAGGGTATTATGCTTCGCTCCACATTTTTTACAACCGCCAAAAGTGCAAGATTCAACCGTATGGTGGCCTTGTCGTAAACAATTTATGCATAAATGCAATTTTTTAATTTCATTCAGGTGAAAATGGGGCGATAAACTATTAAACTTATCACATTGGTACAATTCATGTGAATGTTTACACAATGGGCATCTAGCATCGCTAACATTCACACACGATGTTATCTTAGTTCTAAAATTAGTCTCCGGCTTACGGTATTGATTTGAATAGGGTGTTTTATTCTGTAGATTTAGTTTTTCTAAAAGGTGACATCGATTGTTTATAATGAATAAAAGGTCATCCAATTTGTACGTTTTATTGGCGATTTTATAATTTTCCCATTCTCTGCGAGTCGCACCATCTACCTTTGTATACAAAAGATAAATAATTAACGTATCCCAATAGGTTGTAGGTTCCCCAAGAGCTTGAAGAGCTCTAAGGTTCATTTTTGTTTCATTTATCAAATTTCTTAGACTGCTGTGAGATTCCCTGCTAACGGGGGTCAAATTAAACAAATTACTAACATGCTTGTGAATTATAACGTCTTTATTCTCGAACTGTTCTACGAGTATATCCCATGCGATTTTATAGTTCGAGTTCGTTACTTCTACATTAGCTATTGCTTGTAAAGCTTGACCAATCAGGCACGATTTTAAATATAAAATTTTTTGTACATGTTGCAGGTTACTGTTCGAACCTACAAGAGACACGAAATTGTCTTTAAAACTCAACCATTCTTGAAACTCCCCTGAAAAGGCTTTCAACGAAATAGTAGGCAACCTAACGGTTTCGACTGATGTACTAACAATAGGTATTGCATTAGAATTCTTAGTTTGGAAAATGTTCGACGATGTGTGCGGCGTGGCTGCATTGGTGTCGACGGTTGCGTTAATCGCTAAATTTCCCGACGATAAAGGAACCAATTGAAAATTTGTCAACATTCTCTCCGCGCGAGCACATGCAGTATAAAATTCCGTTTCAAATGATTCGATTTCCGATTCTGAAATATCATCGGCGTCGTTTATTAAATCGATTTGATGCTGTATATCTTGAAATTGACTTGGCAATGTTTCTCAATCAGATAATCTACGTTTTAATACTTCAACACCTTGACTTTCAGTAAATTTATCTATAAATGTGTTAAATCGCGTTAGTGTTCCCCGTAAGAAACCTCTTTTCTTAATCAATGCACGTAATTCTACTGCCGTTTCGTCTGCCATGATTGCAAGATATGTTAAATTCAACAAACGGTTTTTCTTATTGTTAAATTTTGAAAATAATATGAGAAACTCAAACAATGCAGTACAGATAAAATTTCGGTAAAATAAGCGCTGGATAAAATAAAACAAAGAGATATAATGGGGTAATGGGAATGTGACTCACCAGAGAACAACAACAAACACGTGTTTTAACCAAGTAATTGTGCGGTTCGAAGGCCAAAAAATGGAGGTTACGGCGTTGGTGCCCTCGAATTGATTTTCTTGGCTGGTTCTCGATCGATTTCGTGGACTGTATCGAATATCGAATTAAAGCAATGTGGATTTCTGTAGAATATGTATTTACTATTTACACTAATTACAATAACTTATAACTAAAGAATAAATAAATATACAAGACGGAGCGGCGTGCTAAGCGAAGCACTCGAATGGGTGTTTTTAAAACGAATGGAACGATTAACGGTCTTCATTCGCCTTCCTTCTTCATCGCGGTCGTCGGGCTTGCGCACAATCAATGTCCAAGACAGCTTGACATCTGAGCTGTCAACGGTGGCGCACTGCGTGATTTAAAAACTCGCGGGAAATGTTTATAATGTTAACCAAGCTATGTGGTGATTATTATCCCAAATATGTCGAGCCATCTATGACTTGTCTGTACTACGGTATCTTAACCATGCCAGATGTTCCTTAAATCTGGTTTCAATGGTTCTTCTAGTCTGCTCAACGTATTTAAGTTTACAATCTTTACAACTTATGTCATAGATACCTGACATTTCTGTGGCTTTATCCTTATCTTTTTATTACGTAACAAATTTTTTAAATTTTTTTATTGTCGAAAAAGTTAGCTGCAAATCAGCTTTTTTTTAAATGCTCTCGAGAGCCCTTGCGATTTGCGGTTTAAATGGTAAGCAGACAAACCTTTTTTCTACTTTCTCTTTTCCGAATGTCATGGACTCCGCTAACATTTTCTTTGTTCTGTATCTACTAATTACTTTTTGAACTAAGCAAACCGAGTATTAGTTATAATTAGCCACTTTCTTAATGTACTCTAGTTCTCTGCTATATCTATTTTTAATTTTTGTGTAAAAGCATGGTGTGGGTCATTTGGAATGTAACTTAGAGCGGTTGTTGCTTCCAAACCAGAAAAACTTCCATTTTTGACGCCCCAAACGAGAATAATTTTTAGCCTTTTCGTTCTCGATCTGATACTTCAGAATATATCTTTCAGTAAAATATTCAGATACATTTTTTTTTTAGAATATAAATGTAGTTTCTGAGCAAATTTTTATAAAAAACTTTCTAGATGAACAAACAAAATTGATTTAATTTATAAATATTGATAACGTCCTTTCTTTAAAAAGCCAATCTTCTTAGAAAAAGTCATGCACTGAATTTTTAATTAAAAAATCACGATTGGAAAAGACAAAATATATTTAATTTAAACTGTTTTAAATCTCTTCTAAACCATTTCAAACATCATTTATATAATTCACTATGAGAACAAAAAAAAAACAATTTAATTTTTTTGAAGTAATACAGAAGATAATGATAAAGCCACTGACATGTCAGGTATCTATGAAATAAGTTTTAAGGATTGTAGTCTTAAATACATTGGGCAAACTAAAAGAACAATTGAAACCAGAGTTAAGGAAGATTTGGCACACTTGAGATACGGTACTATAGATAAGTCATGTGTGGCACTTAGGGGTAATAAACACCACATAGATAAAGAAAACCTGAAGCTTATCAAAAATGTTAGACGACCGATGAAATATCTACGAGTGTATTTATATCTATGGCCATAAACAATAAAGTTTTTTTTTGAACCAGGCTCTGGCACTTCTTAATAGTTCACTGTCTGCACCGTCTCTTTGATCAAAAATACCGAAACGGCGTGGGATCGAGTATAACGAAATGTTTAAAAGGTAGGTACTTCCGGTAATAAAAATAAGAAAAAAAGTAAAAGTGGGAGGTTTGTTTGTGATTTCTTTCTAAGGTGTCAGTCTTTTACTTGACACGATATATAAACACGATGTGTAACATGTTCACTGTCGGTAACGCGCTGACGCGTCGCTGTTTAACCAGACTGATGTGCCGTTGACGCGCCGGTGCGTTCATGTACGTTAAAACTATTACTTATTCAAACTACCTCGACCGGCTCTATAGATGTGGTTCTTTTATCAAGTAGGTATATGAATAAAGGTCAAGAATGATGTTTGTGATCTCGGTTTTTCAATAAATCCTGTATTTAAAAATAGTAACTTTTGAATATCTATACTCTCAAACCTCAAAATAGGTCAAAATATTCAACCAAATCATTTTCCCTGACTTTTTATACAAAATGGGCAATGGGCAAATGATCATAAATATCATGTAAAACTGGAAAGGCTTCTGGTCGTGGTATTTGGGTCTATAGGATCGGCAGTGACCCTCTGATGACGCTAGCTTTGTTAGTGAAACGACCGTCAGGTCAGGTCAGTGTGTTGAGGTGATTTGGGTTTTCCAAGTGTACTTATCAGTGCTAATTACAGGTTACAATCTTCACTTAGTGTATAATTCACCACCATAACTGCATCCAGATATGGAATTGCTTAAAACCTTTCATCATATTTTTTTGTTTTTTAGTGAAAAATTCGAATATGTATATAGTTTTAGGTAAAATGATACCTCTATGTTGTTTTTCATAGCTTTCTAATTTTATTAATTAAACAACTTCATCAGAAATAGTAGAGAACGTAGAAGCTCTAATGCAGGCTGAAGACTATATCCTGTTAGCTAGCATCCTATTCACACAGCTGGTGGCGTCTTCAGGGATGCCAACACCAAGAGCATTGGAAGACATGGAGGCTCTCAAGTCTGCTGAAGATGACATATTTTTAGCTAGCATACCTGCCACACAGTTAATGTCATCTTCAGAGATGGCGCCACCATCAAGAGGCGATATACCATCGAACTTGGAGGATCTCATGCCGGCTGATGACGATAATCTTCCATACACCCATTTAGCTAACGGATTGTTAGCATCACGGTCACCTTTAGTTAGAACAACGGCAGCACCTCATTGGCTTAGAACCAGAACTTTTGAGGTCTGGACATATCTCTATGTTGTTTTTTTAGCTTTCTAATTTGATTAATGAAGCAACTTCATCAGAAATAGTAGAGGACGTAGAAGCTCTAATGCCGGCTGAAGACTATATCCTGTTAGCTATCATCCCATTCACACAGCTGGTGGCGTCTTCAGGGATGCCGACACCAAGAGCATTGGAAGACATGGAGGCTCTCAAGTCTGCTGAAGATGACATATTTTTAGCTAGCATACCTGCCACGCAGTTAATGTCATCTTCAGAGATGGCGCCACCATCAAGAGGCGATATACCATCGAACTTGGAGGATCTCATGCCGGCTGATGACGATAATCTTCCATACACCCACTTAGCTAATGAGTTGTCAGCATCACCGCCACCTTTAGTTAGAACAACGGCAGCACCTCATTGAGTTAGAACCAGAACTTTTGAGGTCTGGACACTAAGCGACGGTGCCGTCGGGTTTACATTATACAGTGTGATAGAACAATTTTAAGAAGGTGGCAATCATTTTATTGTGGCAGTAATTTTTTTTTTTTCATTTTTCAGCTGTTTAGGTTATAAACTATACATTTTAACATACGACTCAAAAAAAATTCTGCTTGTTTATTGATTTTTAAGTTCGTAGCAGTGAAGCTTAGTTAAATAAAAAAAAATCCACTCGTAGATTTTTTTTTGCAGATATAGTTTAATTTATTTTGTATTTTTAGTAAATTTTCTTGAAAACATTCAGTAATTAAGAGATTTCGACTTTCAAATTTTGAAAAACTAAGCCCACTGGATATTTATGTGTCACACCGATAAGTTAAAGATTAATGGGCCGATTTTGATCAAATTTGGTGAGTACCTTCCTTGTACAAGTGGCTTGGATAGTTCGTTAGCCAGGAGAATCGGCCCAGTTTTCCCTAGAAAATTTTGCGTTTTCTTTCGGGAAATTTGTATATCTCCGGAAATAACAAAGTTAGGGTAACCAAATTTGGTACGCTGGTTTATATATTTTTTTCAATATTCTTTATTTACGAACTCAAAACTGCACACTTTCACTGGTAACAAGTTCTATAGTTAATAACATAAAATTACATATTATTTTGAGGTTAACAAATTATATCAATGTCAGGTAGTCACTTAAGAAACTATATACTCTCTAACTGGAAACTGTTTTGTCCATTTAACAACTGTCTTGTTAGGTTTATTGTGAATCATTGCATACGATAATTGTTTCTGAGTTCTTCTGGAATAGTCTTAAATGATCTTATGCTCCTCGTAATCACAGTGTTGAGTTTTATATTCGTTCTTGATGCTACTACATGCGGGTCAGTCTGTTGTCTTGTTGGATACATATGTACTTCATCATTCCTTGCCACTTTAATGTTCGTTTTTATTTTATTCCACATTTTATGCATTAATTTACATTCTTCCAGCTTAATAAGGTTATGAATTTGTAAGAAATTTACTGTTTTATACAAAAATTTAGTGGGATAAAACTAGTTTAAACCATATAATATTTTAAGTACCCGGTTTTATGTTCTCTGCAATCGTGGTAATTTCACCTTTGGCGCAGAAGCCCAAAAAACCATCATATATCTCATATGTGGTTCTATTAATAAATTATATTAGTCTCTTCAATCTCTTTGGTAAATAATATTCACACCTTCAAAAGGCTCAAGTTACACTAGATATTTTTTTACTTACATTATTTAAGTGTTCGCCAAAATTCAATTGATTGGCTATTGTTAATCCAAGGTATGTATAGTTATTTATGCTTTATTTTTTGGTTGTTTATATTAATATTCATATCTTTTATGTATTTACCTTTTTGTGCACACATTATTTATACTGTTTTATCTAAGTTTATTTTCACGTTATTACTTACCTACCTGTAATATGTATCAAAGTTATCATTGGCTATTTTTTCCAAAGAATCCTGGGAGTCGTGCGAATACAACAGTATGTATGTAGCCTTTAATTTTGCTAATGACAGATTCTGCACATACAACAAATACAAAATTACTCCAAGTACAGATCCATGTGAGACACCCGCTTTTATAATTTTTGAGGTGCTTCTTTTACTATTCACAAGATTTGTTTGCTTTCTGCCAAATAGATAAGTACACATAAGTTTATATGCAATGCCATGTATTCCCATATGATACAGTTTGTTTAATATAATGCTAGGAACTGTGTGTACAAACATTGCCAGCACATATTTATTCTGGTCAAGATTAGTAGTAGTGATAAACTCTATGACTTCAACAGCTGCCATTTGTGTACTAATACTTTTCCATAAAAATTCACTAATAGAGAGGTATCGATGGTGAGACTTTCCAAAAAAATTTTCAAATTAGCACGAACTAGGAGCCCTATAACCCATAACCGGGGTCAGTTTCAATTTTTATATGACACCACATAAATGACACCCTCTCGTCCAGAAGCTCTGAGCGGGGTGAGGTTACATAGAAAAGACAACGGACACACACCCAACACACATACACAGAAACTGCCACCACTTGGCATATATATATATATATATATATATATATATATATATATATATATATATATATATATATATATATATAACACTTTATTTAATTAGAAAACTACAGTGTTACTTATATTATTATAAAATAAAAATTATAATAAATTTGAACCGAGAGATAAGTGTGAACATGAAGCGTTACATTTAACAACTGCTGGCTTTTGCCTATTGCGATAGTCGCAGGTAGTCTCTATGGAACAAGAAACGATTAGTTAACAGTTTATAATATGCATGCAATAAACCATTAAACTATATATTACCACTCAACAATTCGCGGTTAATGTCTTCTTCCTGGCTGTTCGGATCACTGTGGAATATTCCAATATTAATTATAATATGGAGTATTGGTGACGTATTTCCCCCACCGTTAGTTTTGAGCACGTCCTCGTGTTTAACTTGATATGGCTTCTTCTTCTTCAGTAGGGGTATCCATTCTTGCTGGACTAAATCAATACGGTAATGACGATGGTTATTATTATGACTGTAGTAACACCCATATCACTGGTATGCAACAGTGGGTGTAATATTCAATATTGTGAAATTTCCAGAAGCTGTTGTTTTAATTTTGCGGCGTTCTTGAGGTGAACTGGGCGGAAACGGATTTCATATTTTTCGTCTCTGAGTGGTAATATCGAGTCTGGTATCCACGTTATATTGCCAGATACTTCCATGTATATTTCATCATTTACTGTGATTTTACAGCTGGACAGGGCATTTATGATGGCGTTTTGGTTAACTGCCTGTCTGTCGATTGTTGTTGGACATTCTTCTATAACTACGACTGGTACATCTGTTGAGACGAGCACGTGGCCGCTTCGCAACTTAACTGGCGTGGTGTAGCTGTTGGTTAACTTTGCAGAAGGACAACTTGAGGGTTGACTTAGTCGACAGCTTTCTTCTTGTGGTTGGTTTGAACATACTATGGCTTCAGTGTTTGGCGGACAGTGTTCTGATGTGCATAACTTCTGTTGGGCTATCTCTAAATAATATGAACTTGGGGGTATAAGGACTTTATGTTTTCGGGTAAGGGAATTATTTGGGAATAGGAAACACGTTTAGGGTGTAGAATTGGGACTTTTAGCAAGCTAATGATTGTATCTCCTGTCGACACGACTATAAATTTAGTGAATTCGATAATCTGAATTATGTGATTCCTGTCAAAATTAATTAATTCATTTTTATTATAAATTAATTCGAGATGCTGTCTTAAGTGTGTGAAATCTTTCCAAGTAAATATATCAATGTTTGTAATTTCGTTAAAGCTAAGAGATATAGTTCTTGGAATGATTTTTGCACTTTCTAATAAATTGTGGGCTAACGAAATTTGATACTGAATGAGACATCTTTTTTCAATATTAACCAGTTCTTTAAATCTGCCGGCTGTCATCTGAAGATTTTTGCTAATGAGCTTTTGTTCCTCTACAAATCTTTTAGCAACTATGGTTATATTCCTCTTACAATGTTTTATGGGGGTCTATGGGTTCTAATTTTTCATATGGACCGCAAAGGAGAGAAAAGGGAGTATGACCTGTTAATGAGTGAATTGATTGATTGTATATTAAGATACAGGTATCATAAGATCAATAGGTTTTTCTAAGTGGTTCTCTAATTTCATTGTTCTTAATTGTTCTAATATAGTTGAATGAAATCGTTCAACTGAAGAATTTGAGTTAGAATTTTCAGGGGAAGTTATGTGTAATTTTATATTAAATAAGTCGCAATATTCCTTAAGGGTTACGTTATCAAATTCTTTGCCTGAGTCACATACGAGGGTTGAAGCATAATTATGATGAGAGAAAAAGTATCTGAGCTTACTTAGGCGCGTCAGGGCTGTTGTGTCTTTAATATAATAAGCTTGTGCATATTTACTAAATAAATCTATGATGGTAAGAAATTTGTGATTGTCAAAACTAAACACATCTGCATGTATTACTTCAAAATGTTTTTTTAGCTAATAAAAGTCCTGAGAAGGGCAACTTATAGGGTCGCCGCTCATATTTTGCTTGCAAGCAAATGTCGCATTTATTTGTAAAACTATTTATGGATTTTTTCGTATCAGGCCAATATGAATTTAATTTGAGATGTTCATATGTCTCATTAATACCCTTGGGGTTATTCTGATGGTAATTTTAAAAAAATTGTTTTTGTGCGTTAATTAACGTGACGTTTTCGACTTGTTTGGAGCATTTTATAATTCTTACTAAGCTGTTAAAAAGGTCTGAGGCTATTAGCATAAATAATCTTTCAATTTCTTAGTTTTCAAATAATATACCATATACATTAGATTTTTTATTTAAGAAAAGTATTAAGTTGTTGTAATTCTTGTCCTTTTTGTAAATATAATTTAATTCGTTTATTCTGAAAAGGGTTTGTAGTTTTTTCACGATTTTCTGATCCGTAACAAATTAAAATTTGATTTTTCAAGTGATTGATCGGGCTTTCTGATATAGATAGGCAAAATACAGGATTTTCGGCAGAAGTGTGTTGTGTTTGAGAGTCTCTAAGTTCGTTATTTTGGGTAGCTCGATTCGTATCGTTTAAAGGATTAAGTCTTACTTCTATTAGGTCTTCGTCTTCGAGAACTCTTAGGTCTGATGGGTCTACGTTTCCTAAAAGGGATTCTAAATCCATCTCGTCTTCTACAGTGTTAATTTCTATTCTGGAAAGGGCGTCTGCTACTACATTATCCTTTCCTTTTTTGTACTTTATTTCATAATCAAACTTCTCTAATTTTAACCGCCATTTAACTAAACGGGAGTTTGGTTCTTTTATAGAAAAAAGCCAAACTAGAGGTTTATGATCTGTTTCTATAGTGAATTTTCTTCAGAAAAGATAAGGTCTGAAATGTTTAGTGTTCTCTACTATTGATAGCAGTTCTTTTTCAATAGTACTATAATTTCGTTCAACTGAATGAAAAGTTCTAGAGTAAAAGGCGATAGGTGTGTTATCTTGAGATAATACGCCTCTTAAAGCTATCTTATTTGCATCAGTTGTCAAGTGGAATTCTTTGTCAAAGCTTGGATATCCTAAGACAGGTGAATTAATTATAAGTTCTTTAGCTTGCGAAAATGCATTGATGTATTCCGGATCGTTATAATCAAGGGCAGAATCTTTCTTTAGGCATTTTGTGAGGAGATAAACAACTTTAGCAAACATTTTTATAAACCGTCTGTAATATCCAATAAGTCCTAGAAAGGCTTTTATTTGTTTTTGTGTTTTTGGAATTGGGTAGTTTTTTATACATTGAATTTTGTTGGGATTCGGTCTGACCCCGTCTACTGAGATCACATAGCCTAAACACTGGACTTCCTTTCTAAGGAACTCTGATTTATCTAGTTGTACTTTTAAGTTGGCATCCTGTAATTTTTTAAATATTTGTTTGATATGAATGTGTTCCTGAAGGGATTTATAAAATATTACGATATCGTCCATGTAAACAAAGCATCTTTTGCACAAGAACTCTCTAAAACGTTATCCATTACCCGTTGAAAACTGAGGGGAGAACTCCGAAGACCAAAGGACATCCTGACATATTCATAATA
Source organism: Tillus elongatus (assembly GCA_964006375.1). Classification (NCBI taxonomy): domain Eukaryota; kingdom Metazoa; phylum Arthropoda; class Insecta; order Coleoptera; family Cleridae; genus Tillus; species Tillus elongatus. The sequence continues at coordinate 54,352,052 of OZ023269.1, forward strand.
TGCATTATTTACACTAAAGGCTGTATTTTCAATGCTTTCAGGAGTTAACTCGATCTGGTGAAAACCTTGTGCTATGTCAAGAGTAGTAAAATATGTGCATTTCCCTAAATTGTTTCTATTCTAGGTAAGGGGTATTTTTCAGGTATCGCCTTTCGTTAAGTTTTCTGTAATCTATAACTAGTCGCCATTTTTTCTTTTCTTTTTGGACACTATTCATAATAGGCACAGATAGAGGGCCTAATAATTGTGTTACCAATAATGTTTCAATTTCTTTTTGTATTTCAATTTTTAGATGGTGGGGATATCTGTAAGATTTCATAGGCTTGTTATCACGAGTTCTTATATCGTGTTTAATGGCATTCGTAAATATAAGGTCGGAATTTGCACGATAAAATATGTTTCTGTAACGGTGACATAAGCTACATAATTTTCGTCTTTCTTCAGAATTCAAGTGGTCAGTTATAAGTTGTTGTCGTACGTCAAAGTGAATAGAATTGAGGAATTGGATGTTTCTTCAAAATTTTGGACAGGCTCGACTTCAATCTGTTCAAAAAAATGAATTTCGGCAACCTTTAAATCATTTTTTATTGCACATGGTATAGAACAGTATCCAGATTTAGCTTCTGATTCTGGTATACAAACTACATCTTTTTCCATTTCTGGAATTAAACCTGTTCTGTTTTCAATATTTACGGGTATTTGAACATGAGTAATGCAAGTCTTTGAAAAGGGTTGGAAATTTAGTGGATTTATTTCAAGATAAAATGGTATTTTAATTTTTCAAAAGTTTATAGTTTGTTTCTCATAATCTACTGTAGTTTTCAGTTTTTTAAATATCTTCAGAACCTATAAGGGCATCAAATCTCTCATGCCATTTTATAATTCTACAAGAAAAGGGATAAATAAGACCATATTCCTTTAATAGGGGATATCTGATGTTATCAACGCTTTTAGTAATTCGTCCTACAGATTTTACAGAAAAGGGTTTTTTGAAAATGTATTTCGAGAAAAATTCATATGCCGGGCCTGGATTTATTATGCTGTCTGAAGGTCCAGTCTATTATAATTTTTAAATTGAAACAGGGTAAGACAAAGAAGGGTAGTTTGGGAAGAGTCATAATGTTATTGATATCTATTGTGACGAGAGATTTTCCGAGGCTTCTTGAAAATCCGGGTTCTCCGGATCATTTCCAGAATCTCCGTGAAAATTTTCAGTTTCGATATTTTGGTAATAATTTTCGGGTTGTAATTCGTCAGGTACGTTGTCTAGGAATTTGTCATTTGGATACTCTAAATTGCATATTTCCATCTGAGTAAGTTGAGCGAATGCTCGATTTTGTCTTTGTGGGGGTCTCGAAAATGCATTTTTTGTCCTGACATGGAATAATTTTGAAGTGGTTGACGACTGAAATTTTGATTATTTGTCGGGAAATATCTATTTTGCGGTAAGGGTCTTATATTAGATATGGGCGTTGTACGAAAGTTTGGTCTTTGTTGTACAACAACAACAGGTGGTGGTTGAAATATGTTTATAAGTTTGTTATGTTGGGGAAGAGGTCTTTGTGGTAAAGCAACTTTATTTTAAAATGTCATCGGTTGTTTTTGTGTAGGGGGGTTTGATTTGTTTCTTAAACTATTTATACAATTTGTTTGTGTTATTTCATTGTCTATTCGGTTATACTCGAGTAACGCTGACTCTAGGTTCGTTACATTTAGTAATCGTAAATGGCTAAAGTAGGGCACTAATATACCAATTTTAAGTGCTGTTGCCGTCGTTTCGGTAAAGTAATTTTTCTTATAGCTCTTAATTTCAACTCCTAAATTTTTAAGTCAATATGCCCATTTAGTGCTTTTAATTTTTCTTTAATTTGAGCATGAGATTCTACGACTGTTTGATTTTTTGTCATGTAACTAGTGGTTAAGTCAGTTAGCAAAAGATTTTCAGAGCGTGGATCTGAGTATTGTGCCATAAGGCCATTTTTAATATTTTCCCATGAATTTATTTCTATTGATAACAAAATATCTCGAGCGTCTTGCGTAATTTCTTATTTCATGGATTCACGTATCATTCTGTTGTGATGATCGACATTTTGTTCGATAATTTCTTTTTTATAATTTACAATAAAAAGTTCGCATTGATTAATAAAATAATTTTGGTGTTTACAGCCTTCCTGATATTGGCGGATGATCATACATGCTTGAGATAACAAGGTGATGTCGCTTTTATTTTGTGACATGATGACTTAATTAGTTTTTAAACTCTAAAGGTAATTAATTATTAAACGGCTATTTTTTGATTAAATCTTCAAATGAAATGATACGCAATATAAAATGCACTAAGAATAAAATTCGTCCTTAATTATTTATTAACTAATGATATAATTTGTAAATGAAGCTGGTAATATTGTTTTTTAAATATTTTAAAGTATTTCGGAACAGAAATGTTTGAAAATACAAATGATGTAATATTAATTATTTTTTTAAAATATTTCGAAACCGAAATGCTTGAAAATACTAGAATGCAATGTTTTCTCTTTAATTATTTTGAAAAAAATTATATTTAAAAATGGAAGAGATGAGATAAATGTTTTTTTTTAAATATTTCGAAACAAAAATACGATAAGCGTTATGGTAAATGTTTTTATTATCTGAGCAATGGTATTTTAAAACACAAGAGATGCAAGCTCATATCTTCTGGAATTTGCAGGGTTGTCCTCTGGTTCTTTGTTTCAATGTTTGGAACTTGTAGCTTGGTAAAACTGACTTGATCTTTTTCGGTTCTTTTATGCCAAATAAATTGTTAAAATAAACCGGCGATTTTTAATTTAATGCCGTTTTGGCATGCGGTTCGCTGCGCCAGTTAGGTTACACTGTTCTAATTTATCCAAAAAGTTAAAACTTTATTTAATTAGAAACCTACAAAGTGTTACTTATATTAATATTATAAAATAAAAATTATAATAAACTTTATCAGTGAGATAAGTGTGAACATGAAGCGTTACATTTACCAACTGCTGGCTTTTGCCTATTGCAGTAGTCGCAGGTAGTCTCTGTGGAACAAGAAAATGATTTGTTAACCGTTTATAATGTGCACGCACTAAACCATTGAACTTTATATTAACACTCAACAATTCGCGGTCAATGTCTTCTTCCTTGCTGTTCAGGTCACCGTGGAATATTCTAATGTTAATTATTATATTAATATATATTAGCTGAAGTGTTGGTGATTAACCGATTTTGATAAAACTCAGCAAGTACTTTTCTTTTATTAATAGCTTGGGTGACTTCGTTAGCCAGGAAAATCGGGCAAGTTTTTTCGGGAAAATTTTGAGTTTTCTGTCGAAAAAAAATTTTATAACCAAAAATTACAAAGCTATTTTGATGAAATTCGGTTGATATATTGCCTTGGGAAAGACCTTACTACTTACCAAAATTGAACTTTCTGGGTTTATAGAAATTTGAGTTATTCAAATTTGAAACATTTAATGAAAATTCGCTACCATAACGCACTTGCTGCGTCCCGAATTTTTTTTAAATACAAACTGATGCTCATCAAATTTAAATGTTTTAGTCACAAAATCAACAATTATTTATTTATTCATTTAACAGGATATGCCCAACTGCAAGATTTATTGAATATAGGACATAACAAACCCAAAGGTTAAATAATTATCAGGTGCAGAGTGGTTTTGTTAAGATGTCTCAGGAAGGCCACAGCTATAATTTATGAAAATATCGCTACCGGTTTTATTACAAGCTGAACACATAAAATAAATGGGAGATTTTAGAAGGATATTTGTTTTAGGGATGAGAAGAGAACAACTGACACTACAATGTGTACGGAAGGAAAAGAGTGGTGCACGAAATGGCAGCTCGGAAAGGATCTCTGGACAGTCCGCCTCTCCATGAATGACGGTATATAAAATGATATTGTCATAATGATCCTCCTTTCATCAAGGGATTTAAGACCGAAACTGTTTAATAGTAAACTCTGAGGAATGCCTCGTTCAGGATAGTGTATCTCTTTAAAATAAGCTAGGTATTTCAGAAATCTGATTCTAGGAGGACTAAATGGCATGAATAAAAGGGAACATATAAACATGGCATATTTAAGTTTAGACCGTATCACGGCATTATAAAGCCCTATTAACGTATCTACGGTTAGAAGTCTCTGAAGTTTCTAATGATAAATCCTAGAGATTTCATCGAAGTCGTTAGCACGTCTGCTACATGAAAGTCAAAGCAGTGACTAGCACTATATAAGACTCTGAGATCAGAAGCTGTCTCAACACGTACTAAGTTCACATCGGCGATAAAATAAGTGTGTTCAATCCGGTTAACCTTATTGGTGAATGATATTACCTTACATTTTTCGGCATAGACAGTTTATTAGAGTTGCACCAAAAGAGAATCTCATTGCTATTTTTTTTAATAGTTGTACAATCTACATTTGATTTAACAAACAAAAATTGTAAGTTCATCAGCATAAAAAAGCTGTGGAATATACATAACGTTATCAAGGTCATTAACAAAAACATTAAAAAGTAAAGGTCCCAGCACAGTACCTTGGGGAACACCTGAAGTAACAGGAAAGCTATAAAATGAACACTGATTATCTATCCCAGGAGCTGTATTATCATTTAGGTCATTTATAATTATAAAGATTTCTTCCTCATCACAAGGTTTAAGATATATAGTTTTTTTCTTCAGCCTGATTATCAAATGCTACACTTTTACCAGTTTTTTCCTTTTCAACTGCTTGACTAATCTTGTACCCCTATCTATCTATATATCTATAAAATAGTCATTTAACTTATCGGCCATTTCTTCATCATCAGAGATTTTGTTACCATCGATTTATCAATAATAAAGTTTCTTATTATTTTTATTAGTAAATTTATTTTAACAAATATGAATTATTATCTGCCAAGTTTTACGTCCATCTCCTATTGTACCCTCCAATTTATTTTGAACAAATAATTTTTCCGTCAAAGAATTCTTCTTATTATTGTACCTATTCTTTATTTTTTTTAAACTCACTTGTTATATGCCTATTATTTGGATGTTTTTAAATTTAAGATATGACTTCTTTGTCTTTCTTTCATTAACAAGATAATTTCACTATTGATCCAATTATTATTTTTTGTCTTCAAGGCTTTTACTTTTGTGGCTAATTCCTGTTGTTTTGCATAACTTCTATTGATTGTGAAAAATTACATATTAAAAGTAAACTATATATCAAAATTCAGAACTGTAAATTAAAAGACAAAAAAGTTATAGGCATTTAAAAAAAGTGGGGGGTTTCCTTTTAAAACGTCAAGAAACGATTTGAAACGTCAAAATTGGCAACATTTAGGCAAAGAATCTGAAACGAATACGGTTAGTGTAGAAGAGTGTTTTACAAACTGTTAAAATTCAGCTTCAACCGTCATTGTTCTTCATTTTACTAAAATATTTCCAGAAAGGTCTCTAATGCTTTGGCAGTAGGTAGTTATAGTTATACAGTTTCTGGTTTAATAGTCTATGAACTAATCTATAATCTAATGATTTTAGCGAATTTTAGTCGAAAAAATTCGCTAATGAGGAGACTGCCACTTTTGAATTTTGAAAAGATTGCTTCAAATGAGCGCGAACTAGGCCCTTTAGAACTCATACACGGGGTTAGTTTCAGTTTTTATCTGTTTCGATAAGTTACACATTTCTACGGTAGAGCTTATATCCCTTATTATACAAGATATGAGATAAAATGATATACGTTAATTATAGTGTGTCCTGAGCTGCATCATTAAATTATTTTAACGATGACAGAGTGGCCTATAAGTCGTTAGTAATACAAATTATCTTTTTTTTCGAACATCCCTTGTAGGGAGAAAATTTGAGAGCATTCATCGTTTTTGAGTTATTTCAATTGTTTTGCAAGTTTTCACATATTTGGCATAACAAAAATGATGATACTGCATTTTTACCAATATATAGGAGAGTCTCATGAAAGTAACGCATTATTCGTCGAAAAAATCGTGATGTCGTATACAGAGCGCTCTCAAATAATGACTGAATTTGAAAAAATTCAAACTGTTAACTAAGTCAATTTTTTCAAATTGGACAACTCCCTATCTACAGATTCTAGTTTTGTACATATTTTTTCTTTTTTCAATCTTAATTGCAGATTAGGTATACAATTTGAATTTTATGTATTTTTTAGCAAATTTTTTGTAAAAAATGGTTAATTTCGCAGAACTTTTTTTTGTTTTCGTAGAAATCGTTGTTCGTAAGATTTTTGTGACATTTTGGTAATTAATAATAAATGTTTAATAAATTATTGTAAAAAAATGTTTTCGGATTTTCGTGAAAAAACTGTTTGCAAATTTTCATGCAAAGCTTTTTGTGAATTATTATATCATGGTAGGTGGGTAAATGGCTTGAAGAGGTTGGCCAGAAAATCGGACCAGTTTTTCGGATCATTTTATGTTTACTTTCGGAAAATGTTTGTACTTCTTTAAACAATAAAGTTGTTTTGATGAACTATGGTGCATTGTCTTCACTATATAGGTTATACTCGTAATCAAATTTGATGCCTAGTTTCATTCAAAAAAATACATATTTGCTGTTAGAAACATTATAACACACTTGTTGTGTCCAGACTTTTTTATTCGCAATTATTTGCAAATATTTTTTTCTGGCAATAAAACCTAAGATTAGGGTATGAAGTTTTTTGTCACAGTCAGGCTTTTTTGTTTAAAATATCTAAACGTAAATCTAAACAAAGTTCTCATTGTTGATTTCATTTTTTTTTATAAATAAAACAACACTTTTATGGTTAAAATTTTTCTATTTTTTAATCACAGTTGTAAATATTTAATTGTAAATCTCAAAATTTTAATAAGATTTTATTTCTGACAACAAAACCTATGATTTGAGTTTTTTAGATTTTTTTTTAATTGTCACAGTTACAGCTTAGATTGTTCTAAATATTTAAATGTAAATCTCAAAATTTTAATAAAGATTTTATTTTTCTTTGATTGGTAATTTTTACAAAAAAAAACTTGTGTACAGAAAAAAGGTGGAAGGAGATTATTACATATGGTCCTACTGGGTAACACTGAATGTAATTTTTTTTTACCACTAGAAGCTCTTAAAATAATAGAAGACATCAGTAGTGTAATTAGAGACTCATTCATATAACTAAAATTTAAGAGCTTTTTTAAAATTTAGATATGTTTGTAGCTTATATTAGAGCAGCGTTATCTAGATATAAGAGTATTCCGATTCTCCCCTGTACGTTTTTTATTGCAAAACAAAAATATCGAGAAGATCTTTGTACAGTGTGCGAATTTATTTCAAAATATCAACATGTAATTAAAAATATGGTAGTTTGTAGCAAATTTTAATGTATCATTTGTAGGAAACAGTTCTATGGTTGCATTTAGAATATAATTTTTTTATTATTGTTATTTTTAAAGTGGTGTGTGTAGGAAACATATTCATTGTTGCATTTATAATGTGATTTCTATATTATTGTAATTTTTAAAGTGGTATGTGTAGGAAACATAACTATGATGTAGTATTTTTATGTTATTAATATGATACTACAATTAAAGAAGTTTTCAATCCGCATATGTTGTATTACAATAAAATATCACCTTATGTCTATCAAGCTGAATCAACATAATTCGCTTCCTGTCTATACTTGATATAACTGCAAGTCAACATATGCGACAAACAAAATGGTATATTGTACATCTTATATTCTTACATTAAATCCCAAAAAAGAATAAAACATAAGCAGAATACAGTTGTTTTGGATATCTAGTAACCATGTCTTATAAATACTTCAAAGTTCTCCAACAGTATAAAGGATACTTAATGTATTTAACATCAATAAGAATATTTCGAAACATGCTTATAATACGAGGCTAAACATACAATCATCTGAATAGACGTTGTTTGAGAGATACATATAACATATAGCTCGATGTTTAAAAATAACACGCTGAAACGATAGGATATTTAATGTATTCAGCATTACATACTACACGGAAACATTTCAAAGTTCTTTAACAACATTTATTTGTCATTAAAAAAGGGGGATATTTAGCATTATGGAAACGGGTCTGATACATATTGTATAATATGTGACTAAATTTAAGTATGTTTAAGGTATTTATGCATTCCAAAAGACTGGTTATTGGATTAACTCATGTATATACCTAAAATACATTAACTTATATACGTGTTTGCATGCGTCAGTGTGTGAGGGTTTTAGATAAAGAAGAAATAAAACAATAAAGTTTACTTAAACATTTTATGAATAGAAATTACCGATACAAAGGAAAGCAGTAAAATAATATTACACAAAAATCATCAATACATAAAAACAGAAGTGTAAAAAAGAAGTGAAAATTCACTAAAGTCTGGATGCAGCAAGTGCGCTATAGCAGCGAATTTTCATAGAAATGTTTTCAATAGCAAATATTTTGTCATTAAATGCTTATAACTATTTTTTTGTTTAACATAAAAAATCTAAATTTTGATATATAGTTTACACTCAAACTTACGTACCAAATTTGAATATTATAACTCTATTATTTTCAGATAATAATTTATCTAAACCATTTACAATGGAAGGCACTAACCCAATTTTATAACAATCGTTTTAAGTTATTACTGATGACACACACACACACACATATATATATATATATATATATATATATATATATATATATATATATATATATATATATATATATATATATAAAATATAAAATTGTAACTGATCCTGATATGAGTTCTAGGGGATCCTAGTTGGCGTTAATTTACAAAAATGTTTTCAAATAGGTAACTGAGATAATATAAAAATACATAAAATAGTATAAAACTTACTGACTAAAAATAAAAATAATAAAAACAAGTAAAAATTCACCAAAACCCTGAACGCAGTAAGGGTGTTATGACGACTAATATAGTTTACTTTTGTGATATAAACACGAGTGCCAAATTTGATTACCATAATTTCGTTATTTAAAGAGATACAAATTTTCAGTCATTTGAAGAAAATTTTTAAAATAGGTAACTAAGAAGAACTAAGAAGAATTAAAATTTAGTTACAGAAGTTAGGCTTAACAGTATTGATAAATTAGGAAACTAATAAAATTTAAAAAAAAAAACGTGAAAATATTAAAATTAAGTAACTTTAATTAACACCTCTATACATAAATATTGCAACCTGTTTGGATTATAAGGAGCGGCAAGAGTAGAGCTCTTTGTTTTATAACTTCTAAAGGGTCATACCCAGAATTCTCAACAAAGTAAAGTTTTTTATTCCTAAGACATTGATAAAACCCAAATTTATTACACAAAAAGTTAGATCGACACAGTAACTTCACTACACAAAATCCCATGTAGTGGTGAGGCTGTGCTTCCGGCATGAAATAAAACTATAAAATATGCCATGATTATTTATAATAGCACTATTATGTAACTAATGGAAATATTTTATTGGGAAAAGTACGAAATATTAGCAAATAGTTTTATTGTATAACAATGTCTGTAGATACATTTTCTATATTTACACATTTCTCTTCACTAGCCCTTTTTGCACCGCCATCATCGGCGTCATCGGCGTCGTCTTCGTTTTCAGCATCAGCCTCAGCGTCGTCATCAGTTAGGAATTTATCCTCATCCGAGAGGAAAGGTTTGAGTGCACTCAAATACCCAGACAAACCGCATCTCTTTAGACTGGTACAGAAAAAGTTTATCTACATTTTCCCATGGCAATCCAGGTAAAGTCTGCACAATTCAGCTGCATAATTATATAGACGATATCGTTTCATCCATCTCGATTCCGACATGTATCGTCCCATTCCATACACCAATTAATGTTCAGCATCGAATGCGATATCGCTAAATTGAGTGCAAAAATAGCTCACAGCACTTTTTAAGTCATTAGGTTCACTATAATTCATGCAACACATCCACATGAGACTACTACTCGTCTAAAGCTTCAAAATAAAGGAGAAATACATGATGTTTAATGTTGAAACTCTCGTAATATATTCTAACATAATATTTTACATTACATCTATTTATTAACCACAATATGCTTATGTATCATTATGAAATAAAACCAATTATATTAATCAGCGGTTTTCACATATCCGCTGTGAACGTCTCCTCACATCCGATCACTACCTTAATGCGCCATCTCAATACAGCATTATACAGTGTGTTGTAACTTCTCCCTTACCAGATAAGATTTAGGGTACCTAAATCTTGAGATTCATGTCCTCCAGGGGATCTTCATGGATCTTCTTAATTTCATTAATGATGTTGAACTCGGTGGCGGAGCTGGTTCTTCTGATTTTAAATTTCCATGAACAAAAGCAGGCTACTGTTAATAAAAGGGCACAAACAGTTAAAGTAAAAACACTTATAGAAGTATGGATTACAGGAACATAAGATGTTTATTACATAAGAACTTATTTTCATTATAAAGGATATTTAATGAACTTAACATTGTATGATGCATGGAAGTAAAAGCTCTCTAACAAGAGGTATATTTCGCTAAAAAGGATATTTAATGTACTTAGCATCACATGATACAACTCTTAAATACAATGCATTGATAATACTTATATAATTACAAATTATATGTTATTCGCCAATAAACTCTCAAAAAGTGTTTATTACATAAGAACTTATTTTTATTATAAAGGATATTTAATGAACTTAACATCGTATGATACATGGAAGTGAAAGCTCTCTAACAAGAGTTATTTTTCGCTAAAAAGGATATTTAATGTACTTAGCATTGCATGATACAAGGATTCAACTGTTAAATCTAAAGCATTGATAACACATATAATTACAAATTATATGTTTTCACCAATAAACTCTCAAACAGGTGGTTATTAGGTAAGAAATACTGATTGGATACCTTCTTTCGGTTACAACTTGATAAAAGTGGATGCTATTTATCAAAAACCAAATCGTGATATTGCTGTATTTATTAATCACAGTGAATTTTGAGTGTATATCCAAGTTTTCACCTTCGTTATGATAATACATTTGAGAAATAGGGCTTAAAAGTATTAAAAAACTGAATACCGCAGTCAACACCTATACAGACCAAACCATTCTATTTCATGATGACAACATGTATCAGATAGTAAGCGATAATGGAGTTAGGTTTTCAATTTTACAAGCTGGATTTACATCAGACCTCTATCCAGACACTCAATCAAAAATCGAAAACATTTTTTTGCTACACCAGTGGCATGTTGTGCTGTTTCCACAAGAAACGATAGTTTGAATTCAACGAATTCGCCATCATCATCTTAAACAAGGTTGCACCTTTTAACCTCGATATATTTGGTACACAATGCCCGAGTGAAACTGTTTTCTTACAACTACAAAAACTTTTTGCAGAAACTAACAACTTTCAAAGACGTCTTGGATGAAGATTATGAAGATTATTTGTAACTTTAATATATTTAATTTAAATGTAGGTATACAGATTTGAACCTGTACCGATACAACCGACAAAGAGCATACATATATGTATAATGATTTGGAGCTATAGCCATACAACAGACATACAACAAGCAAAACACATATATGTATAAAGATTAGAACCTATAACCATACACACATAACAAACATATATGCATACATATATTCATATACACATACAATAAACAACACAACATGCATACTTACATTAAGATTTGAACCTATAGTTATACATACAATAAACCACACATTAATGTGCATACATACCTTGAGATTTGATCCTGTAACCACATGACAAACAACGCACATACATACATCAAGATGTGAACCTATAACCATTAAGATTCGAACCTATAACCATACAAACAACAAACAAAGAACACGCATACTTACATTAAGATTTGAGCCTGTAGTCATACATAATAACAACACACAACACGTATACATACATCAAGATTTAAACCTATAACTATTAAGGCTTAAACCTATAGTCATACATACAATAAACAACATACATACATATATCGAGATTTGATCCCGTAACCACAAGACAAAAAACATACCCTACATACATCAAGATTTGAACCTATACCGATACAACAGACAAACAGCATACATATATGTATAATGATTTGGACCTGCAGCCATACATACATTAAAACAACGCACAACACACATACATACTATGGATGTTAATTACATCTCGCACTTGTTGATCTTGATTACCTGGGATGGTAATATTAAATCCAAAGGTAAACATTTAACATAACTTTATTATTTCACAAATTGATTAAACTTTATGCACTAAATATCTACACGTGATACACTATACATGACTCGAAAAAAGTGTGAACAGATAAAGCTTGCCAGTGAGTTGTTTTGATCAGGTTAACTCTGAGAAGAGAGAAATCGCCTGGTGTTTCTTAGTTGCCGTAGTTCTTGACAGCTGGCTGTCGCAGGACATAACTTTCAACTGTCAAGAGTATTTACGCAGAAACACAGAGTAGTGTTGGCAGAAACACTGTGGTCGGAACCACCGCCACACATACATCAAGACTTGAACCTATAACCATTAATATTTGAACCTATAACAATACATACAATAAACATCAACAACAACATGTAAGAAGCACATGTGTAGGTGGTTTCATGTATGGTGGAAGTTTATTGAGGGGTGTGGCATACTAGGTGTTTTAAAATATTAATCACATCGATATAATTTTCATATAAATATGTATTTTTTGAGGTGTTCAATGCCTACTCATGTATTCTTTTTTTATTAATATATAAGTAGCAATAGTGTTTGTAAAAACACCAATGATAAATAGCCGACACAGCTCATAAGCTGCCTCTAAAGACAACATACATGGAACATCTGTTTAAACGGTTTCAAGTATGATGTGAGTTTATTGAGAGGGGTTGCATGCTAGATGCTTTAAAATATTAGCTACATTGATATAGTTTTCACTTTAAATCGGGATAGGTTTGTAAAAACATCAATGTTAAATGGCTGGTAGGGCTCATAAGTCGTCTCTAATCAACAACAACATGTAAGGATCACTTGTTTAGACGGTTTCATGTTATGTAAGTCGCGATAGTTTTTGTAAATAGCCAACACAGCTCATAAGTTTTTAAAACCTATGTTCGGCACTAATAATGTATTGAGTTGGTAAACTCTGAAAAAATATCTATCACCACAATATAAACCTGTGTTCAACACTAATAGGTCCTAAATAACAAGGGGTTTCATTAAATATAACAGACAAAGGATAAGTATCACCTCTCAGATACAGGTGTTAAAGAACGATATTCAATATAAACCTGTGTTCAGCACTAATAGATCGTCTATTCCGAAGGAACCATCTCTATATATCATACATTCATCCTCTGATGAAGCCACCTCTGACCAACCAACCAACCAACTAGTTGGTTGTACTAGACAACCAAGTTATATGCTGCCAGGTTACTTGATCATGCATCCAGGTCAGCCACCGACGACGTTTAAGAGCAGTTAGCACTGTTTTATCTACAACTTCAAGGGTTATGGTGATTAGACTCTGTGTTAGACAACATGTAAAAAAAACACATGTTTAGATGGGTTTATGTATGGCGAAAGTTTATTGAGAGGTGCTGTATGCCTGTGTAGTTGTACGTATCTAAGTCTCTTTTCATTCCTTCATAATCTGATGAAGCCACCTTTTGTTGACGAAATAATGGTTTTAAATGTACGTCATAATCTATTCCGAAGGAACCATCTCTATAGATCATACAATCATCCTCCTAAGTGTTTTTTCACTCCTCCTCTGATGAACCCACCTTTGTTGACGCAACAATCGTTTCTCAGGCCAATCATCTCACCATCATCTCGGGATTCCAAGTTATTTGCCTACACCTCTGAACTGCGACCTGTCAACCGTCACCTGTCTCTGTGACATCCCCCGGGTCAGCTAGGTGGCGAAGACGTCGGGTCGGAACAGCCTTGGGATGGCAGTCGTGACAGCCACCCCGAGGCTGTTCCGACCCCACGTCCCCGCCACACACCACTTTAAAAATTATAATAATATTTTTTTTAAATTATAAATGCAACCATACAACTGTTTCCTACAAATGATAAATTGAAATTTGCTACAAACTTCCAAATTTTTAATTACATGTTGATATTTTGAAATAAATTCGCACACTGTACAAAGGTCTTCTTGATATTTTTGTTTTGCAATAAAAAACATACAGGGGAGAATCGGAATACTCTTACATCTAGATAATTCTGCTCTAATATCAGCTACCAACATATCTAACTTAAAAAAAACACTTAAACTTTAGTTCTATTAATGAGTCTCTAATTACACTAGTGATGTCTTCTATTATTTTAAGAGCTTCTAGTGGTATATTAAATTGTTCAATATTTCCCAATTATATAGTTTAAAATTGAATAAAGCTGTTTTTCTTTGTATTTTCACCAGACATCTAGTTAGATTATATGAGTCGTTGGTTTTCTCTCCCACGTTGTTTTCCATATTAAATTATTCTGGATAATACATTTAAAAACTCTTCGAATGTCCACAAATCGAAAAACACACAGGTATGTTGCAATTTTTCTGTGATATTTTACTATGGGCAAGAATTTTAGTAGAGGGTCTACACCAACTTGTAATTGTTTCTCCGTTTGTTGTAAGAAAATATGTTGTTTGGGATATGAGTTCACAGTTTTTCGGCTTTAGTTTTTTCTCACTGATTTTCCTATTGATTTCCAATAACTTTTGATGAAATACACCTTCTTGTGTAGGTTGATAATTATCTGTTGCATCTGGCAGAAGCACTTCATCTATTATTTGTTGTAGGGTTTTTTTCTATTATTTGTTGTAGAGTTTTTTTTCGTATTTAACTACTTGATCACCACCTTGTTTGAGAGTTTATTGTTTTGCGAGAGACATAATTTGTAACTATATAAGTATTATCAATGCCTTGAACTTAACAATTGAATCCTTGTATCATGCAATGTTAAGTACATTAAATATCCTTTATAATGAAAAATAAGTTCTTAAGACTGTCGACCAACTGCCATGTAAATGTCATTTCAACCAACAACGTGTATATTGTTACAAAGCATATCAATAGATGTAGGTGCGGTGTTGCCACATCTCCAGAATTTACCCAACATCTGGGAATTTTTGCACAATCTGGCAACACCGCCTCCCCCGGGGGTGCCTGGGGTGACCCCCCTCAGGCGAAGTCTCAACCCCCTAGGACCAGAAATAACGAAGTTACCAACTTGTACCCCGTCGGGACGGATAACTGAGGTCTGCACATTCCGAACACCCTGTATACACACCCTGTATGCGCAGAGAACCCTTACACCCTGTATACGCAGAGATATCTTATATTACGAGAAACACCTCTTGTGTAACATAGGAGTGATGACCACATTTGGATCACCTGTATATACATCCCCCTGTATACATACGGGACCGATCTGTATTCACAGAATCTTCTAGTAAAAGAAGGTCCTGGAACATTCTGGAATAGAATGCTCGAGAACCAACTGGAAGGTGCGATGGCTATATAAAGATGGAAGTAAGCCAGCGGAGGCAGTTCAGTAAGAGAATGTGGTAGTGACTTGAACAAGCAGTGTAAAGTGTTAAGAGAGTAGCTACTGTAGTACCAGTGTAGAGACTTGTGTGCAGATTAGTAATTGTAGACAGTAAATTAAGTGTTTTGTGAGAGAGACATTCTAGAAATTTTATTGTATCCATATTTAGAGTGTAAATAAAGTTGTTTTGTTAAAATTTAAAGTCTCACTTATCCAGAACCCGGAGAAAACGCAACAATTTGGTGTCGGAAGTGTGGGATAAGTGAGTGAAGAAGTGAACAACTAAGCTAGCTGTAAATGGTAAACACTAGATCGACTGACTACGACGAGATGGCTGAAATCAAAGAGTTGATGGACTTACTAAAAAAACAACGCGAAGAAGACGAACGACGACGACAAGAAGACAAAGAAGAACTCAAGAAGCAACGCGAAGAAGACGAACAACGGCGCGAAGAAGACGAGAGAAGGCGACAAGAAGATAAAGAAGACCTCCGAAGTATGTTCCACAATATGAGAATCGATGTAAAAGAAGAAATTGAACAGATCAACGAACAAATAGAAAAGGTGAACAGTAAAGTGGAAAATGCAACAGAGGATTGGAACAAACGATGGGAAGAAGTTGAAGGGTTGAAAGAACAAATGAAGATGATGATGAAAGGCACAGAAGTCAGACATAGAGAACTGACAGAACAGGTGATGGGCCAGACTGATAGAACTCAACCAAGAGGAGTTACTGGAATGTCCCCAGTTCAAAATCGTACGGAACAAGATATGCCAATCGTGCAGCAGCCTCATGGAACCTTGAAGCCGCCGACTTTTGACGGAGAAACATCGTGGCCCATGTACAGGAGGCAGTTTGAAGCGGCAGCTCTCAGCAATGGGTGGAGCGAACAACAGGCAGCAACTGCTCTAATTCTCTCGCTTCGAGGTAAAGCCCTAGAAATCCTCCAGAACATCCCGGAGTCTAAACAGCAAAACTACTTAACAGTGATACAGGCCCTAGATTTGAGATATGGTAACAAGTACATGAGCCAGGTCTACCAGACACAACTAAAGTCAAGGGTCCAAAAGCCAAATGAGACGCTGCAAGAATTTAGTGCCGAAGTGGAGAAAATTGTGCGACTGGCATATCCCCAAGCCCCAGAAGAATTTGTCAACCAGATCACCGTCCAGACCTTCATCGATGGGGTACTTGACAATGAAATGCAACAAGCTTTAAGGCTCGGAAGGTTCAAAACACTTACAGACTGCGTAATTTATGGCTTGGAATTTGAAGCAGCGAAGAATGCATCTCAACCTCGCCGCAACAGGCTGCGCGAAGTGAAGGAGATAGAGGACTTTGCAGACACGACAGCGGAACTAAGGCAAGAAATGAAGTTGATAAAAGAAGCCATAAGCAAGCTCACTGTACCGGTTGGGGCACGTAGGACGAAAGCAGATTGGTCAGACATAGAATGCTACAAGTGTGGTAGGAAAGGGCACATAAGTAGGCAGTGCTCACAAACCCAACAGGTGGCTCGCAGAAGACAAGATTACACCAACAGGGAGCGCCATCAGGGAAATCGACCTGACGCCAGTGTAGGTGGGCGACACGTAACATGCGAGACCCAAGGCCTCAAGGTCAGGGTCTCCACTATCCGACGCTACCGCGAGAGCCTCGTTATACCTGGCAGCATAGACGGAAGACAATGCAGTTTCACCATCGATACTGGTGCCACTAGATCCGTTGTACGTCCAGACATGTTGCCAAATATGTCGGCACTCACGACCAACAAACAGCCTGTGTTGGAGACAGCGAAAGGAGATAGGATACCCGTGCATGGAGAGGCCAATTTTTACATTAAGCTGGGCAGTACTGAGCTGCAGGTCAAGGCTGTCGTCGCAGAAATCGTCGACGAATTTATTCTGGGCTTGGATATAATGGAAGAGTGTGATGTCTTTTCAGTGGACTTCCAAAATAAGATTTTGAGAATCGGCAACGAAGAGTTGTATTTATCTCCAACAGCAGGCGAAGCTAATCTCAGGGTGAGACTTATTGTCGACGAGGATACACGGATTCCTGGTAACAGTGAGAAGATTGTCAGAGCCAGGCTAGAGAAGAAACTTGATGGTATGTCTGCTCTCATAGCGGAGCCCCTAAAATGATGGTGCCCTCGTCGCACGATGCTTAGTAGACCCGAAGAAGACAATACCCATAAGAGTGGCTAACGTGCAAACTAACAGAGTCACATTGAAGAAAGGTGAGGTTATCGCCACTTGCGAGCCCATTGACCGAGTGACGTTGTCAAGAAACGTGACACCCACTGCATTAGACAGAAGACTGCCAGTAGAAATAGTAGAGCGGTTCAAGAATTCATGGGGCCAATTGAACAACATGGAGATGGAAATGGCCCTGAAGTTCATATTGGAGGAGGCCGATATTTTCGCTCAAGATAAAATCACAGGTCGTACGAGTCTAGTGCAACACAGAATTAATACTGGCGACGCAAGACCAATTAGACAGCCGCCGAGAAGACTGCCTTTTGCCAAGCAATCAGAAATCAAGGCGATGGTTAACGAAATGCTGGAAGATGGTGTGATCGAGGAGTCTAATAGTCCTTGGTCGTCCCCAGTAGTTTTGGTCACCAAGAAAGACGGCACTATGAGATTTTGCGTGGACTATAGGAAGCTGAATGATGTCACCAAGAAAGACAGTTATCCCCTGCCCCGGATCGACGACACTTTGAACACTTTGGCCAGATCAAAGTGGTTCTCTACATTAGACCTGAAAAGTGGCTACTGGCAAGTAGAACTCCATAAAGACGATAAGGAGAAGACTGCTTTTTCCACCGGGAATGGGTCGTACCAATTCAAGGTCATGCCATTCGGCTTATGTAATGCTCCTGCCACCTTCGAGCGACTAATGGAGTTAGTGCTGAGAGGACTGACATGGGAAACATGCCTGGTGTATCTCGATGATGTCATGGTGATTGGAAGGACTTTCGATGAACACCTGTCGAATCTGAAACAAGTTTTCTCCAGGCTGAGAGGTGCCAATCTGCAACTCAATCCCAAGAAATGCGTCCTCTTCCAGAAGAAAGTGAGTTTCCTTGGACATGTCGTTTCTGAGAAAGGGATAGAAACCGATCCAGAGAAAATAAAGGCAGTAAGAGACTGGCCTGTGCCGAAGAACAAACATGAGGTCAGAAGTTTTATGGGACTTTGCAGCTACTACCGACGCTTTGTGAAGTACTTCAGCAGCATTGCGAAACCTCTACATAGCCTAACTGAAAATAAGGCCGAGTTCATCTGGTCACCAGATTGCCAACAGTCTTTTAGAGAACTCAAACATCGTCTTCTCACTGCTCCTGTACTAGCTTATCCTCAGGACGAAGGACTGTTTATACTGGACACCGATGCTTCCCAGTATGGCATTGGGGCAGTACTCTCACAGCTCCAAGCCGGAGAAGAAGTTGTAATAGGCTACTTCAGCAAAACGTTTGGAAAAGCAGAAAGAAATTACTGTGTAACCCGGAAAGAACTGCTGGCAGTTGTAAGATCCATCGAACATTTCCACAGCTTCCTGTACGGAAGAACATTCCGCGTGAGGTCGGATCACTCTGCTCTGCAATGGCTTCTGAACTTTAGAAATCCCGAAGGACAGATAGCACGATGGATAGAGAAACTGCAGAGCTACGACTTCCGGATTGAATATTGAAGAGGAAGAAGTCACGCCAATGCAGACAGCCTCTCAAGAAGACCATGTTCAGTGCATGAATGTAAATTTTGCGAGAGACAAGAGAACAAAGAGATCGACAAAGTAACTCATCAGATCAAACAACTGGTGACGGAACAGGAGAATAACACCGATCTAGACGTAAATCTTGAATACATCAGAGACGCACAGAAGACAGATCCAGACTTGAAAAATATTAGAGAATGGCTCGAAAAGGGGAGAAGACCTGAGTGGCACGATGTGTCCCGGCTTGGGGCAGAGGTTAAAGGCTACTGGCTACAGTGGGACTCCTTGTGCCTAAAGAATGACTTGATCACTCGAAAATGGGAAACTGTCGATGGTAGAGACTGTATATACCAGACTGTTGTGCCAAGTGAGTGCATAGACGGTGTTCTTCATGAGTTACACAATAGTAGAAGTGGAGGCCATTTTGGGGTCAACAGGACTCTCGCCAGAGTCAGGGACCGCTTCTATTGGATAAATTGCCGAAGAAGCGTGGAAGAATGGTGCAAACGGTGTGACCAGTGTGCTTCAAAGAAAGGACCAAAGACCCGATCCAGAGGAAAAATGATGCAGTACATCTCAGGTACACCGTGGGAAAGAGTTGCCGTAGACATCGCAGGACCTTTTCCAATCACAGAGTCTGGGAACAGATACATAATGGTGGCGATGGACTACTTCTCGAAATGGCCTGAAGTTGCGCCGATCCCCAACCAAGAGGCAACGACCGTAGCAGAAGCCCTGTTGGAAAATGTCATATCGCGACATGGCGTACCATTGGAGATTCACACCGACCAGGGCCGGAATTTCGAATCAGAGGTCTGGAAGAGCCTAATGGACTTGCTAGGCATAAAGAAAACACGAACAACGCCACTCCACCCTCAATCAGACGGCATGGTAGAACGGCATAACAGGACCATCAACCAGTATCTTGCTATGTTTGTCGATGAGAATCAGAGAAACTGGGACAAGCTGATACCTCTGTTCCTCCTAGCTTACAGAAGCTCTCAGCATGAATCTACCGGCTACACTCCATCCATGATGTTGACCGGCAGAGAGATGCGGTTACCAATCGACATGACAAGACCACCACCGAACGAGGACATAGCGGACCTAGCTACGTTACCTGAGTATGTCGCCGACCTAGAAGGAAAACTGCGCACTATACACAGATGTGTCAGAGATAGGCTCCTCTTAAGCAGCGACCGGATGAAGATGCGCTTGGATCGCAGAGCAACACCCCATACATTCAAGGAAGGTGATGCAGTGTGGGTGAACCAACCAAGAAGGAGAAAGGGCCTTAGTCCCAAACTTCAGAAACCATGGGAAGGGCCATACTTGGTGACTAAGAAAATTAACGACCTAGTCTACAGAATCCAGATGTCTCCAAGAACTAAACCCAAAGTTGTTCACATAGAGAGGTTGAGTCCCTATCGAGGCAACGAACCCCCAAGTTGGCGGCCGGTAAATACTGTTCGGGACGAACAGTCTTAAGGAGGGGGGCAGTGTTACAAAGCATATCAATAGATGTAGGTGCGGTGTTGCCACATCTCCAGAATTTACCCAACATCTGGGAATTTTTGCACAATCTGGCAACACCGCCTCCCCCGGGGGGTGCCTGGGGTGACCCCCCTCAGGCGAAGTCTCAACCCCCTAGGACCAGAAATAACGAAGTTACCAACTTGTACCCCGTCGGGACGGATAACTGAGGTCTGCACATTCCGAACACCCTGTATACACACCCTGTATGCGCAGAGAACCCTTACACCCTGTATACGCAGAGATATCTTATATTACGAGAAACACCTCTTGTGTAACATAGGAGTGATGACCACATTTGGATCACCTGTATATACATCCCCCTGTATACATACGGGACCGATCTGTATTCACAGAATCTTCTAGTAAAAGAAGGTCCTGGAACATTCTGGAATAGAATGCTCGAGAACCAACTGGAAGGTGCGATGGCTATATAAAGATGGAAGTAAGCCAGCGGAGGCAGTTCAGTAAGAGAATGTGGTAGTGACTTGAACAAGCAGTGTAAAGTGTTAAGAGAGTAGCTACTGTAGTACCAGTGTAGAGACTTGTGTGCAGATTAGTAATTGTAGACAGTAAATTAAGTGTTTTGTGAGAGAGACATTCTAGAAATTTTATTGTATCCATATTTAGAGTGTAAATAAAGTTGTTTTGTTAAAATTTAAAGTCTCACTTATCCAGAACCCGGAGAAAACGCAACAATATGTCATCACCCATTAACGTGTTATGTATATAACAGACATGTCTGTTTGGGGTCTACTGTCCTCTATATGTCATGTATATATATATATATATATATATATATATATATATATATATATATATATATATATATATATATATATATATATATATATATGTCATTTCATCAAACACTTAAGAATTTTAAGTTTTTGTAGGCTTTGTTATATTTTGAAGGCGGTTCATTTCTATCACTCCATTCAAAAGATGTAAGGATTTAAAGTTTAGACCTGAAGTCCTCATTTTATTGTACTGCTAGCGGATTTGCGCAATAATAATTTCAAGTTTCAAACATATTTAGTACTCGATGCTGATAGTCATGTTACAGCTCATTCATTTTTAGTTTAAGCTGTTTCAATAGGTAAATCAATTATACCTCACACACTCATACAATAGGAATTCAACTCTATCGTGGTCCATATTTCAACGTGTGTTCATATTTCAACTAACAACATTAGTCTTAAAAAAAGTAAGCTATTATTAGATTGTTTCCAATTTATCAGGAATGAGTGGTTTGAAGTCAACAGTACGTTCATCAACCTCTATCCGTTGGAGTCTGGTGGACTATTAGCCGTCACACTCCCGCTAATATATATATATATATATATATATATATATATATATATATATATATATATATATATATATATATATATATATATATATATAAAGCTCGTATCTCTTTGCTTGACCCGCTACTATTTAAGAATATAGCTAGCCACCGGTTCCCTAGATAACCGAGTCTGGATTCTAAAAATCTGCTTCTAAGAATTTACCATACTCACCACCTCCGGCGTGGCCGCCGCAGCCTGAACGCCCCCGACTACTTCCTAAGTGGAGTCGTCGAGACGATTACCATGACACCAAACATCATACCTTTACACTGCTTAATAAAAAAGTTGGTTTGCACATGCGTAAACCGCCATATTTGAATTCTACTCATCGAGACGATTACCATGATACCAAACACTATACCACTTCGTCACTTAATAAGAACGTTGGTTTTCGCATGCGCCAACCGCCATATTTACATACGTCATTTTCATAAAGATTAAAATGACAGGTCTTATTATTTAGATGGGTTAGATCGAATATCGATTCAGATTCTAAAAATCCGATTATGACTGGGGGCGCAGCCTCCACCGCCCTCACCGCCGCCTCCGGCGACGGCAGATGCTATTTTTGAATTCTACTCATCGAGACGATTACCATAATACCAAACACTATACCTCTACACCGCTTAATAAAAAAAGTTGGTTTGCGCATGCGCAAACCACCATGTTTAAATTCTACTCTTCGAGAAGATTACCACGACACCAAACACTATGCCTCTACACAGCTTAATAAAAAAAGTTGGTTTGCGCATGCGCAAACCGCCATCTTTACATACGTCATTTTCATAAAAATCAAAATGGCAGCTCTTATTATTTGGACAGGTTAGATCAAATCTCGATTCAAAATTTAGATTTTTGAATTTTTGCGCTCGACGGCCGCCATATTGGACGCCATCTGGGATGACGTCATCTCAGGTTAGACCCCTAGTGGGCCCCCACCCAGTGATGTCATTGCGCGCATGCGCAATGGCGGGGTAGAGGTCTCAGAACCCCTCATCTATACCTACTATATAGATATATATATATATATATATATATATATATATATATATATATATATATATATATATATATATATATATATATATATATATATATATATATATATATATATATATATATATATATATATATATATATATATATATATATATATATATATATATATATATATATATATATATATATATATATATATATATATATATATATATATATATATATATATATATATATATATATGTCCATAGTACACTTTGAGCACTTATACAGTTCATACACCTTATACACTTTGTATATATTCTGGATGTGTATATCACAAAATTTAAAAATTTAATAACGATATCGCTCTACAGTATGTAAAATGAGGATTCTTTGACCAAATCAGTTCCTGTAAATCATTGCGGGTGCACAATCACCATTTTCTGCATTTACTTACTGGATAAAATTTTACGTCGAAGATGGACGTTATGGAGACAAGTATAATTGGGAATTAATATTTTATGCTTTTCATTCCACATCAAAAAGCAAATAATGTGAAAACACCACAAAACATGTATTGACTTGCGAAATTAAATTAAAAAAACATGTGTAAGTACCTGTTTGAATGCCGAGAAATCATGAAAACTATTAGGTACACGCTTTTTTATCGTTGTTGTATGTCAGTTGTATATAAGCAATCGGTCAAAATGATTTCAACCCCATGAATTTATTGTATTGGCATTAGTGAGAGCTACAATACATTAGAGAAATAGCATTCACGCTTTGTTCTTCATATTCATAACAAGCATTATAGAAATATCCCTAAGACAACGTTATTAGATTAAATAATAACTGGATTTTCATTAGTATTTTGCTTCCAATAGTTGAAAAATCGCCAAATGAGTGATCATATAAAGACGGTTGTGTTAATAATTTTCTATCCTTTAAAGCAAGAGCGGGCAGTACGGTTAAAAATGTGTCACAACTGAGAATTAAAGCCAAAGCAAAACAGACCATGTTTATAGTCTATATTCTCACTGAATTTTTTAAAATTTTATTGTGCTATTCTGAACACCTAATTCATCATAACAGAGTTCTAGAAAACTTCGTAATAGATTTACCGAAAATAGTAATAAATTCCTGTTTTTCCTGTTTTCATCTATCCCATTGACAGATGGCGCTGTTAGACGTCTTTAATTGTTTAGTGACTTAGTTGCCCGGTAGGATGTACGATTACAACATGACTTACGATTAGAACAAATAGTATTAACGTAAACGAATTTTAATATTCTTTGATGAGCATACAGCCGCCTGCACTGTTACGTTTTTTGTTTGAGTTATATATTATGCACCTATAAACAGCAGATTGGCTGAGTTCAACAGGCGCCAACAGTTGAATAGTTGTGTCAACAAAATGCGTTCTCCAGTCCCGCTGTGCTTCTTTTGGAATTCAACTGTTGCCAATTTCTTAAAGCGCGGAGTGAAGCATCTATCACGTCACTGTAGTCAGCAGATAAACGCTTAAACACAGCTGCGGGCGCCTAGTGAACTCGGCCATTGTTAACAAACATGTTGCAATGGGAACCTGTACACAATGAAATCAACCTATAGTTATAGTTTAGTTCACTGCCTGTATATGACCAACCACTTTTTAAGTGACTTTGGACATATCACACAAAAATGTCTATTTTTTACTAGAAGTTATTTCTCCTGTTATTAGCGAATTTTTGTTAAGAGAATCAGGAATTGATGAAATCGCTAGACTTATTTAGGGTAGGCATAGGTACCTATGTTATAAAATCTTTTTATGAAAAGGTGGCTAGTGGCAGTATCTTGGAAACTACAATAGGAGGCGTAAAATTTTCCCTTGAGTCATAAAACATACTATTATGGACCTCAAAATAAAATAACAATCGAGGGAACGCGAATCGTATTTGCTCGATTGCCGATTTGACGAATAATGTACATGTTTGGTTTGTTTTGAATAGCAATTAACAAGCCTATTACCCAACTTGTCCTAACCTATTATGTTTATGGCTACATTGAATTATAACTTTGAATTGGAAGGAAACCCGGGTGAACTGCAGTCTAGGCAATTTTCAAACAGAAAGATGTGTGGCATAAGAATTTTTGCTATATTTTAATTGTACTCATTTATTTTTCATTGCGGCTTAATTTTTACAGAAATCATTTCGTATTTACCAATGCGTAATATCATTTTCTTGCCATAACTAAATATAAAAATAGATCTTTGAAACAAATTAAGTTTACTTGGAGAACCCAGATCACCACAACACATCTATTTAAAGACCTGACGATCCTTTCACTAACAAAGTTAGAGTCATCAGAGAATGAAAAATTCTAGCAGTGAGAATTTTACATCCTCTGATGACGCTAACTTTGTTAGTGAAGTGAGCTTCAGATCTTTAAAAAGAGGTGTTGTGGTGATTTGGGTTCTCCAAGTGTACTTATCAGTGCTCATCACAGGTTCTAATCTTCACTTAGTGAAACAAATTACTTGCAAAATCAGTAATAATTGAAACAGGTTTCCCACTCGTCTGGAAAACCGGGAAAAGTCAGGGAATTTGTAGAAGAAAAATTCTTTTCAGGGAAATCAGGGAAAATTGTGAAAATATTGACTAAGAGTCGGGGAATTTTTGTCCCTGTTAGGGAATAATTATTTATTGCCTTTTTATGATAAATAATTGAAACAATATGTTTGCTTTTTGTGAAATTCTGAACCATTTACTTAATGATTTATTTTTCCACAAAACCACAATATTTGTTTTTCTTTAGTTGTGCGTTCAATGGTCGCTTTGTATTTGAAATGGGGAAGTGTTTTCCGCCATGACGCGAGGACCTACTGTATTTTGTAGTAGTGTAGCGTTGCACTTGTTGGGGGTAAATTGTAAAAGATCAAAGTCGGGAAAATATATTTTGGCATGTCAGGAAAATTAGGGAAAAGTCAGGGAAATTGATGTGCTGTTTTTAGTGGGAACCCTGTGAAAGCTCGCAGTAGCCTACTATAAGGTTTAAGAATGTTAAAAAATAAAAGAGTGAATCTTTTTTGATGTTCTTAAAATGAGTATTATTTCACCAAATCAGTTCCTATAAATCATTGTATAGATGAAAAATCACAATTTTCTGTATTTACTTACTGGATAAAATGTTATGTCGTAGAGGGAGGTTACGGAGACAGGTATAAATTGTGAATTAATATTTTATACTTTTCATTCCAAAGCAAATAGCAAATAATGTGAAAACACATCAGAAAATGTATTGACTTACTAAATTAAAAAAAAAAAACATGTGTAAGTACCTGTTTGAATGATGAGAAAAAATGAAAACTATTAGGTATCGTTACTGTATGTCAGTAGTATGTAAGCAATCGGCCAAAATGATTTCAAGCACAAGAATTTATTTTATTATTGTCATTAGTGTACAATACAATAGAAAAATAGCATTCACGCTTTATTCTTCATATTCATAACAAGCATTATAGAAATATCCCTAAGACAATGTTAAAAGACTAAATAATAACTGGATTTTCATTAGAAATTTGCTTTCAATAGCTGAAAAATCGCCAAACGAGTGATCATTGGTTGTATTAACAATTTTCTAGACTCCAAACCAAGCGTGGGAAGTACGGTAAAAAAAGTGCCCCAACTGAGAGTTAAAGCAGGCAGAGCATTTTTATTTTTATAGTCTATATTCTGACTCGATTTTATTATGTTATTCTAGACACCTGATTCATTATAACAGATTTCTAGAGAACTTTGCTGTAGATTTACCGAAAATATTAATAAATTCTTGTTTTAATCTATCCCATTGACAGATGGCGCTCTTTGATTGGTTAGTTCTTTGACATTCTTTGATTGGTTAGTTATTAGTTGCACGTTAGGATGTACGATTATGACATGACACGATTAGAACAAATAGTATTAACGTAAACGAATTTTAATAATATTTGATTAGGGTACAACCGTCTGCGTCGATATGTGTTTTTGTTTGAATTATATATTATTATACACCAATAAACGGAAGATTGGCTGAGTTCACTAGGCGCCATCAGTTGAATAGTTGTGTCAACAAAATGCGTCACCAGTCCCGCTGTGTTTCTTTTGGAACTCAACTGTTGCCAATTTCTTAAAGCGCGGAGTGAAGAACAAACTTGACAAAATAGTGCTTGAAGTCAAGATTTCGTTCATCTGTCTCCAACCGCTGAAACGTGTCGGTAGTCAGCAGATGAGCGCTTAAACTCAGCTGCTGGCGTATATAATAAACTAGGCCCATTTTAACAAAGGTTATGTCGCAATGGGAACCTGTACACAGTGAACTCAACCTATAATTATAGTTGAGTAGTGGCATTGGTGATTGGCCATAGTGCGGAAATAGGCCGACGTTAACGAAAAAAAGTATACATAATCCCTAACCCCCCTTCCAAACTTTGCTAACTCTGGGTAATCAGAGTCATGAACTGACGTACAAAATGTTACCCTAGTGTAATTAAATAATTGAAGTTCTGCTATTTACCGTTAGATGGTGTGAAGATCATGCCATATCAAGTGTCAATTATTATTATTCTGAACTTTCACTTATAACTAACAAAATAACAAATTACTTAAATTTTAAACAAATTTGATCTGTCAATTTTTGATGTTTTTAATCTTTATGAATTCTGATTGTAAAAATAAACCAATTATTGTCAATTTGGCGTATTAACATACATAAGCCAAAAGAAAGAAACAAAGAAGATTGTTTCCTCTGAATTTCAACTAAAATTAACATTCTAATGTTAGTCAATAGTATGGCTCATTCTACCCAATAAATCAGAGGGCGTTAATGAAATATATTGTTTTTAGCATTGTAAGATGGGGAAGTAAAGATATAAAAAAGTAGACAATATTTTAACTGAATAAACAAATTATTAATTATCAAAATTGATCAACATGGGTAGATAATAATTTAGGAGATTAAAATTTTTTGTTTAAGTGATTGATTTTCTGAATAGATACAGATCAATTTAATCAATTTTTGTTCAAACAACTTTCATTTTGGTATGCTGACACTTCAGGAAAACGAATACGTAACGGGTGTCCAAACTGAACGTTACGTGTCTCATTGAACAGTTTGGACACTTGACGTGCTTGAAGAGTGCTATAGATGACAATGTCACTTCCGACACCGTGCTCAAACTGTTCAAATGTGCTCAAACTGTGCGATGTATCATATAAAATGTGTTCAAAGTGTACGATAGACATATATATATATATATATATATATATATATATATATATATATATATATATATATATATATATATATATATATATATATATATATATATATATATATATATATATATATATTATATATATATAATATTAATATATATATATATATATATATATATATATATATATATATATATATATATATATATATATTGAAACGTCCTGGTATATTGGCCTTTAATTTTTATTATTGATCATTTATTTTACACGCTTCGACAAATAATTTTCTAGTTACTTTCATCTCTCTTTCATTCTCTAATGCTAGAGAAAAATTGTATCTTTGTATTCATGTGCCCTGTTATAAAATTATTATATCCACTACAAAGTACAGAATAAAGATCTTCAAGCCAGGTGGCTTTCAAGTATTTCAATAACGTTTTAAGCAGGGTAAAATAATCACTGATAATCAGTCACATGCTCTCAGTGCCAAGAGGCCAATTTTTTGTAGAGATGATATGGTTTTTCTCTTATCGACACTATTAATTAGTCTGAATATAATTCAGCCTATAGGCTCCAAGTGTAAATAATAACACGCATCTCATACAAAACTGACATTGTGTCCGTCATTAGGGGTGTCAAGTATCCATGTCGAGTGCTTAAAAGGTTTTCGTAATAATGATAATGAGTCAAGTACCTACAGTTAACGCGGGAGCGCTGTTTTTCTTGATTCTCCTGAGTTGAACATATTTACAGAGAAACGATAAAAATAGCCAATACAATGCAAATGCTTGCTATTTATTTGTAAGCTCCAATTTTTGTTTCGAATATGCTGATGTTTAATTATAATTAAGTTAGAGACAATTACAATTTAAGTTATGTAATATTATAGGTATTTTTCGGTAAAAAGACGCATACACTTTTCCAAGCAAAGTAATTAATTGAAAATGTTTGTTTTCTTATTCAAACTTTCACAAGCAAAGTAATTAATTGGAACATTTATTATTTTATTCAGACCTTATTAGTCAAGCAATTAATTGAAACATTAATATTCATATTTACAATTTGCAAATCAAGTAGTTCATTGTATTGTATTGTGGAGTTTTTTTTTGGATACAGGAAGGAGAAATGCTGGATGCAGACCTCATTCACAACACCGAAGTGCGTGGGAATTTTGAGGTACTGTGAGAGTCCTACTCACTAAAACTCCCTCCCATGGAGTACCGGAGCTTAGTCCATACCTCCGTCGGAAAGATTTCACACAATTACGTTTGGGCAGCGCCGGCTTGAGGGGGGGGGGGGGGGGGGGGTGTTAGGTTGACCCGAACGGTCGCCCAGGGCGCCGGAGCACAGGGGCGGCGCGAATTTTTAATGCTCTTCTGGATACCGTGCTTATATCTATAAAAGAAAGATTTGCACAGATGCAAGATTTTTCTACGACATGGAGTTTCTTGTTTAACATAAAAAAGAATCAAAATAAAGAACGATTATTAAAACGTTGTGTTAAATCAGATATCGATGGCAATTTGTTGTGCGATGAAATTTTAGGCCTGCAACATTATCTTGAAGACAATCAAGCAACGCCTATTGAAGCCTTGAACTTTATCAAGAAGCATAACCTTCAGGAATTATATCCCAACACCCTGATATGGTTGCGTATTCTGTTAACAATACCAGTGACTATTGCAAGTGGTGAGCGCAGTTTTTCCAAACTCAAATTGAAAGAAACCTACTTGCGGTCTACAATGTCTCAAACCAGATTGACCAGTTTGGCCTCACTGTCCATTGAAAATCAAATTGCAGAAAACCTAGATTTTGCTTGTCTTATGAAAGAATTTGCTGACAAAAAAGCTAGAAAAGTAAGGTTTCAATATGTTTCTAGTTCAACCAACTGCAAGACAAGCTTAGAGTTATCTTCAATTTAAAACAAATGTGCTACCCAATTAACTTCTTTTATTATTTTAATATATAATTATACGTAAATATTATATCATTATCATATAATAAAGGGCGCCAAATTATTAACTCGCCCGGGGCGCCTGGGTGGTTAAGGCCGGCGCTGCGTTTGGGTTTGAATGTTTCCATTCTGTTTGTGCCGCGGGGGCGTTAGCGTGTAAGTATAAGCTCTGGACGCTTATGCCTATGTGGAAGTTGCTCATCGTGGTCGGTGGCACTACGGAGAAGAGCATTTGGGTGAGAAGCGGCTTTTGCGAGCTGAGTTGTGAATAGTTGAGTTATAAACTCAAGTATCGAAGGCATTTCCAGATCAGAGTGAATCTGACTGTTTCTGACAAACCATGACGCTCCGGTAACCACTCTCAGAATTTTATTCTGGATGATTTGAAGGGTCTTGATGTGTGTTACGGCTGCGGTGGCCCATGCAGGGGATGCATAGGTAATGGCTGGCCGGATTATGACTTTGTACATGAGCAATTTATTGTTCACGGGCAATTTGAAATTTCTATTTAGAAATGGAAACAGCTTCGAGATGAACATCGAGGCTTTTCGTCGGGCGTGTTGGACATGGGGGCGCCATGTTAAGTGTTTGTCGAGGAAAACCCGAGGTATTTGGCGGAATCTTGCCAGGGAATTAGACGGTTGTCTAGTGACACGTGTTCGTGAGGTGTGTGACTCCTCTTGGAAAATAGGACAGCTGGACATTTATCGGTATTTATGGCTAGACAGGATTTCCTATACCAGCCTTGCAGCTTGTCTACGGCGGTCTGAAGTCATTCGGTTATTATCCTCGGCTGAGTGGAGCTGCTGAGGATGGTAGTCTCGTCTGCGTACAGTGCGTATGTCACGTTTAGGGTCGGTGTTGGAATGTCTGCGACAAATATATTGTACAGCAGAGGGGAGATAGCAGAACCCTGGGGGAGACAAGCCGTGGCTGAGTACGTTCTAAGGACGTTCTAAAACCTATCGAAGGCTTGAGCAACGTCGAGAAATATTGCACCAGTTGACTTGTTTTTAGTGAATTTTCTTAAAAAAAATTCACTAATGAGGAGATCCCGACTTTTGAATTTTGAAAAAATTTATTCAAATGAGCTCTAATTAGGCCTCCCAGAACACATATCGTGGGTCAGTTTCAATTTTTATATGTTTATATATATATATATATATATATATATATATATATATATATATATATATATATATATATATATATATATATATGTATATGTATGTATGTATCACACCGATAACTCAAAAAATAATGGGCCGATTTTGATTACATTTGGTGAATACCTTCCTTTTGCAAATGGCTTGGATAAGTTCGTTAGCCAGGAAAATCGGCCGAGGTTTTCCCGGAAAATTTTGTGTTTTCATTCGAAAAAAAATTATATCTCTGCAATTAACAAAGTAAGGGCAACCAAATTTGGTCCGCGGGTTTCCATCCTTATAGGTAAGTTACATACCAAAATTTAGCTCTGTAGGTCAAAAGACAAAAAAGTTATAAGCATTTAAAGAAAAATAAATAGGGGTATTCCACAAAACGTCAAAGTTGCGATTTGAATGTCAAAATTGGCAACATTTAGGCAAAGAACTTGAATCGAATACGGGCTATGGAAATAAAATGTCTCAAGAAGAATGTTTTACAAACCCTGAAGTCTTAGTTTCAAGCGTCATTGTCCTTCATTTTAATAAAATATTTCCAGAAAATTCATTTCAAATAGACTCTTTCTCTGATGCTTGGCAGTAGCCTTAGCTATAAGTTTATCGTTTAATGGTATATAATTTTTGTACAATTTTCGTAAAAAATCAATAAAGCTCAATATATCTGTTATTATACAAGATATGAAAAAAAATGTATATATTAATTATAGGGTGTCTTGAGCTACATCTTAAAAAAATATTTCTACAATCACAGGATGGCCCATAAGTCGTTGGTGATACAATTTTTTTTTTTTTTTTAATCAAACACGCCTTATGTTATTACATTTTTACACTTTCCATCGAAATATAATGCATGTTTGTAAGAAAAAAAATTCTGGACGCAGTAAGTGTGTTATGGTAGCGAATTTTGATCAAATGCTGCATATTTGAATATCTCAATTTGCTATTAACCTATAAGGTTGACCAAGAAACGAGTTTTTTCGGGAACACTTTAAGTTTACTTTCGGAAATTTTTGTACATTTTAAAACAATAAAGTTATTTTGATGAAACATGGCACATTGTTTTTACTATATAGGTTATACTGGTAACCAAATTTGATGCTTGCTTTCTTAAAAAAAACACACACATTATTGCTATTAAAAAATATTTTTATGAAAATTCACTACCATAACGCACTTGCTGCGTCCAGAGTTTTATTAAATCCTTCTGTGATGTTTTCCACCACACGAAGGACTTGGTCTGTGGTGGAGTTCTGGTGTCTGAAACCGAATTGCTCGTCTGGGAGGAAATGCTTTTCAGAGGTGAATGAAGCTAGCCTTTTCTGAATCAGTTTTTCGGGAATTTGCTGATGACTGGCAGTAGGCTAATGAGCCTGTAGTTCTGAGGGAACATCGGATCTTTGCTGGGTTTCAGGATGTTGATAATATCGGCAAGTTTCCACATGGAAGGAAAATGTTGAAATCGCAGCATGGCATTCATAATCATAACTAGGAATACCACGGCTTTGCGGGGGAGGTTTTTCAGGGCTACGTTGGAGATTCCATCGTATCCCGGAGCTTTCCTATTTTTTAATGATTTGATTATTTGGGAAACTTCTTCGAAAGTTGCGGGCTCGATAGTTGTGTCTGAGGTGGCGCGAAGCGCACTCCTGACATGCGGTGCATTCTTGCTACGTGCGACAGATCAACGTTGTTATAATTCGGGCTGAATTGCAACTCCAGATGATCTGCAAATGCACTTGCTTTCTCCGCATCCATGTATACGACACCGTTACGGCCGTGAAGTGGGGGTATCGGAAGTTTTTGGGAGCGAAGTGCTTTTGCCATTTGCCAGATAGAATTGTCTTGTGCAGACAGGGTTTGCAGGCGTTCCTACCAACGGTTGTTGCGGAGTTCTTGTAGGGCGGATCGTACTTGTTTGATGAGTCTGCGTCTCGTTTGTCGGTGGGGTTTCCGGTGCGTTGAGCTAGTCTAGGCACGCGGTTTTTTTCGAGTATCATTTCTCTGATACTGGACGGAAATGGCGGCAGATTGCTTGGAGCGGGGTACGTCCTTGATGCATTTTCGATAGAACATTGAATTTTGGACTGTAGATTATCCATTGCACCCTCGAGTTCGGGGATGCTGCGGATAACCGAAATATTGCCAAGGGTGTTTTTAAGATGATCTGTGAAAACTGGCCACAGTACCTTTTCCTTGGGAGGTCGGGTATCAGAGCTGCAATATGACTGGGTTATGGTCGTTTAGGGTTGCTATTTCATGGAGAAGGGTGGTGTTCGACATAATTACTATGTCGAGCACGTCGGGGCGATCCGCACTGCCGAAGTGTGTAGGTCTCTGAGGAGCGTCAACCATGCAATTTGCATGGTTGTCGACATAGGATTAGAGGCTTTTCCCTTTTGTATTGGCATTACGGGAATGCCAATTGGGGTGTTTGGCATTTAAATCGCCAGCAAGTATTATGGATTGGTTGGTATCGAATAAGAGGTCTAGGTCGGCGTCTATAATTATCTTTTGTGAAGGATTATAGGCAGAAGTGAGCTTTATTGGACCTGCAGAGAAAGTGTTGACTACGGTGACATGCGGTGCGTTCTTGCTACGTGTGACAGATCAACGTTGTTATAATTCGGGCTGAATTGCAACTCCAGATGATCTGCAAATGCACTTGCTTTCTCCGCATCCATGTATACGACACCGTTACGGCCGTGAAGTGGGGATATCGGAAGTTTTGGGAGCGAAGTGCTTTTGCCATTTGCCAGATAGAATTGTCTTGTGCAGACAGGGTTTGCAGGCGTTCCTCCCAACGGTTGTTGCGGAGTTCTTGTAGGGCTGATCGTACTTGTTTGATGAGTCTGCGTCTCGTTTGTCGGTGGGGTTTACGGTGCGTTGAGCTAGTCTAGGCACGCGGTTTTTTTCGAGTATCATTTCTCTGATACTGGACGGAAATGGCGGCAGATTGCTTGGAGCGGGGTACGTCCTTGATGCATTTTCGATAGAACATTGAATTTTGGACTGTAGATTATCCATTGCACCCTCGAGTTCGGGGATGCTGCGGATAACCGAAATATTGGCAAGGGTGTTTTTAAGATGATCTGTGAAAACTGGCCACAGTACATTTTCCTTGGGAGGTCGGGTATCAGAGCTGCAACATGACTGGGTTATGGTCGTTTAGGGTTGCTATTTCATGGAGAAGGGTGGTGTTCGACATGATTACTATGTCGAGCACGTCGGGGCGATCCGCACTGCCGAAGTGTGTAGGTCTCTGAGGAGCGTCAACCATGCAATTTGCATGGTTGTCGACATAGGATTGGAGGCTTTTCCCTTTTGTATTGGCATTACGGGAATGCCAATTGGGGTGTTTGGCATTTAAATCGCCAGCAAGTATTATGGATTGGTTGGTATCGAATAAGAGGTCTAGGTCGGCGTCTATAATTATCTTTTGTGAAGGATTATAGGCAGAAGTGAGCTTTATTGGACCTGCAGAGAAAGTGTTGACTACGATTTGTGTAGCCTCGATGTTTCGAAGGGTTGGTGTACCAAGG
The DNA here is from genome assembly GCA_964006375.1 of Tillus elongatus. Classification (NCBI taxonomy): domain Eukaryota; kingdom Metazoa; phylum Arthropoda; class Insecta; order Coleoptera; family Cleridae; genus Tillus; species Tillus elongatus. The sequence continues at coordinate 54,387,127 of OZ023269.1, forward strand.
GTGGTGGTCAATATTTGTTTTGACATACACTGCCGTGCCGCCGCCTCTGAAAGTGGTGCGATCATTGCGGTACAATGTATAGTTGGGGAGTTTCGGATTGGTTGGAAGACGCATTTTGGTTTCCTGAACTAGAATAACGTCCAGTTTTGAGCGTTGGGCAAATTCTTGGAGCTCATTTCTTTTGAAGGCTAGTCCGTTTGAATTCCAGGATGCAACCTACAGGGATTGTAGCTTTCTTCGAGACGGGACGGAGATGGTCTGGGGATAGGGAACGGAAGGGTTTGATAAGCTCCCGGAGTCGCTTGGGGAGCCTATCTAGGTTTGCCATGTCAGACATGGCTATAGGGGCAGCTGCAGAGGGGTCGTAGTACCCCTTCACCGGGATATACCCGTAGGAGGTGGTCTTATCTCTTTAGGGTGTCCAGCAACGTTAACCAGGGTAGGGCGAATACTGGATCCAAAAGAGACGGGAAAAAACGACCGTGAAGTTTACGGTCGGTTACCTATTAATAGACACACAGCCGTAAAAATTGCAGTAACGTCTGTGGCGAAACTTACCACCGAATCGATGCTCATGACCCAAGATTTGTTGCGAGTACCGTGTATAGGACACTTTACCCGAAACAAAGTAGGCGGAGTCTCACCTCGGCGCTGGCTTGGCTGCGGCTGCGGCTGCACGGTGAACTAAGCTGGCTAAGCTTATCTCTTTAGGGTGTCCAGCAACGTTAACCAGGGTAGGGCGAATATTGGATCCAAAAGAGACGGGAAAAAACGACCGTGAAGTTTACGGTCGGGTACCTATTAATAGACACACCGCCGTAAAAATGGCAGTAACGTCAGTGGTGAAACTTACCACCGAATCGTTGCTCATGACCCAACGTTTGTTGCGAGTACCATGTATAGGACACTTTACCCGTAACAAAGTAGGCGGAGTCTCACCTCGGCGCTGACTTGGCTGCGGCTGCACGGTGAACTAAGCTGGCTCTTCACGGACCTCTGCACGGTGTGAGGTCTGACTCACGACTAATTGTGGAGTAAGTGGACTTGGACGTTCGTTTCATTAGCCACAAACTGTTTTTAATTTCACACCAGGTTTTTGTGACTCCTATATCAGGATATTGCTAAAAGAGTGGGATAACAATTATGTAAAAACTGAATCGGTTAACTAGTTACATTTAATCATAATCAGTAACTTACTTTAAAAATTGTGATGTAAACGTTTTTATTACTATTCTTTTTTTGTATTTTTTGTTCTTTTTTTGGTCTATTTTGCTTTCTTTTTTTGCAAATTTTTTTGTTTTTATATTTATTTTTTTCATTCTTTTTTGTAATTAATTTTTGTTTTGTTTTGCTTTCCAAATTTATTTTCAGGATTCACTGGGACTGTGACATTGATTCAGAGGCCCGCCAGAATCTGTCGCCATTAGACACACAGACAAGGGCCTTGGATAACACAGGGTTTTAACAGTGGGTTAGACTGTTAGACAATAGGAGCTTATATCTATGTAAAATGCTTGTGTTATGTTGTGGTATCGCAGTACCTACAATATTTACATTCTATTTTAGTACTAGGTTTACATTATTTGCTTAATATTTATATACATTATTTGGTGCTCATACATTTTCTCACACATACGCAGCCGCATTCACTCTGCCACCTGCACATTCACTCTCCCACCCAAAGTAGCTCATGAGAACATGTATTTACTTATTTACCATTTGCCAGTCAAAGGTTATTTTGCTATCAATAACAACCTTTCGATTTTTATTAATTACAAATATTTTCTAAGCAAATCGACATAATCTTTGCACTTTTGTTTACATAAACATCTCTTGGTTCAATTAACTTTCTGTAGACCTATTTTATTCTGCAACATTGGTAAGTTTAAACTCAGGAATTTTTAGTATTTACTAAAAAAATTGCCATAGGGCAAAAATACTATGCGGCTTAAATATCAGCCTTATAATAAACATATGCAATTTTAAACTGTCTGACGTAAATATGCAGATTGTCGAATATTCGATGCACGCAAGTAGATCATTATATTAATAATTTAAGTATTTAGCATGTACCTACTTTTATGTAACTAATGAACAAGTAGCTATAAGAATGAAGCTTATTTTCATAAATATCATTACTAATAAAGGGCACCCATAGACAGTCATGCACAGGTAGACTCGTAAAATAAATAGCAATGGATTATTAAAATTGTGATTCAATTAAAAGACCCACTACAATGTTATTAGAAGCAGCCAGACAATTTTTTATGTAGGGCATGTGTTCAAGCCAAGGGAGCAGGGCCAGTTGTCACGTAGGCTGCAATAAGGTCAATGATTGTGTGTATAGTTAATGTCTTTTCAAGTGTAATAACTAGACCTGGAATTCTTATTCCCATGCGAGGGGGAAGAGTGAAATGATATAAAAGAACGTGAGTTGGCACTGAAAAGTTAGAGTTGATCTAAACTGTCAGAGCTGTTTCACCTACGAATCTGTCTCCAGACTTGTACATTTTTTAAGCAGACTTTTTGAACGTCATTTTGCCTCAATTTTTTTACAGTTAGTCGGCAAAGTATCAGTCCGCCATGATTCAATCCGAGCTGGTAGATACTGCTGCTGACCACTGTGAATGCCATAGAATCTCTTCTGGGGGTCATTTTGTCTAGTGGGTGAACGGAGGAATGTTTTTCATTTTGATCCGATTAGCGAACTAGGCCTTAGACCTGTAGATCCTCCAAGCAGATTTTGTCTAACCAAGACTCAATCCGAGCAGGAGTCTGCTATAAGATTTTTGCAGCAGGGTCGGCAGAAAGCTTTTTGCAACGCCATGATTTAATCCGAGAGGGCAAAGCTTGAAAACCGCCTGCTATGGACATCAACGGATCTCTTCTAATGGCCACCTCTCTCGCTTGCGCTTAGTTCAGACATAAAATAGTCTCGCAAGTTCAAAATTTTCAGATACCGGATCTGTCTCCATTGGAGACGAAGCCTCGGACGTAAGACTTGTCCGACAAAAAGCTTAAGTCTCTACGATCCAGATCTTCTAAAAAGGCCAAATACAATGGCAGACTACGCAGCAAACGGTGAATATACATTTGTAAATTGATCTAAATCATTACGATTATTTTCACCCAGTCCAAACAACATTTATCGTACCTGAGCAAGGCTGTTTGTGAGCTTTATTGGTGTCAAAAAAATATACATAGAGTGTAATGTTCTGCCCGCATTGATTTTCTCAGTCCAAAATATTGTAGTAATTTTCATAATTAACGTCGAACATCGACTTATCATGTTATCTAAAAGAACACTTAAATAATTATGTATACTTATCAGAGTTTAAAATATGAATGAATTTCTTTTAAATATGTATTACGTTGGATAAAATTATTGTTGCATTTGGAGACAGGCATCTTGGCTCCATTTAACGAGGATGGATCATTGAAATATATTTTGAAACCAAATAGTTAAGTGTATAACCTTTTTCAAAAAGTTCACGGTGTTTACCTATACGAACGAAATCACCAACATGATTCAGCCTGAAACAAATTATTTAATCCCTTAGCTCTTACACGACGTCCCATAATTTATTATAGTTGGTCTGGGAAGTTCTTCTACCACTACTTCTTTTACGTTGGTAAGGGACATTTTAGACGTAATCTATGTAGTAAGTGACTATCGCGTTGTTTGCAGGACGCTCAAATTAGAATAAAATTTATCTCCTGATTTTATCTTCACACAAACTATTTTTTTTACTGTTTTTTTTTTGGTGTTATTTAAAAAAAGCACTTTAGTTGTTGGATTTACATACACTTTTTCAATACCTGCAGCACAGTCCAACAATAATTCATGGAAATAATTAGTTAAGAACCATATATTGTTTTTTTTATCACTTTATTCATATCCATTAAATAGTTCAATTATTTTTTGTTCAAGTTTTGTTTTTAGCAAATTAGCATTTCTATTTATTAATCTACCAAATTTTTGTAACATTAAAACTAATAAAGCAATTTATTATATATATTTAATTCCTCAATCAGGGAAACTATCATTGTGGTTACCGTTAATGGCAGCATTTTGAGCCTGAATAAGGAGCCTAAGTGTATCGACTAGTTTGTTGGGGTCATCACAGTGTATAATGTTTGTTGGATTTTTGTTCCATTCCATAGAATCCTTTCCTGATCGCAAATCATGCACTCAAGTAGGAAATGAAACCGATCGAGGTATATGTCCAGGTGGTTTAATTACAGAAAGATATTTCTTTGAGGGGTTACCTATTTTTAGGTTTTTAGCATCATAATTTCGTCGGTGAGCAATTGTCCTGTCTAAAACATCCAATCTAAATATTTAGGCTTTGTTATTTTATATGTTGCTGGATAATTTTCTAATAATAATTCCTAGAATCCTGTTGCACCTTTATATCTGACACATTTTACAATATCTTCAAAGTCACCGATATAAAATTAGTCTAAAAGTAGGTCGTACCTAATCACGTGTGTGATCAAATACATCATGGGAATCTCTTAGGTTTTAAATATCCCCCCTTCTCTAAACCCCCTCCCCCCCCTCTCTCTGAATGGCAGATTCTACCAAATCGTATTTTCGACTTTGCAACTTATGTTTAAACAAATCTTAAGAGCTTTTCTTGTTTTATTGGCTGTCTTGCAACTGTTTGATCCATGGTTGCGTTGTTAATAGTTAATTAGTGCTAAAACGTTTTTTCACCCCCATGGAAAAATATAGACATCAAATTATTTTCTATATTTGCCAGGATGAAATGGAAACTATTTATAACAAAAAATCCCAACTTATCTTTCCAACAATAAGAACATACATCTTTAAATTTCTGAAATGCCATATCAACATTAACATCATAAATATTATGTTTCAGAATAGTGTTATCTTGTTTAAATATAACAAGCAAATTTGCATTGTATCTAATTAGTTGTTTAGAAATAGAAGAATACGTCTAACATAGATAAAACAATCTGCATTGTTATCATTGATTGCGCAAGCAATATCATCGAATATTATGATTGAATTCATTGATTGTTGTTGCCCTTACTTGGTGAACCTGGTCCATACTACATACAGACTTGGAGACTACTTCTCTGGCTTCACAGTGAAGCCAGGGAAGTAGTCGCCAAGTCTGTATGTATTATGATCGAATTCAACTTTGTCTGGTCAAGGAGAATTATGTCATCACCGTTTTCATATTCAAAATATTGTATATCTCTAATAGGTTGTAACAAATTTTTTAGATGTTTATATTTGGGTTGTTTAAGTGACTTGGAATGGATGTAAATGTTTTTAGAATGTAATCCATTTAGATTTTCTTAGAGCTTAACCATTACATTTGTTTTTCTACAACCGGGTGCTCCAACTGACGTGATTTACATTCATTACATAATAAAGTAGCATCTTGATTGAACTTTTCCTGCTAAAGGAATGTCATCGTAATCTTGAATCGGCATATTTAATGCCTGTTACTCTCATTTTAGTGAATTTTTATTTAAAAAAATTCACTAATAGAGAGGTATCGAGGGTGAGACTTTGCAAATTTTTTTTCAAATGAGCGCGAACTAGGACCCCTAGAACCCATATCCGGGGTCAGTTTGAATTTTTATATGTATATATATATATATATATATATATATATATATATATATATATATATATATATATATATATATATATATATATATATACATATATATATATATATATATATATATATATATATATATATATATATACATATACATATATATATATATATATATATATATATATATATATATATATATATATATATATATATATATATATATATATATATATATATATTGATAACGATGGTTAATTTTTAGTTTTATATTATGATTATTATTATTGAGATACTTGATATAGTGACCAGTTTAAGTATAGGTTTATATATATTTAATGTATTATGTGAAGTGTTGTAAATTATGCTTGTAAAATAAAAATATGTGACTTACATCCTGGTGTATCCACTGCCTTTTTACTTCTGCCTGGGACCTAAATAAATCTATAGCATGGATGAACTTACTCTCAAATCAGGGAGCTTCTTAAGCTGGTGGGTTCAAGTCCGAAATATCTGTTTATTTTTTTTAAATTTTGAAGTATATTGCCCTATCTGATTTTGGTTTTCAAATACTTATATACATATGAAGCAAAAATAAAGCAAGGACTTCAATTGAACACAACTTTGAAATATTTATTAAATTAACATATATGACAAAAACCTAAACCTTATGTATTACTTATATCTATTTGAATTTGACGCTATAAAAAGAAAAAAGAATTTTTTTTTTAACGGTACCGACACCTATTGATGTTTGTATTTATTCCACCGTATTGTGGCATTTAGTCAATAGACACATAATTCAACGCTGACTATCAGTTACAGCCAAAAGATGGCCCCCCTGCCTCTGCAAGTACCTTGAATTTATCGTACAAAACCAAAGCACAGTTTGTACGATTACATTTCTTTATTTCTGTTTTATGTACTTATTTTTAGCGAGTTTTACTACTCTTTTTATTTTTACATTACTCACTCAGACTATTGTCTCTGCTGCCTTTCCTGTAGCTGAGTCGGACTATCGGATCAGCGACCTGTAGAATTTTGTATCTTGTAGTCTAAACTTTCTCCTCTTGCTACTATCTCTTTTCAAATCTCTTTTATCTAAACTTTCAAACTATATCCTTATTACCAAAAATTCCCATCTAATAATTTAATAATAATTTCAATCTTTTTTTATATCAAAAAATTTCAATCTAATAATTTTATCAAAATTTTTTCCTCCGTTTATTATTTTTCTTCGTAACCAGCGTAACTAATTAAAAAAACTGCTCGCTGCCTTCTTGCAAATCAAAATTTATAACAAATTTTTATACAATAATCCTTTTTTATCATCTCCTGGGATATGTGATTTAGCATTGTTGATTCTTGACAGATTAGCTAACCTACATTTAAATTTTCTGTCAGTTTGACATGTGGTTCTCATCTGTTAACCTAACTATAATTTTGTTGTCGGTTTGACGCTTGTCCTAAATAAAAACAGCTGACTTACATCTAGGTTATGACATTTGACATTTCATACAATTTAACAAACAATATTCTTAGAGCTAGTAAACAATAACAACTTACATTTCCTAAAACTACGTTAACAAACATGAACATCTTAACCTACCTAAAGAACTACTTATACAGTTTGTACTGTTCAAATATTCGGTTTTTTATTACTTTATAGTCTATAGCTTGTCATATTACTGATTTTCCCGCACTCAGTCTAACCACTTTAATAGTCTATTTTCACCTGGATCTTATATCTAATTACACCATTGCCTTATTTTCTCTGACACATATATATGTCGTATTTGTGGAATCAATTTTGACATAGATTTTTGGCTGCCAAGACATCGTACACACCAGAAGTAAGTTCTTGTTTGTGTTTAGTTTGATTTGTTTTAAAGTGTGTGTTGTTGGCTTGTATGTATGTATATATACACATGTATATGTGACCCCCTTATAGAAACCATATCAAATCCCCAATAATAAATTTTTACTGCTTTAGAGGCTTGCCTTCTGAAGCTAGGAAAAATTTTTTATTCACGCTTTTAGTTTATAGCAATAATTAAACATAAACATTGACAACCCTTTTTTTTAGTTGTTTTCTAAATTTTTGATTAATAGTTATATTCATATTTATAGCAATCTAATCTCTTCCTCCCTTAATACATTTTTCTTAGCATTTCAGATTATGGAGAGAGTCACTACCATTCCCGTTACAAGTTGTGCTGTGTCAGTCACGTCTACTGTCCAAATTATACGTGCTTCAGGTGCGAACATGAGAAGTTATCATACTGGCGTGCCAGATGCACTTATGCATGAAGGACATTATTGTGCTTAGAAGCACATTCAATGGATCACACTAGCGTGCCTACAATTTAGAAGAGCACTAGCGTGCCTGTAAATAATATTTTATAAGGATACCACCATGTCTGCAAATTGTGTTTTTGAAGAAACAAAACTACTGTGTTAGCAATTTCCTGCTACTGTCGAATACTGCTCCTGCTGTTATTACTGCTGCATGTTTGTTCCAGCTTCACAAGTGTTCAGTTCTTCGAAGTGTTTATGGCCTTTATTTAAAATAGTGTTTCGTTAGTTTAAGTGCTTTTAATAAAATATGTGTCATGTCAGTGCTTCGTTTGTCTGGGATTTCTTCAACTTATATTCCTTTTTTAATGTCACGTTTGCCCAAGCTACGTTCGACTTAGTTATTAAGTTTGCATATTGCATGCTATAAGAAATGCCATCAACATTAAATGAAAAATGTTGTTAATTGACTATGTCAAGGCTAAATTTAGTTTTAAGTTTCCCCCCAAGTAAAGTAAGAAATCATCTCTTGCTTTTCAATTTTTTTATTGTTTAATTTATCTCTTTCATCACAGGTCTATTAAATTTAATCCTGGTTTCTTTAATTTACCTCTTGATCATTTTTGTTTTGTATTGGCCAATCATCAATCTTCTCCAAACTTGTATATTTTACTTCGGTACATCCGCGACTTGCTTCTCTTTTATTTTACGGTTTTCAATAGTTTCACATCTGGTTTTTCTCGGGCCTTGTGTTCATACGTTTTCTTCTTACTAAATTACAATGACGTTTTATCTGATTCAAATTTACCCTCTCGGATTAGCAGCTTTTTAAATATCTTATTCATTTGGTATTTATATCAATTTCATTCTTATATGGCTTCCTTTTCGTTTGTAACTTACCATCTATCCCCCTAAACTATCAATATTTCTCCATTTTAATACTTAATCTCTATATCATTTCATTTTCATATACTTATATCAATATTCATTACTCATTTTTATATATCAGAACCACTCTTAGGCCTATTATCTTCTTATATACTGGTTTCGCTACACCAACTATTAATTCTTTTCTTCATTCAACACCATATATCTTTAGAATTCTTCAATTTTTTAATTTCCTATATTTTCTTGCTGCTTGCTTCATACGATCCTCTGCGTTCATTTTCATTGTCATTGTCATTTTCATATTTCATTTTTCTTATCATCTGCCTCGAGTTTTCCCTATACATTACTTCTCTTTCTTGCTTACAGCCCTTTTCTTTTGATCTTATTTCTTTCTTTTGCCTTTTGTAGTTCTATATGCTTGCTTTCCTAGTCTTTTGCATTCATTGTCATGTCTGGTCCTCTTATTTTGGGTTTGAGCTTGTCCCCATTACTTCTTTTGTATCCGATTGCATTTTACGTTTGGCGTAAACTTTCTAATGCTTGTTTACCTTACGATCCTTCCCCACGCTTGGCTAATTACTAATCTTATCTACCTCGGTTTTGGCCTATACTCTTCTTTTATGCTTGACATTGGCTTTGAATTTTGACACCTTATTTGGTCGAAATAGTTTTGTCATGTTATTTCAAAAAATGGTTGGTGAGTTTAAAGACTTCCCAGGTCTTTTAATTTTGAATTTTGATGAATGCTTTTCAAAATATCCTTGGTTTCAGTTTTAAGACTTGACCAGGTCTGTAATTTTGAATTTTGAGTGTTATCGTTGTTTCAAAAAAAATGTTGGTGAGTTTAAAGACTTCCCAGGTCTTTAGTTTTGAATTTGGATTGTTATGTTATTTCAAAAAAATGTTGGTGAGTTTAAAGACTTCTCAGGTCTATATAATTTTGTTTTAATTTTCTCCTATTGTTCAAACTTGTACACGTCTGTAATGTGGAAAACACCTATGATCTGTCCCGTTTGGAGGTCTGTCAGTAGACAGCTGTTCACTGGTTCCTCATTTTCTATTTTATAAGGTCCTTCGAATATAGGTTGAAGCTTGGCACATTTCTCCAACTCTCGATTTCCAACTCTGTGTGCTCTCACAATCACAATATCTCCTTTTTTGAACTTCACCTTTTTTTTACTTTATCACGCTGTCGGCTAAAGTATTTCTGTGCCTTTCTCCTGATTCTCTTCCTCACATTCTCAACCACTCTCTCATACGTCAATTTCTCTTCTATTATCCATGTTCTCTCAGGCCTCCTTCCAGTCATTACATACATAGGTGTCTCTTCCGTGTTCAAGTTATGACATTCATTCAGAATTCTTTCAACATTCACCAATTGACTCTTCCATTCTCTCTGGTCATCATTTATCAACATTCTCAAATACTTGATTACCTCCTGTATATAGCGCTCTGCTGGGTTACTATTTGGGTGTCTTATGCTCGTATATTGCATTTGAATGCCTTTACTTTCACAGAACTGTTGTATTGCTTCATTTTGGAAGTAGGTGGCGTTATCCAGTAAAATTATTTTCGGTGTACCTACTTGTCGTATATATAACCTTAGCAGTTTCATTGCGACCTGTTTATTTGTACGTTTCGTGGGATATAATTTGATGTATTTGGAAAATACATCAACCATGACCATTATATGCTTGTTTTGTTGTCTACTGGGTATCAACTCACTAACGAAATCTATGGCTACAATTTCTAAGCACTCATTGGCTGTTATAGTTTTTGGTACTCCCACATTGTGTCGATTTTTGTGTTTATATATTTGGCATGTTTTACAAACTCTCAATGTTCCCTTTATTAACGTTAGGTCTCGTTTCGTAATGTAATTTTCTCGGAATACCATCCATACCTTTCGTGCCCCTATATGCCCATTCTCTTCATGTATACTTTTGCTGATTTCTCTCGCCAATTCATTCGTGATCACATATACTTCATACCCATTCACTGTTTTGACAAGCACATTCTCCTTCTCTTCAGATCCACGTTTTTCTTTCTCACTTAGCATTCTCTGGTCTCTTTCAATCAACTCTTTTGAAAATAAACCCTGATTTTCTGTCAAAACATTCATACCTGATCTGATTCGTCTAGATTCATTCACATTCTTTCCATCATCCCTCGTCAAAGCATCTGCCACTACATTCAAACTTCCCTTCACATGCCTTATGTCATATGTGTATTCCTGCATAATTAACACCCATCTATGTATCCGATTGCTACACTCACCAATTCTAATTCAGTCACACTACACTTCTTCTCATGCACTTTTGTCCCTCTTAACACAAAACATATAGGCACTTCCACTCCCTCTTGCATTTGTACTAACACTCCAGCCAATTTTCCTTTTCCACCTTCTGACAACAACTTTGTCCAGCTCTTTGACTACCTTTCTGAAAAAACCGACCATCTGATTTCCGAATATCCTTCCTCCGAGGTCACTATTCTTGGTGACTTCAATGTCCATAATAAGGAATGGCTAGGATCTTCAAAAACCGATCCACAAGGGAGAGCAGCGGAGGCCTTTGCAGTCAGCAATTCTTTAGCCAATATGGTTCAGCAACCTACTTACTTTCCTCGTATCCAAACACACAGCTCAAATCCCTTGGATCTCCTTCTTACTACACAACCTGAATGCTATAAGATATCAGTCACTGCCCCCCTTGGTCGCTCAGACCACGGCATGGTCACTGCTTCCTGCGCAATGCAACCTGAGGTCACACAGTCATCACACCCACATATCGTTTGGCACTACAACTCCGCAAACTGGGACGAAATGCGGGATTACTTTTCCTCATTTCCATGGGCGTCTGTCTGCTTCTCTCATCCTGACCCCTCTGATATCTCACAAAACGTCACCGAAATTATCCAAGCTGGCATGGAATTATTTATCCCACGTACACAGAAAACCTCTTCAGCCACTCAAAAGCCCTGGTTCTCTAAATTCTGTGACAAGGCCAGACTTGAAAAGGTCAAAGCTCACAAAACGCTTCTACACAATCCCAGTCAAGAAAATCGTCAAGCATTTAACGATGCAAGAAATCGCTATGTCCGCATTCTTTCTGAGGCAAAAAACTCGTTTAATAACCACATCAAAAACAAAGTCCTCTTAAGCTCCAACGGCGGCAAACCCTTCTGGACTCTTGCTAAATCTATTGGGAATAATTTCTGCAAAAGCACGTTCCCACCTCTTGTCTCAGGGGATGAAATTGTTTCTACCGCCCTGGGCAAGGCTGAACTTTTTGCTTCGTTGTTCGCCGGCAATTCTACTCTCAACCCACCTCCAAATGTTCAACCACCAACAGTCCCCAATGTCGCGCATAAAATGACGGATATCATTTTCAAAACTAAAAAGGTACGAAACAGGCTCTCTTCTCTTAATACCAGGAAAGTCTCTGGCCTTGACGAGATCCCAGCAATTGTTCTCAAAAAATGCGCACCAGAGCTTGCTCCTGTCCTGACTCGTCTGTTTCAGATATCTTATAATAAAGGCATATTCCTTAGTAACTGGAAAACTGCTCGAGTACAACCCATCCCCAAGAAAGGATCCAAAGCGCTTCCTAGCAACTACAGGCCTATTTCTCTCATTTCAGTCGTCTCTAAAGTGATGGAAAAGTATATAAACACCGAATTACTAAAATTTCTTGAAAAACACAGTCTAATCCACGACAGGCAGTATGGATTCCGTCAGCGCAGATCGACTGCCGACCTCCTTTCCTTTGGAACAAGTCTATGGAACAACACGGTGAATCCCAGATTGTTGCTCTAGACATATCAAAAGCATTCGACCAGGTCTGGCACGCAGCGCTGCTTAATAAACTTCCGGCCTATGGCCTACCACCAAAACTTTGTACCTGGACAGCAAATTTACTCTCCAACAGGAGCATATCTGTTGTTGTGGATGGCCATTCCTCTAAACTGTATCCAATTAATGCAGGAGTTCCTCAAGGTTCAGCTTTAGCCCCTACTTTGTTTCTTCTCCACGTCAATGACCTCCTCTCTAGCACATCGAACCCAGTTCACAGCTACGCGGACGACAGCACCATCCATTCAAATGTACAATATTCTAAGCCTGTCTCTTTAGCCCAATTAGATGAGGATCGCAGACTCATGGAGGGTTCTGTCTCCGTGGATCTCCAAAAAATATTAGACTGGGGAAGTAGAAATCTTCTACAATTTAACCCCACGAAAACTAAGTCTTGCTTTCTTTCTCACAAGAGATACACCAGCCCTAGACCCATCACAATGAACAACCAAGTTATTCAAAGTAATGAGTCCTTTTCTCTTGTTGGCATTTCTGTGGATCGAAATCTTAATTGGCACCAACATGTCACATCAATTGCAGAAGCGGCTGCTAAGAAATTAGGTTTCCTCTTCCGGGCTCGCAAATACTTTTCATCAGCTAATCTCTATACCTTATATACTTCACAAATAAGGCCAAACCTCGAATACTGCTCCCACATCTGGGGTGCCGCTGCCGCTTCTACACTAGCTATCCTGGACTCCATTCAAAAGAGAGCTATACGTCTCATCGGTGACCCTACCCTCACCCAAAGGCTGCCATCCCTTGCCCACCGACGTGTCGTTGGTGACCTCTCTCTCTTTTATAGATATCTGCACGGGCACTGCTCAGAGGAGCTTTCTTCCATAGTTCCCCCACCTGCTGCCCCCAACAGATCTACCAGGGGAACAGAGCGAATGCACCCTTTTACTGTCCAGGTCACCAGACTTAGAACATCTTGTTATGCCCGCTCTTTTGTCCCGAGGACTTCCAAGTTGTGGAATTCCTTGCCGGCACATGTTTTTCCTTCTCCTCCGAACCTCCAAACCTTCAAGTCCAGAATTAACAAGCTGCCTCTTTCCTCCTTGTCAACACCCACGGTACGATAGTATTTAGGCTGTAAGCCCTCGTGGTGTGTTGTTGAAATTAAAAAACAAATAATTGTTAATTGACGCATCCGTTCTCAATGTGAATTCTGAATCATACCTAGGATGGTAAACTTTCAGTCCATTACAAAATTCCTCTTTTATTTTGATAAATGTTACCTCTTTCTCATTGTCCCATTTCCATTTTTGATTTTTCTTGAGCATGTTTATAAGTGGGTACAACTTCTCGCTCAAGTTTGGGACCAATCTCTTGAAAAAGTTTATCATGCCAATGAATCCTCTGAGTGTTTTTAAATTTGTAGGGCGTTTAAATTCTCTGATGGCCTCCACACGTTTTTCGTCCATTCTTATTCCCTCTTGGTCAATTACGTACCCCAAGAATACCAACTCTTTTTGATAAAACTGGCATTTCTCTAAATTTATCTTCAAACCAGCTTTGTCTAGGTCTCTTAAAACTGTTTCAACGTGCTCTTGGTGGTCTTTTTCTTTACTGCTTATCAGTATATCATCAACATAGTGTACCACGAATTGTTCATACTTGTCCAAAATGGTGTGTAGTGCTCTTGTTAGTGCTGCACATGCGGATTGAATCCCGTAAGGCACTACTGCAAATCTATAGATTACTCCGTCTATTGTAAAACCTGTATAGTCTCGGCTATTTTCGTGTAACGGAATTAGCCAAAAACTATGCTTCAAATCAATCTTCGTAAATACTTCCGAACATGTTAACCTTCCAAAGATTGAGTCAATGTTCGCTGGGGCTTCATACTGTGGAACTGAACAACTATTTATGTTCCTGGCGTCCAGACATAGTCTTAGCTCGCCACTAGATTTTTTCACGACAACTACTGGATTTATATATGGGGTGTTACTGTTTTCAATTATCCCCCTCTGCTTCATTTTTAATATTTCTTCGGCTACTTCTCTTCTGTATTTATATGGAATTGGATATGACTTGGCCTTGAAATTTTCTAACCCTCTTACTTTAAACTGATGTACATAATTTTTCGCAACTCTTGTCTCATCTATAATTAACCCTCTGTATTTTTCTAGCACTCCCTTTATTTGCTTTATTTTTTTTTTCGCAGTTTATCTGCATATTATCCCCATTTTCTTCATATACTTCATCATCATATCTGCTATGTCTTACTTCACATATAGCTTTTTCTTTATTCTTAAAACCGTGATCTTCCATCACTGAACTATTCCTAATTACACTACCATCCTCCCCATTTACGTCATTGTCTTCAAATCTTTCCATTTGTATTCTCTCGTTGCGCAGTATTATGTATTTATTCAGGTAATCAATTATAATTTGATGTCTCGCCATTTCGTCAGTGCCTATTATTATGTCATACTCCATATCGTCCATTATCAACAGCTGTAGCTCCAGTTTTTCGTTGTTTATTCCTACTTCCACAGATATCGTTTCACTAATTTCCCCAATTTTCTTTCCCCTAGCATTTACGAGTGTGATTTTTGGTATTTTTACTCTCCCCACGCTTAAGTGTTGTACGACTCTTCCCGAGATAATAGAGGCTTCAGATCCTGTGTCAAATAATATTTTAACCTTTTTGTTAATTACTTCGCCCTTCAAAATTATCAAACCACCTACATTTTCTTCTATATTATCTGCCTCTTTGTCGTTTTTAAAGACCTCCTGGGGTGTTCGTATATACATGTGTTAATTGCCATGGCGTGTGGGTGATTTGCTCTTACGGGTCGGTGCACATTTAAAAATTTGTATGGACAATGGCATTGTCCATACCCCTATTTGGCAGTCTTGCTCTCGCCGCCTCCACTGCATCACTCATTATTCTAATTCCTTCTTGCTGGTCGTCACCTCTTTGTTTTCGTATTGCCCCCGTATCAGCGTCTGGTCCTTGATTCTCTTCCGCAGAATTTCTCATTTGTCTCATCGAATTCACTCTGGCTCTAAATTCATCAGCCCTTCTCTCATCCTGTCGATTGTAATCGTTTCGGTTGTCATTTTGTGGCCTTTGCCTCTTATAATTCTCGTTATTTTGATTTCTCCCTCTGTCATAGTTATTGTTGTCATATCTGTCGTTATACCTTCTTGTCCATTTTGAAAGTCCCTTCTTTCGTTGTAGTTGTTATGTTCATTGTATCTTCCCTGTCCGTTTTGGTAAGTCCTTCCTTCGTAATTTCGGTAATCCCTTCTTTCGTAATTGTTATTGTTTCGTCCATAATTTCCGTTCCCGTTGTACTGCCCATTCATTCTTGATCCTTCTTGGTTCCTTCTTCGCCACTCTTCTCTTCCGGTATTCCTTTCATTATTTTTGTCCCTCATTGTTCTCTGGACCCGTTGTAGGTAGTTTATGAGTTGGTCCAAGGTTCTTATATTTTGTATCCCTATTATTTCGGATATCTCGGTTTTGAAGTGCCTGGCAATATACACTATAATTTATTCTTCCCTCATCTTTGGCGTCAGGTGCTGTGCCATATCGTAAATGTGCAATGCGTAGCTATACAATTCTCTGGGGTCGTTTGGGTCATATTTGCCAAAATACAATCTCTCTCTGACTATGGCCTGTTGTGCTTCTCCCCAGTAGTGGTTCAAAAACTTAGTCTCAAAGTCTTCTATATCCTCGATTCCTTCTTCCTTGCTGGTGAACCATATTAACGCATCCCCTTTCAAGCTCTGCCTTATTATTTCCTTTTTGTCTTGCACATAATAGACATTTTTGACTTTGTTCAGGAGGCTCGTAATAAATACCTTAGGGTGTAGTTTGTCCACATGCCCAGTGAATTTTAGTCCACTATCGTTGGTGGTCTGGTACATAATTCTTTCATTGCCCACACCTGCTCTCATTTGTCGCTCCATTCTCTCTAATTTTTGTTTCACATTCTCTTCTACTCCCTTTCTTATTTTGATACTTTCTAAATTTAGTCTCCGTTCAGTCTCTTCTTTCAATCTTTTTAAATCATCCACGTTTACTCTGGCCACTTGCTCCACTCTTTCGACCTTTTCATTCGTCTGTGTCAGTTTCTCACCTATCTCATTGTGATAGCTCTCTACTTTTCTCTCTATTTCCGCATTCACTCCTATCATCCTCAGATATCTCTCATTCCCAACTTGTATAATACTACCTATTTCGTCTTCAGCTATATTCATTCTTTCTATTACACCCTGGCCTTTTTCTTGTACTTTGGCCACTACTTCGTCATTTACTTTCAGTATCAGCTCCTTTCTCATCTCTTGTACACTTCCTTCTAATTTCTCTGTTATTTTATCATTCATTTCATTCAGTCTTTCATTCATCCGTTTCATACCTTCATTCATTTTGCTCTCTTGCTTATCCACTTTTTCTCCTAATTTATCCATTTTCTCATTTAAATTTTTATTGCTTTCATTTGCATTCATACTATTCATGCTCTGCATTAATTTCATGAACATTTCATTGTTACTGTCAGGTTTTTGGTTTGTCGTATTTATGTCGTCTACCTTGCCTCCGTCAGGTGTCTGTTCTTCTATTGACGTTTCTTCTCCTGTTTGTACCATTCCTTCTGCTTGTTCTTCCACATTCTCACTAACTTCTTGCTCATACCTTCTCTCCTGGTCTATTTCCCTACTTTCCTGCTGTTCATTTTCTCTTTCGTCTCCCCTGTCCTGTCTGTCCTTTGAGGTGGTCATTTTTCTTCCTCTGGGCATTTTCCCGACTTTCTTATTATGTTTTGTTTATTTTGTTTATTTTATTTATTTTATTCGTGGACCTCGAAAGCGTTAGGCGACAATTGATAACGATGGTTAATTTTTAGTTTTATATTATGATTATTATTATTGAGATACTTGATATAGTGACCAGTTTAAGTATAGGTTTATATATATATATATATATATATATATTTATATATATTTAATGTCTTATGTGAAGTGTTGTAAATTATGCTTGTAAAATAAAAATATGTGACTTACATCCTGGTGTATCCACTGCCTTTTTACTTCTGCCTGGGACCTAAATAAATCTATAGCATGGATGAACTTACTCTCAAATCAGGGAGCTTCTTAAGCTGGTGGGTTCAAGTCCGAAATATCTGTTTATTTTTTTTTTTAATTTTGAAGTATATTGCCCTATATGATTTTGGTTTTCAAATACTTATATACATATGAAGCAAAAATAAAGCAAGGACTTCAATTGAACACAACTTCCAAATATTTATTAAATTAACATATATGACAAAAACCTAAACCTTATGTATTACTTATATCTATTTGAATTTGACGCTATAAAAAGAAAAAAATATATTTTTTAACGGTACCGACACCTATTGATGTTTGTATTTATTCCACCGTATTGTGGCACTTAGTCAATAGACACAGAATTCCACGCTGACTATCAGTTACAGCCAAAAGATGGCCCCCCTGCATCTGCAAGTATCTTGAATTTATCGTACAAAACCAAAGCACAGTTTGTACGATTAGATTTCTTTATTTCTGTTTTATGTACTTATTTTTAGCGAGTTTTATTACTCTTTTTATTTTTACATTACTCACTCAGACTATAGCCTCTACTGCCTTTCCTGTAGCTGAGTCGGACTATCGGATCAGCGACCCTGTAGAATTTTGTATCTTGTAGTCTAAACTTTCTCCTCTTGCTACTATCTCTTTTCAAATCCCTTTTATCTAAATTTTCAAACTATATCCTTATTACCAAAAATTCCCATCTAATAATTTAATAATAATTTCAATCTTTTTTCATATCAAAAGATTTCAATCTAATAATTTTATCAAAATTTTTTCCTCCGTTTATTATTTTTCTTCGTAACCAGCGTAACTAATTAAAAATACTGCTCGCTGCCTTCTTGCAAATCAAAATTTATAACAAATTTTTATACAATAATCCTTTTTTATTATCTCCTGGGATATGTGATTTAGCATTGTTGATTCTTGACAGATTAGCTAACCTACATTTAAATTTTCTGTCAGTTTGACATGTGGTTCTCATCTGTTAACCTAACTATAATTTTGTTGTCGGTTTGACGTTTGTCCTAAATAAAAACAGCTGACTTACATCTAGGTTATGACATTTGACATTTCATACAATTTAACAAACAATATTCTTAGAGCTAGTAAACGATAATAACTTACATTTCCTAAAACTACGTTAACAAACATGAACATCTTAACCTACCTAAAGAACTACTTATACAGTTTGTACTGTTCAAATATTCGGTTTTTTATTACTTTATAGTCTATAGCTTGTCATATTACTGATTTTCCCGCACTCAGTCTAATCACTTTAATAGTCTATTTTTACCTGGATCTTATATCTAATTACACCATTGTCTTATTTTCCCTGACACATATATAGGTCGTATTTGTGGAATCAATTTTGACATAGATTTTTGGCTGCCAAGACATCGTACACACCAGAAGTAAGTTCTTGTTTGTGTTTAGTTTGATTTGTTTTAAAGTGTGTGTTGTTGGCTTGTATGTATGTATATATACACATGTATATGTGACCCCCTTATAGAAACCATATCAATATATATATATATATATATATATATATATATATATATATATATATATATATATATATATATATATATATATATATATATATATATATACCCAGCTAACCTTTAATGATGGCCCAGTATTGGCGTCATAGCCGGTACCAGGCACTTGCATTGCTGTAGAAGTGCTTGAATAGAATGCTGGGCCGGTAACTATAGGAAACTCTGGCCAGCATCTGGCCAACAGTCTCTTAGCCAGCACACAGATTACAGGTCAGGCACCTTACCAGTACTACTGAGTTACTTGATTTCAATATCAAATCTGCATTTATCAGGCACTTATATCAAGTGCTCAATTTTAGGTGGTCCACTACTTTTACTATGAAGGACCAGCACTATTCTGCATATATATATATATATATATATATATATATATATATATATATATATATATATATATATATATATATATATATATATATATATATATATATATATATATATATATAAATAGTTCAATACTGATCAACATGATTTAGGAATAAGTATACATAAGAAACTTATCAAATTGTTAAACGTAAATAACGGTAATTTATAAATATAACCCATCAATACAGACCATTATTTTCATCGATATTTAATTTTGTAGAGCTAGATTATATTATTACATAAAATCAGAATATTGAAACGGTTTTCTTATATTATAGGACATAGAAAAAATGAAATAAAAACAAAGTACTTATATAATATTAGACGTTTTAATGTCATAAAAATAAAATAGCAACTTTTGCAATTAACAATAAATAAAGTATAAATGTGTCAAAATTAACAATAATGCCAAATAAAATATCGGTAAACAAACTCATAAATGAAACAGTAATTTAAGAATCCATTTAATTGACAATATAAGTGAATATTAATATTTAAGTAGGTACATATACTTTCATATGGTCAGAATATCCATGTGCACTCAGCACATATGCACTCGCATAAACAAACTTAAAGAGATATGAAACACGACCTGTATAATATTTATAGCTAATAATTGGTGAAAATAATAACAAGTGAATATTTGCGAGTATGTACACTTGACTGCAAGAACAATTCCCTAAGATGTCTTTTTCAAGAGACGCTGTGTCCATCTGGTTTGTCCACTAATTGAGGCTTGAAATTTCATCGAAGGTGAACACTAAATGAATATTTTAAACTGTGATGAGCACTGATAGAGACGCTTTCGGAGACCTCATTTCACCACAGTACATTTTTAAAGATTTGACGATCGTTCCAGTAACAAGGTTAGCGTCATCAGAGAATGTATTATCTTTTACAACTGTAAACTACTTAAAACATTTCATCTAGCACTTGAGTTATATTTCAGGCTTAGCTTACAATATTTTTCCTAAAACATATATTTGTCTCCTATATATTCTTCACTGTCTGCTGCATTACGAAGGCAAAACTTTAATGAGTCACCTTTTTGTTGTCTGGCATCTTCACACAAAGGGTTCTTGCTCACTATGTTCCTGAAAATCAGACACTATATCAACAAATAATGTTCAATTTTTCCACAACGCAACATTTACAATTAATAAGTATAATAATGTTGGTCAAAGCGTAATACTAGTTAGGTATATTGAATTAATCAATTTCAATAATGTTACTTCCTTCCCTTAATTATGGAGGAAGAATGGTGAATAATACCAGAGCTGACACACAAAATCAGTTACCAATATTTACGTGATTTACAAACTATACATTCAAGTGCTTATGATTTGCATACTGTGAGAATACTACATTTAATATAATGCGATAAGACTATAAATAAATTAAAAAATGATTCACTTACCTATTGCCTTGCGACAGATAATTTCTTGTGTTTTATCAGTTATCATTCTACTTTAAGCTCAAACACACAGCACTACATCACATAAACATACGCCATGTTGTTTTAGTTTTAATGTTTTCTTTTGTGTTAGCACCATGGACATGCGCCAACACTATCGGCTCACGATGATAGACGAGCAGACGAGGGCTATTATGGCTACGCTGCACTTATCCAGCGTTTTGCCGGTACTATGAAAAAGCGATAATTCTCACCGTATAGCCAACATTGGTTAGGTACTGGGGAATACCGTAAATATTATTTGCATTTTGCCAACGCCAATAGGGTAAGGGTAAATCGCCTTTTCGTCGTTGCCGTTACTGAACCAGCACAGACGGCATTATCCCGGCAGACGGCCGATGCTTGCGTGTTTGCTGGGTATATATATATATATATATATATATATATATATATATATATATATATATATATATATATATATATATATATATATATATATATATATATATATATATATATATATATATATATATATATATATATATATATACATGTGTATATGTATCCGTCTGATAACTCAAAAAATAATTAACCGATTTCGATGAAACTCGGCAAGTCCCTTTCT
Source organism: Tillus elongatus (assembly GCA_964006375.1). Taxonomy (NCBI): domain Eukaryota; kingdom Metazoa; phylum Arthropoda; class Insecta; order Coleoptera; family Cleridae; genus Tillus; species Tillus elongatus. The sequence continues at coordinate 54,408,794 of OZ023269.1, forward strand.
TTTATAAATGGCTTGGATGAGTTTGTTAGCCAGGAAAATCCGACGGGGTTTTCCGGGAAAATTTTGAGTTTTTCTTTCAAACAAAATTTTTTTCTCCGAAAATTACAAAGCTGTTCTAATGTAATTTAACGGATATATTGCCTTAGGAGACCGTACTACGTGCCAAAATTCAACTTTCTAAGTTTATAGAAAATTGAGTTATTCGAATTTTGAATTTTCTTTCAAAAAAAATTTTGTTCTCCGAAAGTTACAAAGTTATTTTAATGAAATTTTAGGAAAGACCTTACTACATACCAAAATTAAACTTTCTAAGTTTATAGAAAATTGAGTTATTGAAATTTGAAGCATTTAATGAAAATTCACTACCATAACGCACTTGCTGCGTCCCGTTAGTTTTTATTTATTGGAAATGGTTTGAATTTAGGAAGGAAAATGCATTTATACGTTTGATCGCAAGACAAAAAAAGCTAGCATTAGCACTTCGTGGAAGAGGCAAATTATTCAAAAAATGAAGAGGTTTATCGTTGTTCAAAATGCCTCTCGGAATTAAAACAAAACATAGAAAATCGAAACGTGGTAACAAAATCGGAATAATATACGTGCTCTGAAGTTGGTGTTTTTTTAAATCTTTCTTGCTACTTGCTTTGGGGGCATTAGGTGTATTAGCCGGAAGCGGCGCCAATATAACGAAAACCGTAGTTAATGCCAAGAATGCTGCAAACATATTATAAGAAGCAAAACGTCACAATATGGAACTTTAAAAAGTTGCAAGATCATCTAGAGGTTCTAGGTTATTTTTAAAACCTTATAAAAAGACTTCCAATAAAGCTACTATCGCGATCTTTGATGAATGCTGATTTACTAAAGTTCTAAAAAAAATTGGGGAGTATATACGGGAGACAATCTACCAACCAAAATTAAAAGCAACGAATCTGGCATTAATAATTTTGAAAGTAAACAGGGTAGTGGAACTCACTGAACAGCACGTGTAAAGAAAAAGAAACATAAATTATTTTGATGGTAATAAAAACTTCGACTGCCTAGAGAACAAAGTCCTCATTCATTTATTTGTGGACATATGTGCTTGAAATTTCTATACAACACAAGGTATTCTCTGCTGTAGAATCAGTTTTGCTACAACAGACGTAACATATCTTACACATTTACATTTTAAGAAAAGGAATCTGTGCTTAGCATAATTTTAATCCCCAAATATTTCTCGACGATGATTCACAATATGTGATTGGCCCAACAAATTTCGAGACTTTGAATGTTATTCCTAAATTTGATGAAACCAACAAAAAAAAAACATTATATGGCACTGAACATGTTACAATTCTAACAGGTTCCTATGAAATTTCAGATATACATCAGTATTTAAATTTAAATTTCAGATATACATCAGAGTATAACAAAAACTTTCAGAAAAAATTGGGCAATTTAGAAATGCATAAGCAATTAACACCTTTCCACCATCAATACTTAACATCACTTCCTTTTCAAGTAAAATGAATATTCTCGATGTTGCACAAAAAGTTGTTGTAGATGACTCGATTCTAGATTACCAGTAACGATACCTACATCTTCACAATGTGAGTATAATGATGAACAGCTGATTGCTGTTCAAAAACTTGATGCATATACACTTCTCTGGTATATGTTACTTGGTTATTAGATAATCGTAGTTTAATGGAAACGCATCACTTGTAAATAACACTATATTTTATAACATATAAGAATACAAATACAACGACTTATCTATACAATGGTTATACTACGACCGGTTAATCTACGGATCTAAGGTGGCTCCCAGAGTAGTCAGGATTGCCAACTTAACAAATACATATTTTTCTGACACCTCCATTCTTTACAAGATTTATTTATAAGTTTAGTTTGATAGGTCCCTTAAAAATTCTACCAGATTTTGTCTTAATACTATTTTCTAAATCTACGTCACTTTGCTCACCATTTTCACTTTCACTAGTGCTACTTAGATTTCTAAATACATTATTCTTTACATTAGGTGGTAGATGTGATTGGGCAATGTGAGCCAAAGCTTCTTCGACATGTTCAGTTATTTTTGTACATCTGGGTAAAACTTTACCTGTTTGTGATTCATGGCTGTTATTAGTTTTTTGTGTGGAGTTATTTGTGTTGCATAAATTATTTTGAAAATTCAATAGGTTATGAAAATCTAAATTGTTTTTAAAATTAAGTTGGTTACTTAGATCTAATGTTTCTAATGTAATGAGTTCCATTGCTCAGCTTAATTTTCTACATTCTATTGTTAATTCTTTGTATAACAATTCCTTTAGTCCAATGTGTATTTGGCTTAATTTGTTTATAAACCTGCATGTTTTCATTTAACAATAGAAACTTTTTTACACCCTTTTTATTATGCATAACACTTTTCATTAAGCATTTGACTTTCTTTCAAATGTTGGATTTTTTTAGTGTCTGCGATATGAGGCTTGAACCTGTCTGTTGTTATTGGCATATTGTGTAGAGTGATTCTAGACATTAAAAGTTGTGTGGGCGAAAAGTTATTGATAATGGGGGTATTGCGGTATTGTAGTAATGCTATTTGAAGATCTTTATTGTCTTCTACTGTCTTTTTAATTAGTGTTTTAATTGTCTGAATGTGTCTTTCGACTAAGCCATTAGATTGCGGATATCGTGGAGATGTAAAGACATGGTTAAAGTTCAACGATACAGAAAATTTCTCAAATTCCCCTGAACTAAAGTGTAAGCCCCCATCTGTAATCAGCTTTACTGGAATGCCATGCCTGGCATACATGGATTTTAGCGCTTCAATTACTTTATTGCTACTAGCGATTGTCCCTAATTTTTCAAGTTCAAAATAGTTCGAATAGTAGTCCACCAGTATCAGGTGTTTGACCCCCCTAATCTCAAATAATTCACAGCCAAACTTATTCCATGGTAGTGGTGTGATTGCAATGGTTGTTATGGTGGGGAGTTGGCAAACTCATTACAAATAGTGCACTCTGCAATCATCTGTTTAATTTCATTCCTCATTGACAGCCAAAATACTGCTTCATCAGCAATTCTCAAACAGTTATTCATACCTAAATAGATTTCATTTTGTATTTGTTTTTGTAGCGTTTTCGGAACCAATATTTGCTGCCCTTTATAAATTATTACATTATTCATTGTTAATTCATCCTTGTACCTTGTATATAATTTTATTCGATCTGGTAACTTTTTACTATTATTTGGCCAACCTCCCAGTATGTATTTAATGACTTTTTTCAGTTCTGGGTTTTTTCTGTTTCATTTCTAATTTCTAATCATTTTTTATCAGTCACATTAATTGGTTTTTCTATGAGACAGACCTGGCCTTCAATTTCGTTTTCAAATTCAAAATCTGGCGCTTCGTTTATGTGTACTTTAGACAATGTATCCGCGAGAATTAGCTTTTTGCCGGGTTTATATGTAAGTTCTATATCATACTTTGAATTTGTAGCATGATTCTTTGTAATCATGCTAACATTTTATTTAAAGATTTTTAAAAAATTGATACAAATGGTTGGTGGTCAGTCTCGACAGTCACCCTTTTACCAAAAATGTAGGTGTGGAATCTCTCCAACCCAAAACATATAGCTAATGCTCCCTTATCAATTTGCGCGTACCTTTGTTGAACATCACTTAGTGATTTGGAAGCGTATGCACATCGTAAGTTGTCCTGTAGAAGTACTGCTCCAAGGCCACTTTGAGAACTATCTACAGAAATGATAGTATCTATATTTACATCATAATACTTATGTACGGGACTCTCTGTGAGCTTTATTTTAAGTTCTTCAAAAGCTTTTATTTATGGCGTATCCCAGTGAAATTCTACGTATTTTTTTAACAGCTGCCTAAGAGACTCTGTGTTTTACATACATAATTGAGCATACCTAACAATCACTGTATAGCATTTTTGATTGTGGACACGGAAAGTCAAGAATTACCCTGAGTTTTTTTTGGTCTAGAGATTCCTTCTGTTCGCTTATAACATGGCCCATGTACTTTAATTTATTTTGTCCAAACTTGCATTCATTTAAATTAAGTTTAATGCCATTTTCACCAGCTAGTTTTAATATATTTTTTAACCTGTTATCGTGTCATGTTCAGTTTGCGTTCTGCCATATACGACAATATCATCGACATATACTCTAACACCTTCAAAACTGAAAATCTCACCAATTGTGAAATAGTTCCGGGGCCGAACAGATGCCATATGGGACACGATTAAATAATTTATATCGTCCAAAGAGAGTGCAAAATGTACACAATCTACAGCTTTCGTCATCTAATGTGATCATATAAAAAGCACTTTTGGCATCAAGTGTGCTAAAGTACCGGTTTCCATTTATATTGGAAATTATTTGCTCCATGATGGGTAATTGAAAATGATGACGTTTTATTGCTTTATTTAAATCCCTCGGATGGATAGATATTATTAATTCGCCATTGGGTTTTCTCACCATAACTAGTGAGTCAGTTGGTTCGGTTATTTTTTGAAATTATATTATCTTTTTCTAAGTTAGCTAGGCATTTTTTAAATTCCTGCATGAGTGGTAGTGGAACTTTACGTATAGGATGCACCACAGGTTAAGCGGCATCCCTTAATTGAATTTTATATGGTTGTTTCATGCAAGCTATGCCCGAGAATAAATTAGCATATTCCTTGTTTATTAAATCTGAATAATTTGCTGTAGTTCTACTATCATTTCTACTATTAACTCTGACAATTAAATTAGGCCTTTGACAACTTGGCAAGTCCAAAATTGTCTCACATCCTAGACCTACTACATAGAATTCAATTTTTGTAAACTGATTTATTACCTTACATGAAAGTTGGCATTTGCCTAAAATTTTTATACTCTCACCTGTATAGGATGTTACCTTGTGATTGACCTGCGTTAGGTAGGACATTGGCAAGTGCAGTTGATTAAAATAATTAGCAGGCATTAAATTACACATTGCACCACTATCTAACTTATGCACAATGAGCCAAAGGCTGCAGTGCTATCGGGGCGGCTAAGTCGCGGACGAGCCCTGAGGGGAAAAAATATCCAACTTAAAAGTAAATTGCTTGTTATTAATCAACATATCAGCATGTCATTCTTTTTGCTTTTGTGAACTAAACTTTTAACTAATTAATCCGATAAATAAAGATTGCTCTTCCTCCTCAATTACAGTATTGATATTATTTCTTTGTTTATAATTATCAAACTCTTTGCTATTTCTATTAAATTCTTGGCCTAACCTAGTTGACCTACACATTTTAGCGAAATGATTTCTATTTTGACAGAGCTTACATATTTGTCCAAAGGCGGGGCATCGGTTAATTAGATTAGTGTTTCCGCATCTTGAACAGTTCACGAATTTGCCGCCTGCGTCTGCGCCCTTTGAGGATTGGTGTTTGCTTGTTCGGGATCGGTGTTGGCCTTTTTGCGATTCTGGCGCCATTTTTGAATTGAATCGACGAATTCTTCCTCCATGACTGGCGGTGAAGCAGCGTCGATTGACTGGTTTATTTGTTTGCTGGACTCCATTGCCATACACAAAGAAATTGCATCGTCGAGCTTGATGGCGTCGTCTTGCAGTAGCTTTTCTCTTATTTCTGGTCGATCCAGTCCACAAATTATCATGCACTTCACTAAATTATCATTTAGCCACTCCGAAATCGCACTTCTTGGCTTGTTTTTTTAATTTGGTTATAAATTGTTCGATGGTCTCGTTACTTTAGTAACGCCTCATGAAAAATTTATATTGATCGAATCATTTATTCTGTTTCGGTAGAAAATGTGCGTCGAACTTTTCAATTAATTTATTCAATTTTTTCCGTGTCGACATCCGTGAAACTAAATGTTGTGTATACTTTGTATGCCTGTTCGCCGATTAAATGCAATAGCATCGCGCACTTCGTCTCGTCAGGTTTTTTGTCAATCTCTGTTGCCCTGAGGTAAATTATAAACCGTTCGCGGAAAATCTTCCAATTTTCAGCGATGTTGCCTGTAAGGCAAAGAGGTAAAATGACCGATGCTCCAGCGGCCATTTTATTCACATGCGTTTCCCTTTCTTTTTTTTTACACAAACTTTAATTGCACTGCTATTATGTTACTAGGGACTTTTCATTTATTTATTTAGGGTTTATTTAGTTTATGAATCGTAGTCTTGTTGAGTTTGATTGATTTAAGTAATTAACACACACTCGTGGATCTCACGTGTTCACGGTTCTTTAATTTGAGTTTTATTTCATTTTACTACACATAGGTTGTATACGACTGCGCCATGTGGTATATGTTACTTGGTTATTAGATAATTGTAGTTTAATGGAAACTCATCACTTATAAATAACACTATATTTTATAACATAACAATACAAATACGACTTATCTATAGAACGGTTATACTACGACTGGTTAATCTACGGATTTATAATGTCTCCCAGAGTAGTCAGGATTGCCAACTTAACAAATACATATTTTCCTGACAACTTCCTCCTAACAGGATCTTGTACATTAAAGATAAATTAACCAAAACAGATGGTAGTGTATCGAAAATTTTGTTTTTTATTTATAATGCAATTGTTTTCTTTTGTACAGAAATTCCTTATGAACTTAATGGTGTAGTAGTAGATTCTAATAGAAAAGAAAAGCTTTTAAAATATATGACCAAATTTGATAATTATAACTTAAGAATGTTTGGTGCTTTTCTAAACACTGAAAGGTATCCTTACCAGGATCTTAACTTAAGTATTATGGAAAATTAATTTGTATCACATTACAAAATGTTATCAAAATTTCAACAATCTTTTCATAAAAAAAAGGGTAACCCCTTTTTACGACAACTGAATTTGAAAAATTAGCACCTCTAGTTCATATTCATTGTTCCTGGCAAAAACATAGTATTCAATCGGGTCAGTTGTAGTGAAGCTTGAATTCAAAACAAATGCAAACATACCAAAAGGTACATCCGCTTAATGTTTAATTTTGCATGATAAACTATTTATTTATGTAATAGGGAAGAATCTTCTCTTCTCGCTCATCACTTCTCATTGTTTTATTACTGACATTTACTATTTTATTTTTCCATTATATTTAATTGTTTCATATACTACACTTCACACTCTACCGACATTGACGGTGGTTTATCAACTACTGACACTACTTACTGTTTACTATTCCCAACTGAACTTATACTTAAACAACTACACACAAAAGTCACCTTTGTATAAGTCTACTTCCGTAAGGTGGAATGTGGGTCAGTGTTTGGATCGGGAAAAGGGATTTGTCTCGAGCGCCACCACTTTATTTAAGGTTCTCAAAAAGGTTCCTGGGGGAAAGTGGAAGCCCCACAGTGACAAATGTCCAAGTAACGGACCACCCTAAGGGAGTATGGTGCTCAGGAAGACTCAAGTGGAGATATTTGGTTTCCAGGGGTCAAACTTTATAGACTTAGCAGTAAGAGCCTCGGTGGTTCAGAGGTAAGAACGTCTGTCTCTGAACCAAAGGGTACTGGGTTCGATCCCAGGGTTCTCCTTTCACTTTTTCAGTACAAACTGTTTGATTAACATCAACCGAGGTTCTGGCATTGTATCTGAGCAAGTTGAATGTCTGCACGTTCCGCCCTTCGCAGGGGGCGTAAAGCCGTCGGTCCCGTATCCATGCGATGTTGGGCACGCTAAAGATCCCTACCCTCCTTACAGAAAGGCAGTGGTTCGGAAAAATTTCCAGGATGGTGAGGTGAAACTGCTCCCTGGCGTCGGTGATTGGCCATAGTCGCGGAAATAGGCCGACGTTAAAGAAACAAAACACACACCCATGTATGAGGATGTGCGTTGTCTTGTTGGAAAAGGTGTTGAATTAACCTTCGCGTCGGTGTAATGGCAGTGCAACACGCTGCAGTACGTTTTGTATGTCATTTGCATTCAAATTTCTGTCAATAAAAACTAGAGGTGATCTGGTACCGTAAGTTATCGCACCCCCATACCATCACCCGCCGTGTAAGTGCCGTATGCCGTTCCAAGGCAAATTAAACATTTATGCGTTCTCCACAGTGAGCAACGGTTATTTAAAACAAAAAATAGTTTTATTGTTGGACATATACACACACACAGACACACACACACAATATATATATATATATATATATATATATATATATATATATATATATATATATATATATATATATATATATATATATATATATATATACAAATATATACAAAATTATATGTGAAAATATTTACAAAGAGGAATTACTTAAGATACGGTTCTTACCAGGGCTGACTGGTAGGTAGAAAGTGTAAATAAGACCAGAAAACGGAATACTGAATTTTGATTTCAGTTTTGACCAGGCAAGCGGTTTCCCGGAAAATCAGATTGCGGTATTTCTCTTATTCCTAGCTGCTTTGATCCCAAAATTTTGAGGGAGGTTTTTACTGATATGACGGCAATAAGGAGACCATTTTACACTGTTTTACACATGGGTACACCAGTGAGTGCTAACACAGTGGAGCTTATGTATATTCCTCCAAACTCTCAAGTTATTTTAACTAGGAGGTGAAAGTCACAACGGCACACAATGTTACTGAATCACTAAGGTATATTACCAAAACAGCTAGAAATGAGAGGAAATTATAATGTTATACCTCGATTATTTGTTGCGTGCCTAGAGAAAACAAAATTATATATATATATATATATATATATATATATATATATATATATATATATATATATATATATATATATATATATATATATATATATATATATATTATAGGTAGGTAAGCTATGAAAATTTTATCCCACATTTTTGGGCGCTAATTGATAAAGTAGGTTAATTTTAAGTTTTATATTGTGATTATTGTTATTGAGATATCTAAAATGTTGACCAGTTTAAGTATAGGTTTATATATTTAATGTTTTATGTGAAGTAAGTTTCTAAGTGTATATTACTTTGTAAGTTTCATCTACCTGTAACGTAGAGTGAAATGTGTTGTAAATATGTGTGCTCACCAAAGGTTTGTGTAGTCAATGCCTTTTTTTATTGCAATATGCCACTAAAATATGGACTGATGAAATGTATAAACTTACTCTCAAATCAGGGTGCTTTTTTTAGCAAGTGGGTCCAGGTTCTATGAAGTTAATATTATTTCCAAAAGTATGATTAAATTTTAAATTCTGAAATATATTGCCCTATGATCTTTGCTTGAAATACTTAAATACGTGCGTGCGTGCGTGCGTGCGTGCGTGCGTGTGTGTGTGTGTGTGTGTTTGTTAAAGAAAATAAAGAAAAAGTCCTTATATGCTTAAGCAGCGATTATCCTGTATCACAGGCCCTTTTAACGATTGTAATAATCCCCCACCTACCGTTTGTCCTTCCGTACACCGCAATATGTTACCGCCAAACCGTCCATCATCATCTACAGCATCAAATTCGTTCTGGAACATGCAGCAACACCCAACAAACTTCTATCCGCCGCAACAAAAGGATCACTACAGCCCAGAATTGCCACCATCAAAGATTCGTCAGAATGCCGTATCGCCGCAGGGAGAAGCAGATGATATGATTCAACATCCCATGGTTTATTAAAACATATTTAACTCCAAAAGTCTTATAACATATCTGTTTTTCCTTCAGGAGTAAGAATGACGACAACAGGGAGTCCCACCTCCACCACTTCAGGACTATCAGTGTTGGATGGCTTTTCAGGTGGATGGTCCGAACTAGAACTGGGTCCAACTTCGAGGACAGCCTCCCACCGGTGACCTCCAACAGCGCTGGGCATACCCCCATGCCTAAACCTCCATCCATAGTCTCGCTACCTGACTGGTTCAAGGACCAAGATGACCGACCGCCATCCATCGCTTCAGCGCACCCAGTCATTCAAGGACACACCACGATGGAGGTCCCAAGTCCAATTGTGAAGCATTTGCACCAGGGATCACCAAAACTCACTAACTACCACCCTCAATGGAACTGCTGGTCCTGTAGTCAAACCGGACACCACCGACAAATTTGTACCAATACCAAGCGGAAATTATGTTCACCCTATGGCTCCCTAAGCGTTCTCTCAAGGGACTGCCCCTGTCCAGGCCAGACACCCTACCGAAGTATGAAACCATAGACAACCCGTCACCAAAGAACAAAGACTACATCCACACAGACCGAACCACCTCGAGACCAGTTGAACCTCCCACTACCCCTAGCAGATAGGATAGTAAGACTCCTGGCCGAAATTGGGTATAGCACCACGACCCTACATCAGGATATGGCAAAACTGCTTCCAACCAGAGGCCCGATTTGCAGCCGCTGCGGAGAGTGGGATCATCACGTCAGAGATTGTTCGACCCCATCACCACTGTAACTGCTGAAGTCACCTCGTCACCGAAACCCTGGAAGACCAACAACACCGAAGTCCAGCTTAAATTAACATAGAAGTTCTTCCCAGGACCCTTAAATTAATTAAAAAGTAGCTTCGCGACTTTTTGTCGAAATAAGGGGGGAATGTAATGAAACCCTCGTTTCATTGAAATAAATTTAAATTTCGCTACCATACCACCACTCTGACAATCCTGCTAATTTATATTATTGATAAATATATATTCTTAAATCGCCAGTGAAAACGAAAAATCCATACAAAATATCTCCTTTTATCATTAAGAATTCGATAAATTAAATTTCGCAGCGTTATCAATAAAAATATACAAATTTTAAAAAATGTCATTTAAAAATTTTTACGTTCACTATGAGTTAAATAAAGAGAATAAAAGCTTCTAGAATGAAACAAGGACGCCGAAGTTTTTCCATATAAAAGCAGCCCACTGGCCAAATAAAATCAATTGAGTTAAGTTCAGTCCAGCATAAGAATTCTGAGTACAGTAAAGTAGTTCCGCCGAGTATCTTCACAGTATTTTTTTCGAGTTTCTAGTTGGAATACCGTCAGACCCGTTCCTTTCATTTTTCTGCTATTGTATTTTTCGTAAGAAACATATAATTTTATTAATCTATGATATTTATATTTTCTCACTGTATATATATATATATATATATATATATATATATATATATATATATATATATATATATATATATATATATATATACATATATATATATATATATATATATATATATATATATATATATATATATATATATATATATATATATATATATGTATATATATATATATATATATATATATATATATATATATATATATATATATATATATATATATATATATACATATATATATATATATATATATATATATATATATATATATATATATATATATATATACACAAGCATACACACTCTTTAAAACACCCCATACAAAGCCTAAAACAAACATATGTTACTTACTTTTGGTGTATGCAATGTTTATGCACTGTATGGCAGGGAGAAACTATGGTGAAATTAGTTTATAAGGAGTGAAAGTTATATCAAAGACAGAATGGACTGCAGGAAGTGATATAACTTATATAAAGTATATATGTGTATGAACTCTAAACCAATGTAAATATGTTGTATTTATTGTTGTTGTTTACTAGCTGTTATGTAATTTAAGATGATGTTTGTTAACGTAGTTTTAGGAAATGTAAGTTGCTATTGTTTGTTAGAATTAGGGATATTGTTTGCTAAATTGTAAGAAATGTCATGTCATAGCCTTAACCTAGATATAAGATCAGCTGTTCAGTTACGACACATGTGAAACTGACAGAAAATATAAAATGTAGGTTAACAGATAAGAACCACATGTCAAATTGACTTTGAAACTTCAGTGGAGGTTAAATAATCTGTCATGGGAACAACAATACCCCGATACATATCCGGGGAGATAATGAAAAAGGATTATTGTGTTAAAATTTATTAGGATTTTTGATTTGGTAGCAGGCATAAAACAGTTTTTTAATTAGTTACGCTGGTGACGTGAAAAAAATAATAAACAGACGGGAAAATTTTGATTAAATTATTAGATGGGAAAATTTTGATTAAATTATTAGATGGAATTTTTTTTATTAAATTATTAGATGGGAATTTTTGGTGGTAAAAGAAATAGTTTGAAAATTTAGATAAAAGGGATTCAAAAAAAGGAAATTTATTAGAAAGAGGGGATAAAAGATTAATTTATTAGAAAGTATATTGAGAAAAATTCATTAAAGGGAGGATTTTAGAAAGAGCTTGGAAATAGGAAGTAAACAATTGACAGGAGTCACGACACGGAAGTTCAGAAGCAGACCAGGAAATAAACTGTGAGTAAATTAAATAAAAGCTTACACTTATTGTGAGACACGTCCACAGCTTGAAAGGGGTGATAAATAACTCACAAAAAACTTTCGTAAATCAAGAGAAATTACAGCGGAGTCAGCGAGAAGGCGATCATTTTAGCTAGTAATTAAAATTTTGAGACGTTTGCAGGGCCATCTCTTGGGCTCTAACCAACAGAAAGCATATCCAGCTTGTGAAGGTCTCGTATATTGACTGTACGCCGTAATACGGTGTAGTAGAAACCACACTGATGCCAATAGGTGTCGTCTTGATCTAGGAAGTGCATGAAATTAGAATATAAATATATATACAAGTCTTCACTAATTTAAAGAAATAATATTAATCAGTTTTTCTTCTTGTGGGGGTTTCTTATTGTTTCAAAGAAAAAAAAAACAAAGCACTAAATTAACAAGTAAGAAGCATAGTATAAGTAGTAAATAAGCATTAGGTTTTGTTCGTTGGAATAGTTCAATAAATATTTAATTTCTGTGAGCATATAAGGACTTTTGCTTTATTTTCTTTAATACACACACATACATATATATATATATATATATATATATATATATATATATATATATATATATATATATATATATATATATATATATATATATATATATATATATATTATAGGAAGGTAAGCTATGAAAATTTTATCCCACATTTTTGGGCGCTAATTGATAAAGTAGGTTAATTTTAAGTTTTATATTGTGATTATTGTTATTGAGATATCTAAAATGTTGACCAGTTTAAGTATAGGTTTATATATGTAATGTTTTATGTGAAGTAAGTTTCTAAGTGTATTTTACTTTGTGTTTCATCTACCTGTAACGTAGAGTGAAATGTGTTGTAAATATGTGTGCTCACCAAAGGTTTGTGTGTAAATTACACCTTGGTGTACTCAATGCCTTTTTTTATTGCAATATGCCACTAAAATATGAACTGATGAAATGTATAAACTTACTCAAATCAGGGTGCTTTTTTTAGCTAGTGGGTCCAGGTTCTATGAAGTTAATATTATTTCCAAAAGTATGATTAAATTTTAAATTCTGAAATATATTGCCCTATGATCTTTGCTTGAAATACTTATATATATATATATATATATATATATATATATATATATATATATATATATATATATATATATATATATATATATATATATATATATATATTTGTGTGTGTGTGTGTGTGTGTGTGTGTGTGTGTGTGTGTGTGTGTGTGTTGAAGAAAATAAAGCAAAAGTCTTTATATGCTCACAGAAATTGAATATTTATTGAACTATTCCAACGAACAAAACCTAATGCTTATTTACTACTTAAACTATGCTTCTTACTTGTTAATTTAGTGCTTTGTTTTTTTTTCTTTGAAACAATAAGAAACCCCCACAAGAAGAAAAACTGATCAATATTATTTATTTAAATTAGTGAAGACTTGTATATATATTTATATTCTAATTTCATGCACTTCCTAGATCAAGACGACACCTATTGGCAGCAGTGTGGTTTCTACTACACCGTATTACGGCGTACAGTCAATATACGAGACCTTCACAAGCTGGATATGCTTTCTGTTGGTTAGAGCCCAAGAGATGGCCCTGCAAACATCTCAAAATTTTAATTACTAGCTAAAATGATCGCCTTCTCGCTGACTCCGCTGTAATTTCTCTTGATTTACGAAAGTTTTTTGTGAGTTATTTATCACCCCTTTCAAGCTGTGGACGTGTCTCACAATAAGTGTAAGCTTTTATTTAATTTACTCACAGTTTATTTCCTGGTCTGCTTCTGAACTTCCGTGTCGTGACTCCTGTCGATTGTTTACTTCCTATTTCCAAGCTCTTTCTAAAATCCTCCCTTTAATGAATTTTTCTCAATATATTTTCTAATAAATTAATCTTTTATCCCCTCTTTCTAATAAATTTCCTTTTTTGAATCCCTTTTATCTAAATTTTCAAACTATTTCTTTTACCACCAAAAATTCCCATCTAATAATTTAATTAAAAAAATTCCATCTAATAATTTAATCAAAATTTTCCCGTCTGTTTATTATTTTTTTCACGTCACCAGCGTAACTAATTAAAAAACTGTTTTATGCCTGCTACCAAATCAAAAATCCTAATAAATTTTAACACAATAATCCTTTTTCATTATCTCCCCGGATATGTATCGGGGTATTGTTGTTCCCATGACAGATTATTTAACCTCCACTGAAGTTTCAAAGTCAATTTGACATGTGGTTCTTATCTGTTAACCTACATTTTACATTTTCTGTCAGTTTCACATGTGTCGTAACTGAACAGCTGATCTTATATCTAGGTTAAGGCTATGACATGACATTTCTTACAATTTAGCAAACAATATCCCTAATTCTAACCAACAATAGCAACTTACATTTCCTAAAACTACGTTAACAAACATCATCTTAAATTACATAACAGCTAGTAAACAACAACAATAAATACAACATATTTACATTGGTTTAGAGTTCATACACATATATACTTTATATAGGTTATATCACTTCCTGCAGTCCATTCTGTCTTTGATATAACTTTCACTCCTTATAAACTAATTTCACCATAGTTTCTCCCTGCCATACAGTGCATAAACATTGCATACACCAAAAGTAAGTAACATATGTTTGTTTTAGGCTTTGTATGGGGTGTTTTAAAGAGTGTGTATGCATATATATATATATATATATATATATATATATATATATATATATATATATATATATATATATGTATATGTATATATATATATATATATATATATATATATATATATATATATATATACAGTCAGAAAATATCATAGATTAATAAAATTATATGTTTCTTACGAAAAATACAATAGCAGAAAAATGAAAGGAACGGGTCTGACGGTTTTCCAACTAGAAACTCGAAAAAAATACTGTGAAGATACTCGGCGGAACTACTTTACTGTACTCAGAATTCTTATGCTGGACTGAACTTAACTCAATTGATTTTATTTGGCCAGTGGGCTGCTTTTATATGGAAAAAATTCGGCGTCCTTGTTTCATTCTAGAAGCTTTTATTCTCTTTATTTAACTCATAGTGAACGTAAAAATTTTTAAATGAAATTTTTAAAAATTTGTATATTTTTATTGATAACGCTGCGAAATTTAATTTATCGAATTCTTAATGATAAAAGGAGATATTTTGTATGGATTTTTCGTTTTCACTGGCAATTTAAGAATATATATTTATCAATAATATAAATTAGCAGGATTGTCAGAGTGGTGGTATGGTAGCGAAATTTAAATTTATTTCAATGAAATGGGGGTTTCATTACATTCCCCCCTTATTTCGACAAAAAGTCGCGAAGCTACTTTTTAATTAATTTAAGGGTCTTGGGAAGAACTTTTATGTTAATTTAAGCTGGACTTCGGTGTTGTTGGTCTTCCAGGGTTTCGGTGACGAGGTGACTTCAGGAGTTACAGTGGTGATGGGGTCGAACAATCTCTGACGTGATGATCCCACTCTCCGCAGCGGCTGCAAATCGGGCCTCTGGTTGGAAGCAGTTTTGCCATATCCTGATGTAGGGTCGTGGTGCTATACCCAATTTCGGCCAGGAGTCTTACTATCCTATCTGCTAGGGGTAGTGGGAGGTTCAACTGGTCTCGAGGTGGTTCGGTCTGTGTGGATGTAGTCTTTGTTCTTTGGTGACGGGTTGTCTATGGTTTCATACTTCGGTGGGGTGTCTGGCCTGGACAGGGGCAGTCCCTTGAGAGAACGCTTAGGGAACCATAGGGTGAACATAATTTCCGCTTGGTATTGGTACAAATTTGTCGGTGGTGTCCGGTTTGACTACAGGACCAGCAGTTCCATTGAGGGTGGTAGTTAGTGAGTTTTGGTGATCCCTGGTGCAAATGCTTCACAATCGGACTTGAGACCTCCATCGTGATGTGTCCTTGAAAGACTGGGTGCGCTGAAGCGATAGATGGCGGTCGGTCATCTTGGTCCTTGAACCAGTCAGGTAGCGAGACTATGGATGGAGGTTTAGGCATGGGGGTATGCCCAACGCTGTTGGAGGTCACCGGTGGGAGGCTGTCCTCGAAGTTGGACCCAGTTCTAGTTCGGACCATCCATCTGAAAAGCCATCCAACACTGATAGTCCTGAAGTGGTGGAGGTGGGACTCCCTGTTGTCGTCATTCTTACTCCTGAAGGAAAAACAGATATGTTATAAGACTTTTGGAGTCAAATATATTTTAATAAACCATGGGATGTTGAATCATATCATCTGCTTCTCCCTGCGGCGATACGGCATTCTGACGAATCTTTGATGGTGGCAATTCTAGGCTGTAGTGATCCTTTTGTTGCAGCGGATAGAAGTTTGTTGTGTGTTGCTGCATGTTCCAGAACGAATTTGATGCTGTAGATGATGATGGACGGTTTGGCGGTAACATATTGCGGTGTACGGAAGGACAAACGGTAGGTGGGCGAGATGGTTCGGTTTTTACAATCGTTAAAAGGGCCTGTGATACAGGATAATCGCTTAAAGGCTTTGGTCCTTGTCGTGTCTCTTTCCCAAGATACAAAAATTATTTTTATGTTCCTGCTGCTCATACGTTAAAGACCTATGTGGAGCTTCAGCAGGACGGGCTGTATCCTTGATCTGACAGGACAGTGGATTCTGTGGCGTGTGACCTACCATTTTTGGCATAGGGCATGCTGTGTTATGGGTATGCAGGCTATGAAGTTCTAAGGATGACAAGACAGACGGTCTTCTAGTGTACATCGACTTCATGGCTGCTTCTAAGACCCCTGGATTCTTGATAAGGAAGTCCATTCGTAGGATAACATCTGTGGCTAGATTCGGTAGGTAACAGAATCGGTGGTACGTAGTTTTAGTATTCAGTGCTTCCACTCGGGCAACGTATTCGGTGGTGACGGGTAGCATGTCTCCATTTGCCAGTTGCATCCTTTTCGAAATTGTTTCTCCAACCAACTCGGGACATTTCAGCAGTTCTATAAATGAAGTGACAGCTCTTGTGTCGATGAGGGCACGGAAGGGTACATTTTCTATCTTGAAGTTGGTAAACATTCGGTTGTCTTCTATGTTCCCAGTTTCAGTTTCGGCTTTGGCAGGACTATTGTTGTTGGATACGAACTTGTTCCGTGTTGTCGTAGAGGTATAACACGGTATACGTTGACTGTCTGATCCTGGGTTCGAGTTTCTTTCTGCTGGTAGCGTCATAGTTGATGCAGTTTGAGGTTAGGACGGTTGGCTGATAGTTGAAACTTGTCTTCTTGAGCGGGTCCTTCGTTGGCCGTTGCGGTTTCCCTGTCGGCGTGGGATTGGGAGTGTTAGACAAGCTTACTCGAAGTCTCAGTTGGATTGGTTTTGGCTACAGGGGTATTTACAGAGGATGGCATAATGGGGAATTTAAAGAACAAGGATAAATTATAAACTGCGAAATTTACCAAGAAACAGTGTCAAACTAGGGAAGAAAAAAATAATTGTTTCTGCTTATGAAATTTTGCCACTACTGGAAATGTATGTTAATATGAAAACAGAGTATCCCTATACGAGAACGGATATTGAAGTCTCAAAATAAAGTCACTGCTCGCTGGTGCCAGATGTAACTGTCTACTTCCGTAAGGTGGAGCGTGGGTCAGTATTTTGATCGGGAAAAGGGATTTGTCTCGAGCGCCACCACTTTAGTTGAGGTTCTCAAAAAGGTTCCTGGGTGAAAGTGGAAGCCCCACAGTGACTAATGTCCAAGTAACGGACCACCCAAAGGGAGTATGGTGCTCGGGAAGACTCAAGTGGAGATATTTGGTTTCCAGGGGTCAAACTTTATAGAGACTTAACAGTGAAAAACACTTATTTAAAACAAATAATAGTTTTATTGTTGGACATATAGACACACACACACACAGATATATATATATATATATATATATATATATATATATATATATATATATATATATATATATATATATATATATATATATATATATATATATTTGTGTGTGAGTGTGTGTGTGTGTATATACATATATACAGATATATAAAAATATATGTGAAAATATTTACAAAGAATTAATTAAGATATGGTTCTTACTAAGGCTGACTGGTAGGTACAAAGTGTGAATAAGACCAGAAACCGGAATACTGAATTTTGATTTTAGTGTTGACCAGGCAAGCGGTTTCCCGGAAAATCAGATCGCGGAATTTCTCTTATTCCTAGCTGATTTGATCTCAAAATTTTAAGGGAGGTTTTTACTCATATGACGGCAATAAGGAGACGATGTTTTACACTGTTTTACCGCTCGGGCCACACATGGGGACACCAGTGAGTGCTAACACAGTGGAAATTATGTATAGTCCTCCAAACTCCCAAGTTATTTTAACTAGGAGGTGGGAGTCACAACGGCACACGATGTTACTGAATCACTAATGTATATTACCAAAACAGCTAGAAATGACAGGAAATTATAATGTTATTACAATCCTCGGTTATTCGTTGCGTGCCTAAACAAAACAAAATAAAAATATATAGGGGGCCGAAAGCACTCTGTCAATCCTGTTTAAGTTAAACTGGGTATTTAGGGACACATGTATATTGAAACACGGAAAAAATAAAAATAGAATAGTTCTGGGTTTGGGGGCCAGATATATATGATTTAAAATAAGTCAGAAAATATAAATATGAAAGATTAATAAAATTATATGTTTCTTACCAAAAATACAATAGCGGAAAAATTAAAGGAAAGGATCTGACGGTTTTCCAACTAGAAACTCGAAAAAAATACTGTGGAGATACTCGGCGGACCTACTTTACTCTACTCAAAATTGTTATGCTGGACTGAACTTAACTCAACTGATTTTATTTGGCCAGTGGGCTTGCTTTTATATGGAAAAAATTCGGCATCCTTGTTTCATTCTAGAAGCTTTTATTCTCTTTATTTAACTCATAGTGAACGTAAAAATTTTAATATAAAAATTGGTTAAATTTGTATATTTTTATTCGTGTAATCTTATTGATAACACTGCGAAATTTAATTTATCGAATTCTTAATGACAAGAGAAGATATTTTGTATGGATTCTTCGTTTTCACTGGCGATTTAAGAATATATATTTATTAATAATATAAATTAACAGTATTGTCAGAGTGGTGTTATGGTAGTGAAATTTAAATTTATTGCAATGAAACGGGAGTTTCCATACACCTTGGTTGGCTGATTACACTGTTCTGCAGCTCTGTATTTTATTTGCTAGACACTCTTTGCAGACTACCATGCTCATCCAATGATCTATGAAATAAAATCTTTGACATTTTTCTTTAGCCACATTGCACACTTCCTTCAAAACTTAACCCATATCGCTGGCGAACATTTGAAGCGTTGCATAAACTTTCCCAGTCAATTAAATAATAATTGGCAGACATTGTATTCCTACATTTTATAACACTATATTATAATTAAAAATTGCAGACTCGCATAGAAGTTGCTAATACTAGACGAAACTGAATTACTCGAGCTATCTCCGATACATATACTACAAATTTCAAGGACAAATTTATATTAAGATCGAATAAATCTAAATGTCAAATATATTTCAAGGCCGAATAAGTCTCAAGATTACAGCATGGCCTTGTCCTTGCCTCTGGCCTTGACGGGGTCGCCTTCTGGTCAAGGTCGTTCTAGAACATACAACTAATATCTACTTTTACACCTAAAACTACAGATATAACTACTATAACCACCTCTAAACCAACTACTTCTATGTCTCGAAGAAAGGCAACTAGTAAATTGCATGTCTGCAGATTTTCAACTATGATTTAATTTTAGAGCTTTTATAGCGTTTTTGCTATTAATTATTTTATTTTTCATATAGGTAGTTACATTCTAGCTGCTTATATATATATATATATATATATATATATATATATATATATATATATATATATATATATATATATATATATCAGCTTCTATTTGTTTTTGAGTTTTTGAGTATGATGTAACTCTTATTTATTTATGTACATTATATTTTCAAAATATTTGCTGTCAGCCGTTAATAGTATGGGGTAAAGGAAGATACTACTTTTTGTTTTTTATACTTGTAGAATGATAGTGGTGATGTTTTTACAATGATATTTTCATGCACCATTTTGCTCTAGGTTGCTTATCTCGCTGCAAAAGTTTTTTGTTTCCCATGTCAGGCTGCCTGAAAAAACTCCCTGTTTTTTTTATAGTTTTTTTACAAAAATTAATAATTTTACCCACAGTTAAACGAGGCTATTCAAAATTATGTTGGTTCTGATTTCTTATCATCTTAAAAGTTATTGCAATTGAATAATGTTAGTAAACTATTTTGAAACAACTGGTTTAGTTGCATTTGCACAAGAAACTCTATTTTAAATAGACAAAACACTGATATCATATTCTGCACCGATTTTGTTTTAGTTATAGGTCTTAATGCTTGCATATTGGAAAAGTTTTCTTAATACAATCACTATACATCACTTCTTTCTTTCTTCACAGCTCATATCAGAGAATGGAATCTTACATTATATGGAACTTCTACACCGCCAGCAGTTGACATCCAGAAACCAAATACAGAAACAGCTATAGTGGATGCCCCCCCAGACGAAATTTATCATAATTCAATTGATGATTCTTCTGCGAAGTCATGGAGAACTGGATCTGAGGTAATTTTGAAAGTGATATGTACCCTAACAAACAATTATACATGAATTATAAGAGCCGGATATATATATATATATATATATATATATATATATATATATATATATATATATATATATATATATATATATATATATATATATATATATACTGAGAGCGTCGGTGGTTCAGGGGTAAGAACGTGTACCTCTGAACCGAAGGGTACTGGGTTCGATTCCACGGTTCTCCTTTCACTTTTTCAGTACAAACTGTAACATTAACATCAACAGAGGTTCTGGCATTGTATTTGAGCAAGTTGAATGTCTGCACGTTCCGCTCTTCGGAGGGGGCGTAAATCCGCCGGTCCCGTGTCCATACGATGTTAGGCACGTTAAAGATCCCTACCCTTCTTACAGAATGGCAGAGGTTTGGCAAAATTTTCACGATAGTGGGGTGAAACTGCTCCCTGACCTGACCTGACCTGACCTGACCTGACGTCGGTGATTGACCATAGTCGCGGAAATAAGCGACGTTAAAGAAACAAAACACACACACATGTATGAGGATGTGCGTTGTCTTGTTGGAAAAGGTGTTGAATTAACCTTTGCGTCGGTGTAATGGCAGTGCAACACGCTGCAGTACGTTTTGTATGTCATTTGCATTCAAATTTCTGTCAATAAAAACTAGAGGTGATCTGGTACCGTAAGTTATCGCACCCCCATACCATCACCCGCCGTGTAAGGCCGTATGCCGTTCCACAGCAAATTAAACATTTCTGCGTTCTCTACGTAAAAGTCTTACTTTTCTGCGGCCATCGAATTCCAATGGGTTCACCAAAGACATAATTGAAACTCGTCAGAGAACACAACACGATTCCATTCACTATCTCAATTTGATTGCCATTTCATCACTCAAGCCGAGCAGTATGGTGGCGAGGTGTCAGCGGGGGTGTCAGCGGGAGACATAAAAATGGTATATACGAACGAAATCCAAAAGCGCGTATTCCACGATATATCGTTGCCATAGAGACTTTTTGTGGTAAAACTTCCAACCAAGCATTTCCAATCGACGTGTTGTGGAAACTCTGTTGTGTAAAGCCGCAATCCTCAACTGACGATCTTCCCGTGCTGAGGTTGCTCGAGGTCGTCCGGATCCATGACGACGGTTATGGATTCCTTCTTCAGATCACCTGGACCAACACTGTTACGCTGTTGACACAGGGCGTCCTATGCGGTCGGAAATTTCTTTGAAAAACCGGCTTCCCGCATACCAACAAATGTCGAATTCACTCAAATGATTGTAATTGTTCCGGCAACGGCACCTTGGTGTAATGACTTAATAAATTGAGCACTAATCACAACGAAATATTGCTTCAAACTGATGGAAACGAAAATTTAAAGAAATAACTTTTTCTTAATAAGAAATAAAAAAGTGCACACCTGTTAAAATGTTTTCTCCATCTTGTTATCATTTCTTATCAAAGACAAAACAGAGTAGTATAGAAAATTTAATGGCATCTGTTAACAATATAAATCTTAGAATCTATAGTGTGCATTAATAATTTCATTTAAAAAAAATGTTGAAAATTAACTTACATTTTATTTACATTCTTAATACATTGGTAATCCACCCAAAATATTTATGAGGTGAATTTATATCCATAATCGTAATCGCAATCTTTATTACCAGCAAATCATGTGTGTTTACCTTTTTACGAAAATTTTTACCGATGTAAATTGTTTATTAATGAAAAAGTAAAACCAATGTCCTACGGACAAATGTCATTTTTGAGACCATTTAAACAAATAAACCCAAAAATATTTTGAACCGTTCAAATAAATGGTCTCAAAAATATTGGACCATTTACTTTAAATATATCATAACCTTTTTCATTAGATAGTCTTCAGTAGCTTGCCTGAAACTGAACAGGTATCTGGTAACTTCTTTTATAGCCCGTAGATAACACACGCGCCTCAGGCAGTAACGTCCTTGTAGTGACGTAAGAATTGCTGATAGATGCCACGTTATGTCCATTGCCTTGTTGCTGGTGCCTGTGGAATTCCCTTTTTTCTCAGTTTTCCTAGGTAATAGACTGCTTTTATGACTTCCTCCCAATAGAGTTTGGTCAGTCATGATTTAAGGCTGCCGTGAAAGCCTTATTATTTATTGTGACCTGAGCTTCGGTGTAAATGAATAAATACACATGGTAATGTAGACTCCACGGCATTTTAATTGTTTCTAATAGCTTCCTAATGACATTTATATTCTGAAAATTTGTAGTTACAGGTTTTTTTGTCTAAGGTTCTTGTTTAATATTGATATAGTTTTGCTTATCTATATCATGATTTATATCCTCAGTAGGTCAGCAGGTAGAACGTCTGATCGCGTTTCAGATGTTCTGGGTTCGCATCCTACTAGAAGCGTGCAAAGCTTTGAAATTTTAACCGAACCTGAACTGTTTCGAAAAATTGTAGGCGCTAAGCGATATTAAAATAGTTTGAAGTTCGAAATACATTTAATTCTCCAAATAGTAAAGTTCACTACCTACTGAAAAATATTTGGAAATTGAACTTGCAGGCATTCAATGCTGTCAGAGAGCACGAAATTTTAACTCAGTAGCGGAGCTTTAAATTGCATCAGTTCCGTTAAGTTCGTTGCGTAATTTTAGGGGACTTCACTCATGTGAAAATAATTATTGTTTTATTTATCCCAGCATCCTAAAGCCCTTTTTATTGCAACATTATAAATAGATAATCGCGGTACTTGAAAGCTATTGCCATCGGAATTTTTCAGAATTTATCATAAGTTAAAATTTTGCAGTAGTCATTATACACAGCACATCGATCGCGTGGCTCTATAATACAAACATGGAACATTACATCCCCACTTCCCTTCTGTGCCCAAGCACATTCAGAAGTTATCGCAAAATGTTTCTCACAGCACTGGTAGGTTTCCCCATCACACCTCATCCGCAAACCACTCACATTCCACCCGTCAATAGCAAGTCATCCGTTTGCTCATAGAAACAAAAGAAAAAAGAAAAAAAAAACAAACAAAGAACCATTCATTCTTACTCGCGTCCATATACCACGCCACATCCATGTCCTCCCATGTATATCATCCCATCACTCCCCAGGCACACTCTCACACTCATATACAGCCACATACAGATCTCTACACACAAGCACTTAGCCATTCACATACTCACTTGCTCACTCACACATGCCCAATCAACCAATAACAATCGCCAAGAATGTATATTTTCTTTGTATTAGGTAATCTTAAGCCTTTTTTTGAACCTGTAATGTATCAGTCCCTTTAATTTTCCAGGTATTAAGTTATAAAACTTTGGATCGTAGTACCACAAGGATCGCTGAGAAGCATTTTTGACTCTTAGTGGAACTGACAAGACATCATTTACAAGAGTTCTCGTTGAATAACCATGTGTCATTCTTGCCTGTTTTGCACTGTGTATGTGCATATATTTTAGTGCTGTTAGCACAAATAAGCTTCTCAGGTCCAATATTTTGTTGTCACAGTTGTACAGCAATTTAGTCGGGTATTGTACATCTTTTTTATAAATGACCCTTAGTATGAAATTTTGTGTGATCTACAGGGAGGAAAGAGCACTCTCATAACATACAACCCAGGACAATATGCCATACAAAAATAACGACTCAACCAGTGCTCTATATAACATAAGTTGATTTTTTATTGTAAGTACACTCCCCAGTGAGTAGAATTTGTTGATTAAGTTTCTTATCCTTTTGTTAATGTAATCAATATGATCATGCCACTTGAGCTGCTGGTCCACAACAACACCAAGATACCTAATACTTTTTATTCTTTCAATGGGTTTAACACGCCCCATCACACTTAAATCTCCTAAGTCTGCAGGTAATGCCGCGTTGGTAGGAGAAAATGTCATATATTTTGGCATATATATATATATATATATATATATATATATATATATATATATATATATATATATATATATATATATATATATATACATATACGGATCACACCGATAACTTAAAAAATAATGGGTCGATTTTCATCAAATTTGGTGAGTACCTTCCTTTTCAAAGTAGCTTGGATAAGTTCGTTAACCAGGAAAATAGGCCCAGTTTTTCCCGGAACAATTTTATATCTCCGGAAACAACAACATAAGGACAACCAAATTTGGTACGTGCCATTATGTCATTAAACTTAGGTTTTCCTCATAAAACGCCAAAGTTGCGATTTGAAACATTAAGGTTGACAACATTTAGACAAAGAACTTGAAACAAATAAGAGTTATGTAGAGAAAATATCGCAAGAAGATTGTTTTACAAACGCTTAGGTTTCCGTGGTTAGTTTCAGTTTTTATCTGTTCTCATATATATATATATATATATATATATATATATATATATATATATATATATATATATATATATATATATATATATATATATATATATATATATATATATATATATATATATATATATATATACAGGGTGACGCATTTATTCGGTAAACCTCAATATATCCGTTATTATACAAGATACGAAAAAAAATTGTTAACGTTAATTGTAGGATGTTTTGAGCTGCATCTTACAAAATTATTTTGACAATTACAGGCTGGCCCATAAGTTGTTGTACAACTTTTTTTTCAAACACCCCTTATATTATTGCATTTTTGCATTTGGCAGTAGTTTTAGCAATAGAGTTTATGGTTTAATAGTCTATGTTTTACAACATTTTCCTAGAAGACATTTGTTATTGAGAAGACTGCGACTTATAGATTTTAAGAAGATTTATTCGAATGAGCATGAACTAGAACCCCTAAAACTCATATACGAGGTCAGTTTCAGTTTTTATCTCTTTATACATATACAGGGTGACACAGTTATACGGTAAAGCTCAATATATCCGTTATTATAGAAGATATGAGAAAAAATGATATACATTAATTATAGGGTGGTGTCTCGAGCTGCATCTTATAAATCCATTTTGACAATCACAGGTGGCCCATAAGTCGCTGGTGATAAACACTTTCTTTTTTAATAGAAACCCCTTATGTTATTGCATTTCTGTATTTTCCATCGAATTATAATGCATGTTTGTAAGGAGTTATTTCAATTGTTTTGCAACTTTTCACGTTTTTGGCACATGTAACAAACGCATATCACAAATTGTGATACAGTGTTTTTAGCAATATAGATAGCGGAGCCCCATGGAGCTGACGCATTCAGCGAGCTTCTTGTTTGTATTACTCGTCGCAGAAATCGAGCTGCCGTATACAGGCACTCTTAAAAAGTGGCTGAGTTTGAAAAGTTTTCGCAGAAATGTTTTTAGTGTTTCCGTAGAAATCATTTTTTGTAAGACTTATGTGATATGTTGGTATAATACATATTTAGTAAGTTATTGTAAAAAAAAAAGAATTTTTGTATGAAATATAATTTAGTGTAACATTACTCAAGGCAATTTTTATTTAAAAAAAAAATGGTGTCTTTTGGTTTCGTTGGCCAGGAAAATCGGACCAGTTTTTTCTGGAAATTTTTAAGTTTATTTTCGGAAAATGTTTTTACTTTTGCAAACAACAAAGTTATTTTAATGAAATATGGTACATTGTTACTACGATATAGGTTATACTGCCAACCAAATGTCCTTTTAAAAACAAGACCTATTTGCATTAAAAACATTTTTACGAAAATTCGCTGCCATAACGCACTTGCTGCGTCCAGATATATTTATAAATGGAACAAACTGCATTTTGTGTTTCAGAAGCGAATGGCATGCCCTCTGCTTCAAAATTTCTATAACAGTCCCTAGTTTTTGAAATATTTACTTTTAGAATCGCATTCTATGATTCGATCAGATTCTGTGATTAATTAGCGGATTTTCGAAGAAAAATATTTTCATTAACTTTGGTACAATAAGGTAAGAAATAATTAATTTGATAAATAGTTGATAAATTGATTTCACAAATGTGAAATGAAATTTTATAAAGTGGCAGGCTCAAGTAATGTTTTTATTTTTGACAGCTTCTGGCATGAAAATATGAGTGTTTTTCCACTTATATTTTTCTTTACTTTCACTGGCTCAAATTTATGTGGAAAGTTAAAAAAAATACATTTTCTTTTTTCAATCCTAATTACAGAATAGGTCATTTGAATTTTGGGTATTATTTTTAGCTTTTTTTTTTGTAAAAAATAGTTTTTGCAGAAATGTTTTGTTTCTGTAGAAAACATTGTTTGTAAAATTTTGGTAATTAATCATAAATGTTTAATAACTTATTGTTAAAAAAAATATCTTTTCGTGAAAAAATTTTTTGCAAATCTTAATGAAATTTTTTTTTGTAAGTTTCGTCGAAAATCTTTTTGTGAATAATTACATATTGGTAGGTGGCTAAATAGCTTGGCGAGATTCGTTGTCCAGGAAAATCGGACCAATTTTTCGGGAACATTTTAGGTTCATTTTCTGATAAATTTCGTACTCTTTCAAATAATAAAGTTATTTTGTTGAAATATGATATGTTTCTACTATATAGGTAGATAGGGGGGGGGGGGGGGAGGGGTGCGTACTTTATCCTAAAGGAAGGACATAGTACAGTAAATTCACATTATTTACAAAATCATGCTGTGACGCTGTCATACACTACAAGCATCTTACCGACAAACTCCTATTACAGCAATAACACCGCAAAAACAAAATTATATTAAAGTATTTCCTAATACACCAACATAGCAGCATACAATGATTAATAGTAGAGCAAAATGGTAGCATCATTTAATGGCATTATCCCTAATTTGCCTGTACTGCCATTTCCGATGAACCGGAATTTCCTAGTACAATTTTTTTTTTGTACAGACCGGATCTATTACAAATAAAAATTCACTACTGGAGATATATATATATATATATATATATATATATATATATATATATATATATATATATATATATATATATATATATATATATATATATATTTACCTAGCACAATATTTAGTAGTATCTAGCATATCCCATTTTTATACTGCATTCTAATATTGGAACGTACCTATATACCATCGTTAAAAGGGTCTTGTCATAAATCAAATACTGTCATGTTTAAAGAGCAACGATGCCAGATTGGTGAAGAGACTCAAGCATTAGGTCGTGCTGTTTGTTTGTTTATTTCAATAAAAATCTATGACTTTATTTATATTTACACTGAACTGGTCGTTGGCAAGCAAGTTTTTAAGTATTAAGAGCGTGCATATTAAAATAATAACAGATGAAGATTTGTATGTAAATAAGTACGGTAAATGGATTTTTTTAAAATAAAAACAACATAACCCTTTTATGATACACATGACTGAATAGATTATCAAACCCATGATTCGGTTTTGCTTAGAGCTTTAATTTTATACCGAATACATGTACCATACACATTTTTCACTTTTGTCGTAAGACTGGCCACGTGACTTACTTTTCCAATGTCTGTTTCTTAAGTACTTTTAAAAAATGAAAATTTCGTTAAATATATTAATTAATGTTAAGTAGATTATGGCATTTTATTCATAGAACCCGAAAGTTATTTAGAAATCTACCAAATTTAAGAAAATGAACCAGTCGTAATCTTGATAGTTTTTTAAATTTAGCATTATATGTCTTGTTGATTTTAGTCACTTATGTGTATATATATATATATATATATATATATATATATATATATATATATATATATATATATATATATATATATATATATATATATATATATATATATATATATATATATATATATATATATATATATATATATGTTGCTATAGATAGCAAATATGGGAGAAAATAGAAACATTATTGTGGAGTAAAACGGGCAATGTACATAAAATTAATAAATCCTAATATTTAAATGCCCTGTATAATTGAAAGTGTAAAATATGTTAGGGCTAAATAAGAAATAGCATTAGGTAGCAGAATAAAGAACAATGGATTTTTTGTACATGTAGTGCATTTTAAATTTCACGAAGCCAAAGTCCTTATAATATGAAAATAACAGAACAATAGCCCTGTTTTTATTCATAGGATTTTACTGGAATATAACGATTTAATTTTATTTTTAGGCAGTAGGCACATTTGCCAATATTATACATTTAGAATGTTAAGGTAAAAATAAGTTTTTTGTAAATAATAATTTTAAGCAGACACAGTGATATTTAATAAGGATAGTTTTTGTGTGTGCGTGTTTCGAACAATGGAATCACGAAAGGCCTATGAACTTTGATTACCGAGACACAGCTCGAACAGGTTTTTTGTAACACAGCAGAGTTTATTTAAGCGTCAACAGGAGTTCGATGAAAACAATAAGTAAATGAACTGCGAGACAACAAGTAATTCAACCACGAAGGAGAATAAGAATTCAACTGTGACAAGAAGTAACTCAACGGTGAGATGAAGACAATTAAGAACTGAGCTGCCAGAAGTGAAACTGGACAATCGGTAAAGGAGTAAATAAAAGGCAAGTGCCTGAAATTACCATCAGAAAAATAAGTGGTGGAAAGAAAATTAAATACCTGGTACGAGGTTGGTAAAGACCGTTAAATAAGACAAAAATTAATTAATAATTACTGCCAAGCTGCCAAATCCAAATAGAAGAACAAATAGATTTTAATAATCACATAAATAATGGAAGGATCCATCAAGACAACATTCAGTAAGTCGTTTAAGAACTTTATCGGAATAAATATGATGACCCTTTTTCTATAGTGTGAATAGCTTTTAAGGATATTTTCGTTTCGTTTAGGACATTAATGTAAATTTTAGTTCACTAAGGGGGATGAGATATAAAGGCCGAATCATTGTATTATAGTTAGATAATTCATTGTGTTAACTAAATTTGATTTTACATATTTGAAATAACCTTTTATTAATAGAAATTTATTAATTTGATCAATCTGTTTAATTTTGACCTCAAATCAAGCAAATATTAATCATATGGAAAAGTAAGGCTATTTTTCACCGTTAAATAAATAAGAAAATAAAAAAAGGTAAAATCAAAAGACCCAATCATACATAATTTTTTTTTGTTGAAATTTCCAAACACTCAGGAATACTAGAATTCATAAAAAACGATATTAAAAAAATGCATGCCCAAGCACAGTAGCCTACCCATGAGATGAGAGAAAAATTTTAAATCACAGCAGTAAATAAATAATTTTTGGCATAATTTCAGGATTTTCAATATCAGCGTTTTTTTTTCTTTTAAATAAAGACGCAATTGCATTCTCATGCTCTACAATTAAAAGTGCTATTAGGGTATAAAATAAATTAAATAAAAGAAACCACCAGTAAATACCATAGCAACTTTTTGGCGCCGCAACTTAAGGGCTTTAAAATAATAATAATAAACTATATTAAAAATTTTGTGTAAAAAAAATAATTTATTTCCATAGAAAATTTAGAAAAAAAAATTTCCGCCACAACGGCCAGGTTTGTCTTTAATATTTAAAATAATATACTAATTACCTACCTTAAATTATAGCAAATTTTCATTCAATCTTTATTGATTAAATATTTGAAGGCTGATATTAGGGAAGCTATAGACGGAAAATTTATCGAACCATTTTATTTCGAGCTGTAACATGAAATTTTAGTATTTTAAGACAGTACAAAATTTGTCATGCTATTTTAATAATAAAAAATAAATAAAATAAAAATAAATTGCAAATCAAATATAACAAACTGTTTTATGATAAAAAAATAATTTCAGAGGGGTATTTAAAAGAGAATTAAAAATTTTGTGTACAGGAACATTGTCTTGCAAAACAAGGTAATAGTTGAAAGAATTCCTCGCATTTCTCCACAATTTGTTTCTACAAGAGTAATTAAGCCAGTTTTAATTAAAAAGTACACAGGAACATTGTCTGGCGAAATACAGGGCGGTAAATTAAATACTTTAGTGATATACTATAGTAATAAAACTTGTCAATACTTAGAAAGGGGGATGATTAAATTGTAAATTCACACTGAAATAAAATTAATAAAGCCTAAATAGGTCCAGGGAAAAACAAGAAATTAAAAAACCAATTGGGCCAGAACAAGAAAAGGAATTAGAAGAAACTATGATCAGCGTACCCGAAGATCCAGCGAAAATGGCAAAGCAGGAAAGAGAAAAGCTTAAACAGTTCAAGGAATGGAGGGAGCCTAAGGAAAGTTCAGAAGAAGAAACTGTATCACATGAAGAAGAAGAAACAGATTATCGGGGCGATGAAACTTTTATAATAGAAGAAGAAAAGGATCGTAACAGCACCGTGATAGAAAACCTCTCAAAACAAACAATAATAAACCAAAAGGAAGAGGAATCATCAATGGAAAAACAATTCGCAGCTTTGTTCGATATGATGAGAAAAAACCAGGAAAAGATGGGAAACAAATTCGAAGAAACCAATAAAAACATGGATAACAAATTAGATGAAAATAAAAATGAAATAAAACAGGAGATTTTCAGGATAGAAAAACAACAGCAAGAATATAACAAACATACTGAAGAAAATTTCAGGAGATTATATGAAAACATACAAGAAACCAAAACAGAAATTTTAACAGAAGTAAATAAAAAACAGAAACTTATGGAAACAAGTTTCCACGCAAAAATATATCAGCTGGACGATGAGATAAAAACAACAAAAGAAAAATACCAGGAAAGCCATGAGATGATCAAGACGGAGATGGACACGGGAGTACAGCCGTGTCATGATAAAATAAAGGAAGAAACTACAATGAGGAGGTACGACATTAAAAAGGTCGAAACGTGTATGGAGTCGGTAGATAGGAATATGGTCCGAGTCGAGCAGGAAGCGGCTGAACAATTAATAAAAATAAAAGAAGAAATTAAAAATGAAACCAAACAGAATATTTCTAAAGCGATTCTCATACCAAACTATAATATGGATCATATGCAATTAGGTAATCAGCCGAATATGAAATTTGACGGTAATATTGGGAAATTGCACCCCAAGGTTTTTGTGCAAACTATTAAAGATAAATTGCATTACATCCATAGTGTTAGTGATATGAAGAATATTATAACGGCCAGACTAACGGGTAATCCATTATTATGGGTTTCCACGAAAAAAAAGTGAAATGTCAGAATTTGCGATTTTTGAACAAAAATTTTTGCAATTTTATTGGGGTGAATATAGTCAAGAGCTTTTCCGAGAAAGGCTGTATTTCGGGAAATTTGATAGCAACAAAGGAGCCGACTATAATTACTACTGTTTAAACTTGTATAATATAGCGCAATATTTGGATCCAAAAATGAGGGAGGATGAAATTATAATGTGTATAGCTAGACATTTTGATGCACAAATTTCTGAGAACATAGCTATTCAGAATATTCAAACCATGGACCAGCTGATTAATTATCTGTCAAGAATACAGCAGAGCAGAAGTAGAAATTTTCGAACTGGCAATAACCCAAATTACCAGCCAAACTACTCAAATGTAAATAATAAGTGACAAAATTTTAATAGGACGTATGAGAATAACCGGAACAGATCATTTAATAATAATAATAATAACAACACAAATAGACCCCATGTCAATAATTCCAACAATAATAATAATAATAATAATTGGAGATATACAAATAACAATTACGATAGAGAACAAGACACAGGACAACAGAGAAGAACGGAAAATCCAGAAAGGAGAAGACCAGATGACACTAGGAGAAACTATAGAATCAGAGTGGGTAATGCAGGGTCTACACAGCGAAACGGTTGGCAGGAAAAACAAGAAAGATTACCCAGTATACCGGAAAATCCGATAGAAGAAAATGTTGTAGAAGCAACGAGGCCAAGCGGTCGTGAAATAAATAATGTACCTCTAATCAACCAAGAAAAATTTACAAATAATAATAATCAAGTTGACAATGTAGGCTGGTATGAACATGTTCCTAATTATATGCAAAGCCGAGAAAATTTTTAATTCAACCCACACATGTGTATCACAAAATTAAGCCCTGTATAAAAAAATATACCAATGTAGTGTATGAACATCCAAAGAAATATATAAAATTAAATGAAGTTCAGAATGAGAATATAGATGAGAATGGTGGTATGGTATATTTAAAAGCAAAAGTTAATGGTCAACAACCCAATATTATTTTAGATAGTGCATCAGAAGTATCCCTTATTAACCATGACTACCTATTTAAAAATAAATTAAATAAAAATGTTATTAAAGTTCCTAAAATTACGGTATTGGGAGTAAACAACAAAAAATTGACAGAAATTAATGAAATGATAGTTTTGAATGTAAATATCGAACAAGAAATGGATATAGATTTGCAGCTTTTGATTGTCAGAGGTATGGAAGTGGACATTTTATGCGGAGCAGATATGCTAGATAAGCACAAGTTTGTATTAGATTATAAAGAAAGAATGATTGAAGTGAATGATTTTAAAATAAAGATGTATTTAAATGAAAAAAATGATATTACCAGTGAGATAAGAAATGAAAATAAGCAAGTATTGAACAATAAATATGAGTATAATAATTATGAACAGTATAAAAAATTATATAATAAGAGTATGTATGAGGATATAGAAGTGAGAGAGAGTGAAATAGCAGAAATGAAGTGTCCACAGAAATACAAATTGGCAATTAAAGGTTTACTAGAAAAACATGAACAATTAATAAAAGATGAAACTAGGTTTGCAGATCGATATACACATAAATTTGAAGTACAAAATATTCAAAATTTTAAAGCAAAAAACTATCCAATACCATTCAAGTACCGTGAGCAAATAGCCACAGAAATAAATGAAATGCTTAGATTAGGAATAATAGAACTTAGTAACACAAAATATATAAATCTGGTAGTCGTTGTAAAAAGAAAAGCGGGGAGCTTAGAATTTGTTTAGATGCGAGAAATTTAAATAAATATTCCGTACCACAATATGAAAGTCCGTTGGCAATTGATGAAATTTTTGGCAATATAACACCAGCATCTATATTCACTAAAATAGATTTAAAACATAGTTTTTGGCTAATTCCTTTGGAAGAAAAATGTAAAAAATACACTGGTTTTTCAATCAACGGTGTGATATACCATTTTAACGTAGTTCCGTTTGGAATACAATCAGCATGTAGTGGGCTTGTAAGGCCAGTACATAAAATATTAGACAGATATGAAAATTTTACGGTGCATTATATCGATGACATATTAATTTTTCGAAAACAAAAGAAGAACATTATCAACACATTAGGACCATTTTAAGTGAGCTAGACAGGGCAGGCCTGAAAATTAATATAAAGAAATGCCAATTTTATCAAAAGGAGGTGAAATTTTTGGGATATATATTGAACAAGGAAGGTTTTATGATGGACGAGAAGAGAATAGAAGTGATCAAAAATTTTAAAAGGCCACATGATTTAAAAACATTACGAAGTTTTTTGGGGATGATAAATTATTTTAAACGGTTGTTGCCAGATATTTCGGAAAAAACGAGAATACTCACCGAATTATTAAAGAAAAATCAGTACTGGAAATGGGATCGAGAAAAGGAAGAAAATTTTGTGGCTATCAAGAAAGAGTTCAAAAGAATCTAAAAGTATTTTATCCGGATTATCAATCGAAATTTATTTTACAAACAGACAGTTCAATGTACAGATATGCTGGAGTTCTTTTACAAGAAAGGTACGACACCAGAGTTCCCATATGCTTTGTATCTCGAATGACCAAAGTCCACGAAAGAAAATACAGTGTGAGTGAAATGGAGCTGGCATCCATAATATTTTGTATTAAAAAATTGCGGTTCTACTTACTGGGAGGTAGATTTCTTATTGAAACTGACCACTCAGCTTTAACCTCAATTTTAGATAGCAAATTCGCGAATCAAAGGGTACATAGATGGGCAATATTATTGCAGGAGTATGATTACGAAATTAAACATATTCCAGGTAAATCCAATATAGTAGCCGATGCACTCACTAGAGAAGAAGGCAAAGGCAAAGAAATTAGAAAGGTTAAAATAGGGGTCAACATATTAAGGGAAAGTATTGGAGATTTTTCACAACAAGAAATAATATCAGATCAAATGAATTTAACATCAAATGAAAGAAGAGGAACTTGGGTCGTGAATAACGTTGTCATAAAGAAAATGAATGAGTACAAATTATATTGCATAACAAATAATTTGGCTACTAAAATTCTGAGAAATTTGCATATAGAACACGGACATATAGGCTCTAGGAAACTGTGGTTGCTTTTCAGGGAAAATTTTATTAGTAAAACAGACACTAAATTAGCGAAAAAAATAACCAGAGAATGTCATGAGTGTCAGCTGTTGAAAAACAAGAATTTAGTTAATAAAAATATCGTAAAAAGCATCGTAGCGAAAAATCCTTTAGAGATGGTAGCCATAGATTTTTGAGCAATTTATTAAAGGGTAAATAGGGATATAAAGACGTTTTAGTAGTGGTGGATGTATTTTCCAAATTTGTAAAACTATATCCATGCAAGAAAACTAATGCCAAAGAAACCATGAAATCACTGAATAAATATATAGAAGAAATTGGCAAGTTTAAAGAATGCATATTAGATAACGCGACTTATTTCCGGAGTGAAAATTTTATGAATTACGCCAGACAAAGGGAAATAAAACTCAATTTCACCAGCATTCGACACCCAGCGGCCAACCCATCGGAAAGGTATATTGCGGAAGTAATAAAATTTCTAAGACTGTTATGTAAAGATGATCACCGAAATTGGGTAGATCAATTATTGAAAATAGAAGAATATTTGAACAATAATCCAAATACAAATACAGAAGAATGTCCAATCTTTATAATGAAAGGTACAAGACCACCTAGAAAATGGATAATAGAAGAAAAGCACACTTTTGCCCTAATTAAAGAAGAACTGAGAAAGAAAATTAGAAGAAAAGCAGAAAAATATAAAAGTAGGGAACAGAGAAGGATTAGAAAGAGTGTGAGATTTAAAAAAAGGAGATCTAGTGATCATAAAATCATATAAAAAGGTAGAAGGGGGAAAAGATATATGTCCAAAACTTTTGTTTAGAAATGAAGGCCCGTATGTGGTAAATAATTAATTGCCGCAGAATAGTTATGAGTTGAAAGAAGTAGGAAATGAAAGAATAAGGGGAATTTTCAATATCGAACATGTTTATAAATACAATTAAATAAATAAACTCTGAGAAAAGAAAATGAAACAAGTAGGCATTATAGTAACCCGAAGGAAAATATAAACTTTAAAAAGCAAATTTTCATAGAAAAATTAAGTGAAATTAAATTAGGAGCAATGCTCAAAATTGAAGACAGTTATTGGATATGTCAATTAAAGTCATCGGAATATAAAAATAGAAAGGGGGAAATATAAAAAGTATTGAGTATAGGAAACATGGAATAAGTGGAAAAGAAAATTATATAAAAGTCGAAAAGACAGAAACCGGTTACGTACCGAGAAATAATTATAATTAACGAAAAATAAAATATATGTGGGTCGGATTGATAGAAAAGAATTTGTATAGATGGTGTAGCGAACAGAATATGAAAAGTATAATGATATAAAGAAGAAATATGATAGATATGTGTAAGAAAATGAATATGATAATAGAATATATAATGAATAATAAAAGTTAATGTAATGCAAGTATTATGAAATATGTATAGGGGGATTGTTTGAAAAGAAAAAGTATGGAGACCATATATGTAGTGTTAAAAAGTTAAATTATTAGAAGTTTATAGATGAAAAATGTATTAAATAGTCCTATTCCATGGTAGTATATCAATAAATAATAAACATAAGCAAATAAAATCGGTAAAGAAGATAGATACCCCATAAATTTAATAAAGGGTATAACAATAACTGTCAGTCACAAAAGTAAGTCTGGAGGGAAATTAGATATGTTGAAATAACCAGGGAATGGCATAAAATATCGAATTATAAAGAAAAAGTAAATAATAAATTGCCACAAAATAGATATGTAAAAATAAAAAGGGAATGTTATAATTGCCGATTTTTTTAAAAATAAATTAAATAATGAATTGCTACAAAATAGATATGTCAAAGTAAAAAGGGAATGTCATAATTGTCGATTTTTAAAAATAAGTTAAATAATGAATTGCTACAAAATAGATATGTCAAAGTAAAAAGGGAATGTCATAATTGTCGATTTAAAAAAAAATTAATTAAATAATGAATAGCTATAAAATATATATGTAAAAATGACAAGTGAATGTCATAAATGGCGATTTTTTAAAAATAAAAAGCAAAGATGGTCTGTCTAACGATTATTATCCAGACGCACTTTTAGAAAGGGATAATTGCTATAGATAGCAAATATGGGAGAAAATAGAAACATTATTGTGGAGTAAAACGGGCAATGTACATAAAATTAATAAATCCTAATATTTAAATGCCCTGTATAATTGAAAGTGTAAAATATGTTAGGGCTAAATAAGAAATAGCATTAGGTAGCAGAATAAAGAACAATGGATTTTTTTTTTACATGTAGTGCATTTTAAATTTCACGAAGCCAAAGTCCTTATAATATGAAAATAACAGAACAATAGGATTCATAGGATTTTACTGGAATATAACGATTTAATTTTATTTTTAGGCAGTAGGCACATTTGCCAATATTATACATTCAGAATGTTAAGGTAAAAATAAGTTTTTTGTAAATAATAATTTTAAGCAAAGACGCAGTGATATTTAATAAGGATAGTTTTTGTGTGTGCGTGTCTTAAAAGGAATAGTGCGAGTGACAAAAAATTCGAACAATGGAGTCACGAAAGGCCTATGAACTTTGATTACCGAGACACAGCTCGAACAGGTTTTTTGTAACACAGCAGAGTTTATTTAAGCGTCAACGGGAGTTCGATGAAAACAATAAGTAAATGAACTGCGAGACAACAAGTAATTCAACCACGAAGGAGAATAAGAATTCAACTGTGACAAGAAGTAACTCAACGGTGAGATGAAGACAATTAAGAACTGAGCTGCCAGAAGTGAAACTGGACAATCGGTAAAGGAGTAAATAAAAGGCAAGTGCCTGAAATTACCATCAGAAAAATAAGTGGTGGAAAGAACATTAAATACCTGGTACGAGGTTGGTCAAGACCGTTAAATAAGACAAAAATTAATTAATAATTACTGCCAAGCTGCCAAATCCAAATAGAAGAACAAATAGATTTTAATAATCACATAAATAATGGAAGGATCCATCAAGACAACATTCAGTAAGTCGTTTTAGAACTTTATCGGAATAAATATGATGACTCTTTTTCTATAGTGTGAATAGCTTTTAAGGATATTTTCGTTTTGTTTAGGATGTTAATGTAAATTTTAGTTCACTAAGGGGGATGAGATATAAAGGCCGAATCATTGTATTATAGTTAGATAATTCATTGTGTTAACTAAATTTGATTTTACATATTTGAAATAACCTTTTGTTAATAGAAATTTATTAATTTGATCAATCTGTTTAATTTTGACCTCAAATCAAGCAAATATTAATCATATGGAAAAGTAAGGCTATTTTTCACCGTTAAATAAATAAAAAAATAAAAAAAGGTAAAATCAAAAGACCCAATTATACATAATTTTTTTTTGTTGAAATTTCCAAACACTCAGGAATACTAGAATTCATAAAAACGATATTTAAAAAAAAAAGCTAGCCCAAGCACAGTACCCTACTCATGAGATGAGAGAAAAATTTTAAATCACAGCAGTAAATAAATTATTTTTGGCATAATTTCAGGATTTTCAATATCAGCGTTTTTTTTCTTTTAAATAAAGACGCAATTGCATTCTCATGCTCTACAATTAAAAGTGCTATTAAGGTAGGTTAGGTTAGGTTAGGTTTGAATGTGAGTGGTCCATATCGGTCCCTCCACCGCGACCATAAGGTCTATTGTGGCTCACGCCTAATGTCTATATTTCGCCCAACAAATCCAGCCTCCTACAGAGGTCGATAACCTTTGTGGGCGAAAGTTGATCCAGATCCTCTGGAGCAAGCTTTACCTTGCCAAAGAGCAGGTGTCTAGTCCTGTCCGCTGCCGGACAGGAACACAGCACGTGCTCTGCTGTCTCGTCATTCTCCATACACAGCCGGCACTCGGTCTCCTGACCGACCCCAATACGGTGCATGTGATTCCGCAAGCGGCAGTGTCCTGAATACAGGCCGACTAGAGTACTTAGTTGTTGTCTGTTCATCTCTAGAAGTTTCTTAGCCCTTGACTCAGACAGGCCATTTATGAAGGCCTTAGAGTGAGCTAATCCTGGAAGATTTTGCCAATATTGAATTGTCATTCTTTCTGTCTAGGTCTTTAAGGTGCGTTTTGCTGTGCAAGATGTTATTCCCAGCACCGGTTCTGGTCCGACAAAGTCACTCTGGGCACCACTCCTGGCAAGCGCGTCGGCCGCAACGTTGCCATCATGGTCCGAGTGATCCGGTATCCAGACCAGCGACACCTCATTACAGCTGCCCAATTCGTTCAGGGCAGATTTACAACTCCATACCGTCTTTGAATTACACCGGTAGGAACCAAGAGCCTTTATTGCAGCTTGGCTATCTGCATATATCTTTATCGATTTGCTTGTGCACAGGTCTTTTAAACTTTCCCTTGCACACATCTCAATGGCATACACTTCTGCCTGGTGTATGGTTGCGTACTTGCCGAGGCTAGCTGATAGTCTAGCATCGGTGCTGCCCCCATATGCGCCGGCTCCTACTCCCAAATTGGTTTTGGAGCCGTCAGAGTACCAGCAGAGGTCCGTTCTCAACAGGGTCGATTGGTTCCGGTCCCAGTCCTCCCTTTCCGGGAGGACGATCTTGAAAGACAGATCTCTGCTGATTTTTGTAGGTATCAAGTCTGAGACCATTCCCAGAATCCTGTGACAATCACTGTCATCAAGGAGACCGGACCTTCTCAGACTGACTTCCCTTGGCATGTTATCTGTTATCCGTTTGTTTTAGTCTGTACGTTGTCCACCTCGCCACCCTCTCCAACCATATGTGAAGTGGGGGAATATTGAGGAGGACCTCCAGAGCGGCTGATGGTGCGGTGCTTATCGCTCCCGTTATCATCAGACAAGCTTGTCTCTGTAGATGAGCCAGTTTGGCCCTCGCGATACCACGAAGTACCTTAGGCCACCAAACTATGGCTCCATATGTTATCATTGGCCTGATAACCACTACATAGAGCCAGTACATCTGTTGGGGGTTTGTTCCCCAGTTGTTACCACAGATTCTCCGGCAGGTCCACAGGGACATTTTAGCCCTGCGGATAAAATTTTTTAACTGTATGTCCCAGTTGAGCTTCTTATCTAGGGTAACTCCCAGATATTTTGCTTGGTCCGAAAATGGAATGGTTTCCCCCATAAGAATAGGTGGTTTTAATTTGTCCAACCTTCTTCTTCTGGTAAAAGGAACAATGAATCGTTTTGTGGGGGTTCACAGACATCTGTTCCCCCGGCACCAATCATTGATTACATTTAGTGCCTCTTGAAGAGTACTTGCCAGTTCCTCCTCAGATTTGCCTCTAACCATTATGACAAGATCATCAGCATACGCCTGGACCTCAACCTCCCACAGTCCGAGGATAGCCAGCAAATCGTCCACAAAGAGGGACCACAGCAGGGGGGATAGTACGCCCCCCGAGGACACCCCCTCGCAGCCCTGACGCCGACCACCTCTCCCCGCAACGAGGTAATAATGGTCCGATTGTGCAGCATGTTTCCGATCCAGCCACAGATGGTAGGTTCCACCCCCCTAGCGATAGTGGCCTCGTAGAGGGAGATCGGTAATGCGTTATTAAATGCGCCTTCGATGTCGAGAAATGCCGCCACCGCAACATCTCCATTTTCCAGAGAGTGTGTGATCTTCTCGACGAGGTTATTGAGCGCTAACTCAGTTGATTTGCCAGTTTGATAGGCATACTGGTGGGTATTTAGGGGGTTATTGGGTAAGATGTTCCCCCTAATGTGTCCGTCCAGTATTTTTTCCAATCCCTTCAGGAGGAATAATGTAATACTGAGAGGTCTCAGTGATGTAGGTAGGAGGTCCTTACGTCCCAATTTGGGAATGTAAACCCCCCTAACCACCGTCCAGCTGGATGGAATGTAGTTCCAGGCCAGACTGGCTCTGTACAGCCTGATAAGGTGAGGTAGGAGAATCTCCAGTGCCTTTTGTAGTAGGACCGGTACCACCCCATCCTCCCCTGGCGACTTGAATGGCTGGAAATGATTCACAGCACACTCCACTGCCGAGGCTGTTACTATTCGCCGAGCAACTCGCCAGTCCTCCCCATGAGGGCGTTTAAATCGTCCCTCAGCCGGTAGGACCTCTCCGTTGCTCAGGATCAGACAATCTGGGAAGTGTGTGTGTGCTAAGAGCTCTAACAATTCTTTCCGAGATTCAGTAAAGGAACCATCTGGTCGTTTTATCGATCTCAGCTCCTGAACACAGTCGCGTGAGAGAATCCTGTGGATTCTGGCGCTGCTGGGCATATTATTAATGTCCCCGCAGAACCTCCTCCAGGACTCCCTCTTAGCGTTCCTAATCTCTTTGTTATAGTGTGTTAGAGCGGTTTTATATTGCTCCCAGTTGCCTGTAGTCTTAGCACGATTGAAGAGACGTCTAACTTCCCTTCGTAGTTTATCGAGGTTATTATACCACCAAGTAGACCCCCGACTGTCTTTCTTTGACCTTAGTGGACAGTTTTCGTAATATGCAGAGACAACAGCTTCCCTAACCTGTTCAACCGCAATCTCAATCTCATCACGATCCCTCACTGTGGGGATAGCGGACCCAAGACCTGCGGCGAGGGACTGTTTGTACCCCTCCCAATCTGTCCTTCTCGGGTCGCGATACTCCACCACAGGTGTAGGGCCTGTTACAATCTCAAATAGGATATGGGCATGGTCAGAACATGATGGTTCAGACGACACCCTCCATTTGAGAATTTTTGAGCTCAAAAGTCTTGAGCTGATCGTGAGATCTAAAACCTCTCTACGATTAGCTGTAAGAAAGGTGGGTTCCGAACCTATGTTGTTGACAACCAGCTCCTCCCCTAAAATGTATTCAAATAGTGATTCACCTAGTCTGTTAGTGTCCGTGCTCCCCCAAGCCAAGTGATGGGAGTTCTCATCACACCCCATTACGAGGTGATAGTTGTTCCTCTTGCAGAAGGCGATCAATTTCCGCACCTCTGCTGGAGGTGGTTGTTCTGCGTCTCTGTCTCCAGGGAAATAGGCCGAACAGGCCACTACTTCCAGCCTGGTCCCCCCCGGATGTGATCACGAGATGGATGGATGCCATGTCCTTGGTGCAGTATTCTGAAAGTGTAAAATACGGCAAGTTGTTTCTGATCCAGATACAGGCTCTGGGGTTGGTACCAGTGCCCACCTCTACTATCTTACCAGAAGTGTTACCCAGCCCTTTAGTTCGTTCCGAATTGGCGGTCCAGGGCTCTTGGAGAAGAGTAATATCTATTTGCTCTTCCTTTAGTTTCATGCTAAGGAAGTATGTCGCAGCCTTAGCATGATGCAAATTAGCTTGGATGCACCTTATGTTGGTGGGCATGGGGGTAGGAATATAGGAGTGTATAGAGGATAAAGGAGTAGGTTAAGGAGCTCGAAAGGAAAGAGAATTATGGTGCAGGTTCTTCCTCCTTTTTAGAAGCTCGATTACCAAGCTTCCTATAGGAGGGTCTAACCTTTGGTAGTCGTCCTAGGGGTGGACTTTCCTTTCCCCTGTTGTTTCCCTCTGGAGGTTCCAGTGGAAGGTTGAATCCTGCCACCTCCTCTATTGGGTCTGTGTAAGTCCATGTTTGGTCCCACGTACAGCAAGGAAATATACCTCCATGGAAGAGCTCCGCATCCCATGAAGAGGCATTTACACAGGGAGGTCGCCCGGTTTCCCTGGGGAGGGTTAACGTTAGCGACAGAATTACCATCCTGCCAATGCCCGGCCATATCGGCCAGAAGCATCATCGCTTCGGCACCAACCCGCCAACGACCTTGCGATGTGGGTTTTTTAGAGAGGACTCTCCTCGCAATGCCGGCCAATTAAGGCAAGCATTCCCGGCCCTCCTAAGACATGACTAGGTGGGGTTACGGTATGGCCCTCCTCCTTTCTCAGCCGGGCTTGGGACCGTCCATGGCGGAGTTGCTATTAAGGTATAAAATAAATTAAATAAAAGAAACCACCAGTAAATACCTGTCTCACACATATAACTTAAAAAATAATGGGCCGATTTTGATTAAATCGGGCGAGTTTATCATTTAATGGTATCTAATTTTTGTCGAATTTTCGTAAAAAATCAATAAAGCCCAATATATCCGTTATGATACAAGATACAACAAAAGTTGTATACATTAATTATAGGGTGTCTTGAGCTACATCTTCAAACAATATTTCTACAATCACAGGATGGCCCATAAGTCGTTGGTGATACAAATTTTCTTTTTGCATTTTTGCATTTTCCATCGAAATATAATGCATGTTTGCAAGAAATTCGGGACGCAGCAAGTGCGTTATGGTAGCGAATTTTCATTAAATGC
The DNA here is from genome assembly GCA_964006375.1 of Tillus elongatus. Lineage (NCBI taxonomy): Eukaryota > Metazoa > Arthropoda > Insecta > Coleoptera > Cleridae > Tillus > Tillus elongatus. The sequence continues at coordinate 54,452,343 of OZ023269.1, forward strand.
CTCAAATTTGAATACCTCAATTTGTTATTAACCTATAAGGTTGACCAAGAAACCAGTTTTTTCGGGAACACTGTAAGTTTACTTTAGGAAATTTTTCTACATTTTCAAACAATAAAGTTATTTGTACTATATAAGTTATACTGATAATTGATGCCTGCTTTTAAAAAACACACATAATTGTTATTAAAAACATATATATATATATATATATATATATATATATATATATATATATATATATATATATATATATATATATATATATATATATATATATATATATATATATATATATATGTCAATGCCCAATTTGCTGGACCAAATCATACGACTATGCGTAAGTTGCTGGACAAACCGCATCATAGCTGTACATCCAGCTATGAACACTACTTCTTTATAAGTACTAGCGTAAATGGCTGGATGACACAAGCAAAAACATGAGTTTTAGCTACGTTGCCAAATATGTTATGCTTCAGTATTCTTTGTTTCCTTCGCATTCCTACAGTTTTGTAATTATTGTAAATATAAAACAAATAGTTTTAAACTTTAAACATATGTATTGAATATTATAACTATTATAATACCTAATAAAATTATAATCAAACTGTATTTTCAGAATGAAATGAAAAAGAGCTTGTAATAAGTATTTTCTATGCACATAGTTTTTCAAGAACCTGCAGATAATAAATTAAAGTTTTGCGTTAAAAATATTTTTGTTCTCAACTTAGGAAACAGCCGAGGAGCAGAAATCAGCACACTTCTTAAATATAATAAGAAAAAATTCAATTAGACATTATGAGATAAAGAAGTTAAAATTGTGACATAAAAAGTCAGAATTCTGTGATAGAAACTCAGAATTGTGACATAAAAAGTCAGAATTCTGAGATAAAAAAGTAAGAATTCTGATGCAAAAAGTCAGAATTATTCGAGAGTTTTATACGAAGGGGCCAGGTAGTGCCACTTGCAAAACGTTTACCTATTGACTATTGATGTGTAATTAGGTAGGTAGCTCTACCTGTACCGGTTTTAGAGTCAGTTGATGGTGTTTACAAACTCAAAGGTAAGAAAATTGGTTTATTGACTATGATTCTCCTGGTGTTAATAGAATAATACATGTAAGGCTAGATACATTCTTACCACAATTAGAACCGTAGACCGGTTTTGCTGTAATTAGAGCTCGTCGGTACGGTATACTAATTGCAGCGAAAATACACCTATAAAGTAATACGGCTATCGTAGCTAGCCTTCCAAAACTAAGTTAGATGTAAGACACAAAACACGTGCCGCCATCTCGTTGCGGAACCAGGTAGGCTATCTAGTTCTGCAACGAGATGGCGGCAGGTGTTTCGTGTATTACATCTCACTTACAATAATGCATAGTGAATAGGTGCTTATATAATGATCTTATTAATTATGTACGTAAGTCGTCGTATAAATATACAACTATATATTGCTGTTTAAAAATGTTGTATTCAACATTATGGCCATGGAAGTTTTAGCTCAATTAATGTTGAGCCAGCCTTAGAAGCAGATAAATATGTGTATGTTTTTGTTTGTTTAACGTCGGTCTACTTCCGCGACTATATCCAACCACCGACGCCAGGGAGTAGTTTCACTTCACTATCCTAGAAATTTTGCCGAACCCTGCCGTTCTGCAAGCATAGTAGGGATATTCTACATGCCCAACATCCCATGGGCACGGGACCGATGGCCTTACGTTCCCTCCGAAGGGCGAAACGTGCAGACATTCAACTTGCTCAAATACAATGCCACAACCTCGGTTGATGTTAGTGCTACAGTGCTACAGTATGTACTGAAAAAGTGAATGGAAAACCCTGAGATCGAACCCAGCACCCTTAGGTTCAGAGGCACACGTTCTTATGACTGAACTACCGAGGCTCTTATAAATAAATAATCATGAGGCGATACCACCTGTCGCAATCGTGGCTCTCCGTCTGCAACTGCCTATTTTAATTCAGTGTAGCGTCCGCCCTTAATCACTATTGTACCATGTTTTCCAGAAGTTTTCCTTTTGATCTACCTCTTTCTTTTTGTCTAGGTATGTATCTTTCAAATAAAACTATCAGAAATATGTTTTAAAATATGACTTAATTTTGCCTTCCTCCTATCAATTTCTTTCAGCAAGCATTTTTATTCTTCTAGCACACTTTTTATGCGTCTTTCTATCGGTGTACCTTATTATATACTTATACTTATTATACTTACTACGTATACTTATTATATACTCTTTGTTATTTTGCTCAATGTCCACATTTCAAAAGCTTCTATTCCCTTGGTATCCTGTTTAGTCAACGTCCGCCCCATCATTATAACACTCTATACATATGACTTGATTAACCTCTCCCTTCAGATCCAAATTAAACTCAATTTTTAAAAGAAATAAGAAGAATTTTAGTACGTTTTACATGCAAAAGATGTTGCTTATTCTAAAAAATGCATAAAACCGCATTTTCTCAGTGGAATAAAAATTTCAGGGCGTAGAACCTTTGACGGGCTCTAATTCTACGCCACTAGCATGTTTTGGAAACTGATTACTATAATCGAAAGAAGCAGTTTTTTAGTAGTAACCGATATGTAAAATTTGGTTTTCTAATACAGAATAGTTTTTGAGATATTAGCGAAAAACGATAAAGAGACTAAAACTTGAACACCCTGTATCTACAGACTTTAGGTCATACACTTATGTCTTATTTTGACCCTGAGAATACGCCCTTAAAATATTTGCATTGAATTTTGTAACAGCCTCCATTTTTTTTTTAAACGAACATTCCAGACCATTACCAACCCCACTCGGCAGTAGATTGAAGTCAGTACCACAGCATATTTGATTATGCTGTGCCAGTACCTCCGGTGTTGTAAATTATTGTTGTTTCGCTCATTTAAAGTAGGCCTATCTGCGACTATGGCCAAAAATCTGCGCCTGGCAAGAATTTCATCTTACGACTTTACTATTGAAAACCCTTATTTTTCTTTAAGGGGTATACGGATCTTTAAAGCCGCTTTAAAGCCGCTTTAAAGGGCGGTCGGTGTAAAGGTTCAGCTTGCTCAAACACAATGCTATAGCCGCGACTAACGTCAATTTAAACGGTGTGTACCATTTTTCTTTTCCAAAAAGAATGTCTTTCCCATCCAAGTTTAAACCTGTACCATCTAGGCCTTTCGGCTGTAAACTCAGGCACTATTTCACTGTGGTAACGAGACAATGGACAATAAATAATAAGTTATGAATTCAGTTTTTTTTAATCAATACATCTTTTTTATTTGCTTTATTGTAGTTAGATTATTGTAACTTCAATACCAAAGTTTAAATCCATTTCATTCAAATTAAGCCGAATATGAAAATTTAAAATGTGCATTATTTTTATTCCTTGTCTATATATTAGTCAATAGTCAATCTGCCTTGTTGGAAAAGTTATTTATTTCACATTGTTCATTAATTAAATAAATTTTGTCCACATTTGTGTTTAATTTAATTATTCATTGAATAGGGTACGTAAACTGTTTAAATATAGCTTGCAAAGAAGATGCATCTTTCACGAAAGCGTGTATCTACCTAATTTAGAAGAAATCAGCAATAATTTGATTTCTAATTTCTAGTAAAGTAGCATACAGAAAACCCGTATATATTAATTTGAGAGGAATCTACAAAACTTCGCATTTATGTAAAAATCTACCGATTTTGTGCGCCATCTACCAAAAAGTAGCTAATGTAAGATCTACTGGGTACTTTCCCCCGAACAAGGACTGTCGGGTTAACATCACTTGGAAGTCACATGTGTATAGCATTCTTCAAGCACGCCAAGTGTCCAAACTGTTCAATGAGACACCTAACGTTCAGTTTCGACACCTGTTACATATTAGTTTTAATATCAGTACATATCTTGACATTGATTAAGAACTCCATAGGTACTTACATTGAGTTGCATAATTTAGTAACAATATTAAATTAATTATAATAATAATAATGATAATAACAGTATGCTTTAATGCCCCAATTAAATATTTTTAAATAAAAGAAGAACGGAAAAGAGGACGAATTTCAGAATGAGGACATACCTGTAACAATAATTTACTGTAAATTATATAATGTGGTTGCTTCTATTTATTTATCTTCGGCTACATGCATACTGAATATGAATAAAAAAAAAAAAATTGAACCTCGTGTGAATCGCGGAAAGTCACGGCATTGTCTTAACTAATTTTCATTTGGTTGTAAACAGAGAGGGGAGCCTGTTTGTTATTGGACTGCTGAAATTATTGTTAATTTTTAACCTGTGTACTGTGACGTCACCTTGTGTGTCTGGATACCGAATATCGACGACCTTCACGTTGTAATTTTAAAAGACTATTTAATTTACTTTGATCTTTCATGTGCTTTTAACAGAAACTTAGATATTTTTTAAAACTGTTTTACCGTTTTCATTCAGGTTATAATGAAGAACAAAGTGCGTGACATCATCGTGTTGCAGCAAGTTGAATTGAATGAATGCACGCACCGTTCGTCAGATAGGAGACGTTGAGCCGTCGGTTCCGTGCCGTCAGCACGTAAAAATCCCAAACTTGGCTTACTGAAAGTGGTTTGGCCTTACTATTTTTCAATTGTGATGTTGAATTGCTCTCTGGCATCAATGGCTGGCCATACTAACGGAATTTGAACGACAATGAATAAATAAATAAATGTTGACCTGAATTATAATATCTAGTAAAGTAAACAATTTTTTCTGTCCCATGTAAATATAAATCGTCTATTACATCATTGTTTATGTGATATTAATTATTACAAGTGTTGCGTAATAGTCATTACACAATGGGTTTTGAGCTGACGCCCTATAACATGGAGGTGTCGGGTTCGATTCCCGGGCGGGGAAACACTTTGTTAATACCCTGTCTATGGTGTGAATGGGAGAATGGATGTGTCATAGAAAGATATAAAAAATTAATGTCTGCGGCTAATGGCCGGAAGATCAGGAAGCTATCCCGAAAAAAATACACAATAGCTTGAAGAGAAAAATTCCAATGTTACCATGGTAATAGGAACCTCGGTTGATGTTAATGTTACAGTTTCTACTGAAAAAGTGAAAGGAGAACCCTGGGATCGAACCCAGTACTCTTCGGTACAGAGGCACACGTTCTTACCTCTGAACCACCGATGCTCTACCTAAGTAGGTGTGCAATAGAAAGTGGTCACGTATACTATTTTATTGTAGTTACATTACTGTAACTTCAATACCAAAGTTTAAATCCGTTTAATTCAAATTAAGCCGAATATGAAAATTTAAAATGTGCATTATTTTTATTCGTTGTCTATATATTAGTCAATAGTCAATCTGCCTTGTTGGAAAAGTTATATATTTCACATTGTTTATTAATTAAATAAATTTTGTCCAGATTTGTGTTTAATTACATTATTCATTGAATAGGGTACGTAAACTGTTTAAATATAGCTTGCAAAGAAGATGCATCTTTCACGAAAGCGAGTATCTACCTAATTTAGAAGAAAGCAGCAATAATTTGATTTCTAATTTTTAGTAGAGTAGCATACAGAAAACCCGTATATATTAATTTGAGAGGAATCTACTAAACTTTGCATTTATGTAAAAATCTACCGATTTTGTGCGCCATCTACCGAAAAGTAGCTAATATAAGATCTACCGAATGGCATAAATGGATACAGAATGAAAATATGTTTGTAATTTTTGTAGTTTCAAAATTGTCTTCGCAAGAATAATAAGGTGGATGGTCAGTAGTGGGGGCGGTTGGCAGGCAAATTTCTCCTTCCCCTTAACTTCTGCGGACATTTTATTTTTATTTCAACAACACACCACGAGGGCTTACAGCCTAAATACTATCGTGCCGTGGGTGTCGACAAGGAGGAAAGAGGCAACTTGTTAATTCTGGACTTGAAGGTTTGGAGGTTCGGAGGAGAAGGAAAAACATGTGCCGGCAAGGAATTCCACAACTTGGAAGTCCTTGGGACAAAAGAGCGGGCATAGCAAGATGTAAATTGTATATTGTTATGTGGTTTTTCTCTCCACTAGCTTTTAAATTGGGCGAACAGGGCGTAATTTATGGGGGAACGGGAGGGGTGGCGCGAGGTCTGTTTTCGGATTTTTTTTACACACCATGCCAGCGAGCTACTTACACAAAATTTATGTAGGGGTGCATTTTAATGTGTTTTCCTTGCGGTAGCTTTTTTACATGTAAAAGACCCTGCTCATTCTAAAAAATGTATAAAAACCGCAATTTGTACAGTGGCCTAGAAATTTCAGTACATATAATCTATAACGGGCTCAAATTCTACGTCACTGATATGTTTAAAACGTCAACAAAATCGCGATTCTAAACGTCACAATTGACATGTTCTAGATAGAGATTCTACATGAACGGCTATGCAGCATAAATGTCGTAAGAAGTTAAAAAAGCCTTAAGTTTCAGCTACAATCTTCATTGTTCTTTATTTTATTAAATTATTTGCAGAAAATTAATTTAAAATAGGCCCTTTATGTGATGCTTTAGTAGCAGTTTCAGTTATTTATTTAATTTTCAGGAATCTGATTACGCTTATTATTTAGCGTTTTTTTTTTTCAATTGGGCAAAGTGATTTTTTTATGAAGAAACGGTGTTGGTCAGTAGTTTCTCCTTTCTATGGACTTCTGTAAGGTTAATTTCTTACAGTTTGCATTTCTAGCTCCCTTTGTAGCATGTTTACCTTGCACAGAACCTCACATTTACTATAGGTCTCTTAACTGTATTGTGGAGTTGAGATCATAGCAATTGTCCGATGGTTAATGCATAAAGGGGTTGTCTAAGCATGTTTCTGATTTTTTTTTTCAAAAAACGAACAATACGCTAATCTGCTAATTTACATATAAATGTTATTAATATTAAAAAAAAATGGAAACAATGCTCGTACCTCGAATAAAGTTCTCTTCGTCATTTTAACTTCAAATGAAATTTCCTTCTCCCGTTTCGCATTCGTTCAACACATTGGGCACAGAAAATATAGGAATTTACATAAAATTGTCATTTATAATTAAGGGAGAATAAAACTTGTTCTAAGTATGTCACACAAAATAGAATAATTTCTAGATTCTAAAACCTACTGTGACTCTAAACAACGTTCAATGAGACGAAAACCATTTCAGGTTAAGGCATCGAAAAATGTTTAAACAGTAAAATAAGCTTTTGTATTTAAAAAAAAAACAAGATTATTTTGATAAATGTCAGATTGTGATGTTAACCCTGACGGTCCTGTTTTCGGTAGAAAGTACCCATTTTTTCGGTAGATGGCGCATAAAATCGGTAGATTTTACATTAGCTACTTTTCGGTAGATGGCGCACAAAATCGGTAGATTTTTACATAAATGCAAAGCTTTGTAGATTCCTTTAAATTGAATATATACGGGTTTTCTGTATGCTACTTTACTAGAAATTAAAAATCAAATTATTGCTGCTTTCTTATAAATTAGGTAGGTAGATACTCTCTTTCGTGAAAGATGCATCTTCTTTGCAAGCTATATTTAAACAGTTTACGTACCCTATTCAATGAATAATTTAATGAAACACAAATCTGGCCAAAATTTATTTAATTAATAAACAATGTGAAATAAATAACTTTCCCAACAAGGCAGATTGACTATTGACTAATATATAGACAACGAATAAAAATAATGCACATTTTAAATTTTCATATTCGGCTTAATTTGAATGAAATGGATTTAAACTTTGGTATTGAAGTTACAGTAATGTAACTACAATAAAATAGTATACGTAACTATTTTCTATTGCACACCTACTTAGGTAGAGCATCGATGGTTCAGAGGTAAGAACGTGTGCCTCTGAACCGAAGGGTACTGGGTTCGATCCCAGGGTTCTCCTTTTACTTTTTCTGTAGAAACTGTAACATTAACATCAACCGAGGTTCTGGCATTGTATTTGAGCAAGTTTAATGTCTGTACGTTCCGTCCTTCGGATTAAGTTATATATGTCAACTAAGGGACTATTAAACCTTTTCAGCTTTACCTATTTTTAAATTACACACACCATATTTCAATGTTTTTATACAAAACCTAATCACACTATCTATTTCTATTCAAACTTTAATAATAGAAATCATCGGTTTTATCTGTTTTATTCACACAATTCTTTTTACGGTATCACGCTAGTTGACAGAAAATAAAATGTTGAAAGTTCGATTCTAACCAAAAAATAAACGAAAATTATTAATAGTAATAATTTTTTTAGGAGTGTAGTTTCAATTAGCGTAGGAAGTTATTACATAGAAAGTAAATTCTATCTAAGCAGGTAAAATTCGAAATATTGCATGAGGTTACAAATTTCTCTCGCTTTGAAATGAAACATGTATTATTGGCAACGTTGAATCAACACTGTCCAGCAATTTGCGCTTAAATATATGGAGTTTGTGTCCAGCTAATGACGCATGGACATATAAAAACCGATGTCCAGCAATTAATGCTTTTACATATATATATATATATATATATATATATATATATATATATATATATATATATATATATATATATATATATATATATATATATATATTTGTGTGTCACACCGATAACTCAAAAAATAATGGGCCGATTTTGATAACATTTTCTGAGTACCATTTTTTTTGCAAGTGGCTTAGATAAGTTTGTTATCCAGGAAAATAAATCGATCCAGGTTTTCCCGGAAAATTTTGTGTTTTCTTTCGGAAACAATTTATTTCTCCGGAAATGACAAAGAAAGGGCAAACAAATTTGGTATGCGGGTTTGGATTATAAATAGTGACCCACGCACCAAAACTTAAGGGTGTGAGTTGAAAGACATAAAAGTTATAGGCATTAAAAAAATTGGGTTTTCCTCAAAACGTCAATCTCGATTTAAAACGTCAAAATTCGCAACATTTAGGCAAAGAACCTGAAACAAATGCGGATTATGTAAAGAAAATGTCGCAAGAAGAGTGTTCTGCAAACCCTTTCCGATTTAACCGTCATTGCCCTTCATTTTACTAAAATATTTACAGAATATCCATTTCAAATAGACCCTTTTTCTGATGCTTTGGCTGTCAGTTTAGTCAAGTTTGGTGGCTTTTTGTATATTTATTTGTAGGTTTAGTGAAGTTTTTGGTTTAACGGACTATAATTTTTTTTAGCTAGTTATCGTAGAACAAATTTGTTAATGCATTTTTGCATTTTTTATCGAAATATGATGCGTTTATAAGAAAAAAATCTGGACGCAGTAAGTGCGTTTTGGTAGCGAATTTTCGGTAAATTTGCAGATTAGCTCCCGAACGCTTTTAAAAAAACTGTTTTCACAAACCTGCCTAGACCCCCCCCCTTGGATCCACAAAACCCAAGAAAAATTTCTTGTTCACACCCCCTAAGGAAGTTACGAGGCCAGGAGTGAATAGGGGTGCTGGGCGGGGTGGTTAGTAAAAAGGAAATATGAGCAGAAAATGCGAATAAAACGGGTTTGAAAGTTGTCTTTTTCACATCTTGAAGCCATATCCCCCTTAAACCCTGCCTGCCCCGTACAGCACCCCTATTCCCCCAAAACATTTCTTGTTTACACTCCCCAAGGAAGTTACGGGACCAGGAGTGAGAAGGGGTGTATAATTTTTTATAGCTAATTTTCGTAGAACAAATTCGTTAATGCATTTTTGAATTTTTTATCTAAATGAAAGCATTCTTTTTCACATCTTGAAGCCATATCCCCCTTAAACCCTGCCTACCCCGCACACCACCCCTATTCACTCCCAGTCCCATGACTTCCGTGGGGGGTGTGAACAAGAAATTTTTCTTGTGGTTTGTGCATCCAGGTGGGGTCCTAGTAATGTTTCTGAAAACAATTTGTTGAAAAGCGTTCGGGAGCTAATCTGCAAATTTACCGAATTTTCATTAAATCCTTCAAATTTCAATAACTCAATCTGCTATTAACGTAAGCTTTGTTGGATAAAAAACCAACATTTAAGTGTATTTTAGGAAATTTTTTGTATATTTTCAAACTATAAGTAATTTTGATAAAATATAGTACATTGTTTCTACCACATAGGCTATACCGGTAATCAGATTGATGCCTGCTCGCATTTGCTATTAAAAACATTTTTATGGAAATTCACTTCCATAACACATTTGCTGCAACTAGACTTTTGAAAAATGTTTATATATTTTCAAACAATAAATTTATTTCAATTAAATATGGTACATTGTTTCTACTATATAGGCAACCGAGTTTGATGCCTGCTTTCATCAAAGAAAGACATTTGCTACTAAAAATATTTTAAAGAAAATTCGCTACCATAACGCACTTGCTGCGTCCAGAGATTTTTTCTATAAACTAGTCAGTTTAACTTTTACTTAATAACAAGAACCTGCAAGGTTAATAGTATTATAATTCTTAGAGTCTTTTCAGAAAAATTCAGATAAAATACAAGAAAATTTTGTTTCCAAAGAAAAATAATCTGTTTTACTCAGATCTCCACTCTGATACCAAATACGTGTTCCAATAAATATTAAACAGTGATCAATTTGAAGTGACTCATGTCAATTAGTATTGTTAATAAAACTAATTAAAAAAATTACTACTTATTAAGTCTCTCAATACAAATTTCAATACAGTTATAAGAATATTACGTAGTCAAATAATTATTATATCGAAAGATATAAGTACATATTTTGAAAAAGTTGCTCTGCAAATTTTTTTCCTGGGCATGTTATTACTTCTTTAAGTATTTAGCCACAGTGGTCTATATGGCTCTAAAAGTAAAACGAGTTTTTTTTTTTTCTTATCCAAAAACGCATATCATGCACACACACGCACACACACGCACGCATGTGTGCAGAGACGTATTTATATGCATTCCCATAAATATGTTTAAAGAATACTGACATATAGTTACACGTACATTTATGTTATATTTTTATATTATTAATATAGTACAATTTTCGGTGTGTGTTTGTGACTGATAAAAAAACACAAAAAAAGGCTACATTCATCTGATCGATATTTCTACAATGACAAATACCGACCACCTGGCACTTTTACTTCCTAGAAAATCGTCACTTATTTCACGTAGTTTCATTCAAATACTATACTATGATATAAAATATTTACACATTTCATTAGCTGCTTATTTTAGCAAAATACTATTCTAGAAATTGTATATTTAGGATATAAATTCCTACGAATTTATTTCTTTTTTTTTACTTAACGCGCCTTTGCGGTCAATTTCACTGCCTGTAGACCTCTCTAAGTCTATTAAAATTGTTTTTGGTACACCAAACAAGACCAAATGTATTTATTTGCTGTATTACTTGGAAAACAGAAGTGATACCAAAAAAGTCATCTCTTATCCCCGGTTGCACAAAGTTTTGGTAAACAATCATCAACTAATAAAAGAATAAAATTAATGATGATTATTAGTTTTGTTGCACCAAATGTTCTTGGTTCATTAACAATTTTTCACAGAATTAAAAAAGAGCACACTTGTTTTTGTGCAACATAAGTAATAATCAGTGAGTAATGAATTGTAACTACCAATTACCTGATTATTGTTTATCAAAGCTGTCTGACATTAGTAGCCTCAGTGCCATAACGGATAGAGCATGAGCCGTTTGTGCAAAAGGCTTGGATTCGACATCCGGGTGCGCTGAGGCGAGGAACACATTTCATTCCTTAAAAACATTACTGCACAAACTATAGTTTTACATCTCCCGAAGTCACCATAGTGTTTCAGCAAGCTGAATGTGAGCATGTTCCGTTCTTCGGACGTGACTTAAAGCCTTCAGACCCGTGTCCATACCATGTTGGCACCTCTCTATCCTCGTTACAAAAAGAAAGGAGTTTGGCAAAATGTACAGGTTGGTGAGGTGAAACTCTTCACTGTTGTTGGTGATTGGCCATAGTCACGGAAAGAGACCGACGGTAGGTAAATAACAAACACACAACACAACTGTGCATTAGTCTATTAGGAATCCTAATCATATAGTAATAAATTGCATGAAATTATTCACATTCAACATTTCTAGTAAATTACTGTATCAACATTTTCTCAAACTTATTAGGAAAAAATCCACATAGAAATAGACTTAACACATAAAAAATATTTTAGAAAATAATTTAAATTATACACATTAAGTGGAAGTTTATTTTTGACAGGGTGATGATAAGATACTTGAACGATAAAATAATCAAAAACGTTTGCATGATTAGAAAACAATTTCTTATATTAATTTCATTATTATCATCTGACCACATCAAAAATTGAATTTCATCTTTTGGAGAAATAGCGATACGTTTCATGTAAAAAAAGTAGCTATAATAAAAAATGACGCTGTACACATTTTCATTGATTTTATGTAAACAGGTTTTTTTCCCTTAGGGCTCATCCGCGTCTTTGCCGCCCCGATAGCACCGCAGCCTTTGGCTTATTGTGCATATGTGAACATGTACTACCCGATATTATCTATGATATCTCTTTTGGAGATCATAATATTTATCATACATATATAAAGTTTCCTGAAATATCCAATTACCATTTTTATAACTATAGCTTTTTTAAGTAATATTTAATAATCATTATATTAGAACTGGTGGTGTGAATACATTTTGCTTAATATTATACATATTACTTAAACATATAAAGTTACAAGGAGTAAAATATTTTCCATGGCCGCTAAAAATTATGAACAGTGGCAACACAGCGGACTCTCAGGTAGATTGTATTATAGATTGTTCAGTTGACCTGTAGTATGAAATGATGCTTGATGCTTTATTCCTGTAATGTAAAATTAGTGTACTAGGCATTTCTGGAAACAAATTCCGTTACATCCTACACAGTATGCTGTACCACATCTGTTTTTCTCTCGTATTATCTGTTTACAATAGAACGCATTTAGTGTATCTTTCTCTGCCTAGAAGAATATTGTGACAGAATTTTGCCTGTAATAGATCTTTCCGGTATTACGATTTCTCGTTTGGCATCAATATTATGCTAGGCAAATATTTTAACAGTGGACGAAGTTAGTACCCGTATCCCATACAATCACATTTCAGTAGGATGGCTTGCAGTTGAAATAAATATACATTACAATATATTTGTCGGTATTACACATTATTTTAATATCTCTTTCCTGTACTATATCCTTCTTTTATGATAAATTCTATGGACCCGATACTGGTAACGAAATTTGATGCCTGCTTTCATTAAAAAAATACATATTTTTTATTAAAAATATTTTTATGGAAATTTACTACCATAACCCGCTTGCTGTGTCCAGACTATTTTATAACTAACAGGTGCTGTATAGAAAATAAATATATGGTCACTCAAACGACTAAAAGAATCAGATAATTGTTATATTTAAAATTGTTACATAGAAAAGGCACACACCCCAGAAAACAAATTAATATCCAGGAAACGTTTCGGAAATGGTTTTTAGAAACATGAAACATTCACTAGTAGGTTACCCAAATGTTTCTCATTCATTATGAAAACGACCCATGTCCTACCTAAAATTTGTTTCATTGAAACATTTCGAATGTTTCAGTAATGTTTCAAAATATACCTGCACAATGTTTTCAGAAAGTTGCAGGAATTTTTCTGATCAAAGTAATGATACCCTCTCTAGAATTCTTTATTAATGTTTTAATATATATATATATATATATATATATATATATATATATATATATATATATATATGTGTGTGTGTGTGTGTGTGTGTGTGTGTGTGTGTGTGTGTGTGTGTGTGTGTGTGTGTGTGTGTGTGTGTGTGTGTGTGTGTGTGTGTGTGTGTGTGTGTGTGTGTGTGTGTGTGTGTGTGTGTGTGTGTGTGTGTGTGTGTGTGTGTGTGTGTGTGTGTGTGTGTGTGTGTGTGTGTGTGTGTGTGTGTGTGTGTGTGTGTGTGTGTGTGTGTGTGTGTGTGTGTGTGTGTGTGTGTGTGTGTGTGTGTGTGTGTGTGTGTGTGTGTGTGTGTGTGTGTGTGTGTGTGTGTGTGTGTGTGTGTGTGTGTGTGTGTGTGTGTGTGTGTGTGTGTGTGTGTGTGTGTGTGTGTGTGTGTGTGTGTGTGTGTGTGTGTGTGTGTGTGTGTGTGTGTGTGTGTGTGTGTGTGTGTGTGTGTGTGTGTGTGTGTGTGTGTGTGTGTGTGTGTGTGTGTGTGTGTGTGTGTGTGTGTGTGTGTGTGTGTGTGTGTGTGTGTGTGTGTGTGTGTGTGTGTGTGTGTGTGTGTGTGTGTGTGTGTGTGTGTGTGTGTGTGTGTGTGTGTGTGTGTGTGTGTGTGTGTGTGTGTGTGTGTGTGTGTGTGTGTGTGTGTGTGTGTGTGTGTGTGTGTGTGTGTGTGTGTGTGTGTGTGTGTGTGTGTGTGTGTGTGTGTGTGTGTGTGTGTGTGTGTGTGTGTGTGTGTGTGTGTGTGTGTGTGTGTGTGTGTGTGTGTGTGTGTGTGTGTGTGTGTGTGTGTGTGTGTGTGTGTGTGTGTGTGTGTGTGTGTGTGTGTGTGTGTGTGTGTGTGTGTGTGTGTGTGTGTGTGTGTGTGTGTGTGTGTGTGTGTGTGTGTGTGTGTGTGTGTGTGTGTGTGTGTGTGTGTGTGTGTGTGTGTGTGTGTGTGTGTGTGTGTGTGTGTGTGTGTGTGTGTGTGTGTGCGCGCGTGCGCGGGCGTGCGCGCGTGCGCGCGTGGGCGTGTGGGCGTGCGTGCGTGCGTGCGTGCGTGCGTGCGTGCGTGCGTGCGTGCGTGCGTGCGTGCGTGCGTGCGTGCGTGCGTTTGTTTGTTTGTTTGTTTGTTTGTTTGTTTGTTTGTTTGTTTGTTTGTTTGTTTGTTTGTTTGTTTGTTTGTTTGTTTGTTTGTTTGTTTGTTTGTTTGTTTGTTTGTGATGCAATGATTATGACAACGTGTGTGAGAATAGTACTCTATTGTGGCTACCGCTCAGATTGTGGCAACTTTTTGGGGTTGCCACAGATGAAAATCACCGAATGATATGCATTCCTCGAAAAAAGTATATGCGTCATGATTCTTCATCGCACCACGGACGTGTAGAAACATTCAGAAGGTGATTTCATCAATTTGTTGAGAAATACTTAGCAGTTTAATATTTTTTGTGTGAGTTGCCATTTATGGGTCTTGTGCATACATGTAATAAGCCAACTTGTGGCTACTCAGGAAAGACTGATTCCAGCGCACCCTTCAGTATACACTTTAAAGCTTATTTAAAACGAATTTGATGCCGTGGGCTAATCCTAGCTTGTATCGCAATAAACAGTGACTGTGAGTTTCTTATTTTAAAGCGAGGCTGAGAATGTTTTAAATGGGCACCATATGTTTTCACACCCATTGTACTAACTAAGGGAACACCGAGGATTTCTTAGTGTTAACTCAGGCATGCACATTATGGTTTTTCCTTAGTTATAATATATGTATATACTGTAAATAATTCGTTGTAACATAATCAAAATTATGAAAATTATCAAAAAAAATTTAGATGTCTAATTTTATATTTGCAATTGCTGTACACATATACAATTTATATTTAGCTTCCAAACTTAGACAAGGTCAATGTAATTTTGACATGTCTAAAATAACCACTCATAATTTTACGAAGACTTGCCTCATCTAAAATTTACAACCATATCCATTTCGGTTTCAACCACCTACATTATTTATTGTATTATACCGCCTATACCTAAAGACTATAGTTTTGGAAATATAAGTATTTATAATCGCATACCGTAATTCATTTAGCGATCAGTTTAACACATTTTTTTAGTTTTTTATTTGATTATACTAACCGATCAGATTATGGGATAATTTTACAAATTTTTGAGGAAAAATATTGAAATATTTAAACAAACTTTGGTGCAAAAAAGGTAGGAAATAATTAATCTGATTATCCATACATATTTACATTTTCGTATTTTTTTTTACAAATGTCCAATGGAACTTTAAAACGACAGCCTTAAATACCGTTGTTATTTTTGACAGCTTGTGATATGAAACTAAGAGTATTTAATAATAATAATAATAATAATAAGTCTGGACGCAGCAACGGCGTTATGGTAGTGAATTTTTGTAAAAATGTTTTTAATAGGAAATATATCTTTTTTTAAAATAAAATCTGGCATCAAATTTGCTTAACAGTATAACCTATATAGAAGAAACAATGTACCATATTTCATCAAAATAACTCTATTGTTTGAAAATGTACAAAAATCTTCGGAAAATAAACTTAAAATCTTCCCAAAAAACTGGTTTCCTGGCCAACGAACCTTAGGTTAATAGTAAATTAAGCTATCGAAAGAAACATTTTATGAAAAATCGCCACCATAACGCACTTGCTGAGTCCAGAATTTATTTTCTTACAAACATGGATTATCTTTGAATGGAAAATGCAAAATGAGCAATAATATAAGGCGTGTTTGATTAAGAAAAAAATTGTATCATCAGCGACTTATGGGCCAGCTTGTGATTGTAAGATTAATTTTATAAGATGCAGTTCCAGACACCGTATAATTAACGTATACAATTTTTTCTCATATCTTGTATAATAATGGATATATTGAGCTTTACCCTAGAAATGCGTCACCCTATATATATGAAAACAGATAAAAACTGAAACTAACCCAGATATGGGTTCTATCCCAGCTAACCTTTAATGCTGGCCCAGTATTGGCGTCATAGCCGGTACCCGGCACTTGCATTGCTGGAGATGTGCTTGAATACAATGCTGGGCCGGTAACTATAGGAAACTCCGGCCAGCATCCGGCCAACGGTCTGTTAGCCAGCTCATACATTACAGGTCAGGCACCTTACCAACGCTACAGAGTTACTTGATTTCAATATCAAATCTGCATTTCTCAGGCACCTATATCAAGTGCTCAATTTTAGGTGGCCCACTACTTCTACTATGAAGGACCAGCACTATTCTGCATATATATATATATATATATATATATATATATATATATATATATATATATATATATATATATATATATATATATATATATATATCAAGTGCTCAATTTTAGGTGGCCCACTACTTCTACTATGAAGGACCAGCACTATTCTGCATATATATATATATATATATATATATATATATATATATATATATATATATATATATATATATATATATATATATTAAATAGTCCAATACTGATCAACATGATTTAGGAATAAGTATACATAAGGAACCTATCAAATTGTTAAACGATATTGGTAATTTATAAATATAACCCATCAATACAGACCATTATTTTCATCGATATTTAATTTTGTAGAGCTAGATTATATTATTACATAAAATCAGAATATTGAAACGGTTTTCTTATATCATAGGACATAGAAAAAATGAAATAAAAACCAAGTACCTATATAATATTAAACGTTTTAATGTTATAAAATAAAATAGTAACTTTTGCAATTAACAATAAATAAAGTATAAATGTGTCAAAATTAACAATAATGCCAAATAAAATATCAGTAAACAAACTCATAAATGAAACAGTAATTTGAGAATCCATTTAATTAACAATATAATTGAATATTAATATTTTAGTAGGTACATATACTTTCATATGGTCCGAATATCCATGTGTACTCAGCACATATGCACTCGCATAAACAAACTTAAAGATATATGTAACACGATCTGTATAATATTTATAGCTAATAATTGGTGAAAATAATAACAAGTAAATATTTGCGAGTGTGTACACTCGACTGCACGAACAATTCCCTAAGATGTCTTTTTTCAAGAGACGCTGTGTCCATCTGGTTTGTCCACTAATTGAGGTTTGAAATTTCATCGAAGGTGAACACTAAGTGAATATTTTAAACTGATGAGCACTGATATGTACACTTTCAGAGACCCCAATTCACCACAGCACATTTTTAAAGATTTGACGATCGTTTCAGTAACAAGGTTAGCGTCATCAGTGAATGTATTATCTTTTACAACTGTAAACTACTTAAAACATTTCATCTAGCACTTGAGTTATATTTCGGGCCCAGCTTACAATATTTTTCCTAAAACATATTTTTGTCTCCTATATATTCTTCACTGTCTGCTGCATTACGAAGGCAAAACTTTAATGAGTCACCTTTTTGTTGTCTGGCATCTTCACACAAAGGGTTCTTGCTCACTATGTTCCTGAAAATCAGACACTTTATCAACAAAAAAATTTCCACAACGAAACATTTACAAATAATAAGTATAATAATAATGGTGAAAGCGTAATACTAGTTAGGTATATTGAATTAATCAATCTCAATAATGTTACTTCCTTCCCTTAATTATGGAGGAAGAATGGTGAATAATACAAGAGCTGACACACAAAATCGGTTACCAATATTTGCGTGATTTACAAACTATACATTCAAGTGCTTATGATTTGCATACTGTGAGAATACTACATTAAATATAATGCTATAAGACTATAAATAAATTAAAAAATGATTCACTTACATATTGCCTTGTGACAGATAACTTCTTGCGTTTTATCATTCTACTTTAATTAAGCTCAAACACACAGCACTACAACACATAAACATACGCCATGTTGTTTTAGTTTTAATGTTTTCTTTTGTCCTAGCGCCATGAACATGCGCCAACACTATCGGCTCACGATGATAGACGAGCAGACGAGGGCTATTATGGCTACCATGCACTTATCCAGCGTTTTGCCAGTACTGTGTAAAAGCGATAATTCTCACTGTATAGCCAACATTGGTTAGTTACTGCGGAATACCGTAAATATTATTTGCATTTTGCCAACGCCAACAAGGTAAGGGTAAACCGCCTTTTCGTCGTTGCCGTTACTGAACCAGCACAGACGACATTATCCCGGCAGACGGCCGATGGTTGCGTGTTTGCTGGGATAGAGCCTAGTTTGCGCTCATTTGAAGAAATCTTTCAAAATTCAAGTCACTAAATTTTTTTGCATTAAATGCCTATGACTTTTTAGTGAATTTTTATTTTTAAAAAATCACTAATAAAGAGGTATCGATGGTGAGACTGCAAAATTTTTTTTCAAATGAGCGCCAATTTGGGCCCCTAGAACCCATACCCACTAAGCATGGTAACTTACAAATGCTTACCGCAACGTTAGATAATTTACCATTAGGCAAGTTAAGTTTGCAACATTTCTAAATGTTTGCAGGCAAAAAACCAATGCAAACATACAAATGAAACTTTAACGTAACTTTCAAAAATAATATCTAGTTTGCCGTGTTGTGGTTTTTCTCCATTTGTAAGCTCACGTAAAGTTACAATTGTAATGTTTCTGAAAGTTTGTTTCAAATTGTAAACATTTGAATTCCCTCCGTTTTCGGGTATGTTCGATCCTATGTCATCGTCGTCCAATAGCAACATAGCAACACCGACGCCAACAGCGAACTGACTGACAAATGACAAAGCGCCCGGCATTAATTAATGGCGGTTTGTTGTTTACTTTTTTTATAATTTCATCATCATAAGTTGTTATTTGATCTATGTCTATTTATTTTCCTGGAAGTTTTAAAGATTGAACAATCTTATTGTAGCCTGAATTGTTTGAATTTTGTAATTCGTTGTCTGGAGAGTAGATAATGAAACATGGAGTATATCGACAAACATTTCAGGTAAGAATCCCTAAAACAGCTATATATTAAATACATGTGTGAATTCATTATTCTCTTTTCTGTAGCATAATTATTTTGGTATGTCGCTATTGGTGAATTATTATAAAATGGCTGCATTTATATTTTTGTTTCTTTTTATGAAATATTATATTATTTACATGAATTTTGTTATGTCCTTAGAAGCAGCCTGGAGATGTCATACCTGGTCAGACCAATTCATTTTAAAACGTTAAATATGATTGACCTATGAAAGCATGTGGCTTATACATAGCAATTGACATCATAATAACAGTGGAGCAGTACCCATCAAGCTGCCAGGATTGCTTATTTTACACTTGTCACAGTATTCTATGCTATGGAACATTCATATGGGTTAACTCGTCAGCAGCAGAACATGTGTTTATCAAAAAAGAGCAATAAGGACATTGTGTGCGTAGGTCCAAGAAAAAGCTGCCCTGATGTGTTCGAGGCCAATGGGATACTTAGGTACACTTCCAGCTATATCCTTCTTCAGTATATGTATTCAAAATATCCAGTGAATGATGAAGTTCGCAATATCAATACCAGGTACAGGCATGAATTAAAAATACAGTTCCACAAAAAGGAGAAAACAAAGCAGATGTTTGATTACTTGGGAATCAAATTCCTCAATTTTCTACCTAATGTTATTAAGATGCTTCCACTAACAAGATTACAGTAGGCACTAGTGGATGTTATAAAACAAAAACCAAGGTGAAGGAATTTATTAGTGCTCTAAACCAATGTGTATAGTGTTACATACTACTTGTATTCATTCTTTGTAGTGTGTGTGTCTGTGTGTTAGGCAAAAGCTTTGGAAGGCAAGTTCGACTAGCCACAGACTTTTTTTATATATACGTAATTCATTGTAGTCATAATTTTGCTTTATTTTAACTCAATGTTTCTGACATTTTAGACATTGACGGTACTATACTTACTCGATAGGGATAGTTAAGACATGCGTGAACACTTTCAGAGACTGTCGTCATGTTTAAGCTATTTTCGCAGTGAAGTTGTATTCATTTACCTGTGCTTGATTTATCCATTGCATATTCTTACGCCTAATTAAACTTTCTCTAAAATCGAAATGAACGCACCATTTTAGATATTTCTTTTTCACAATAGTATTTGATATGTTGAATTTATTTTATGTAACATATGTCACCACATATTTTAGAAGCTAAAAAAAATCTTGCCTCTCAAAACAAGTAATGCTGCAGAAGGCTTCGTTTTTGTTATTGGTGTTTCACACGTTTTTCTAGACGACTAAAGAGTTATTTAGTAAAACAATATCAAAAACAATTAATTGGTATGTTCATGCTCGTTGTTCTGTCACTTTTAAATTCAAATGTCGCGCGCTACACTGACATAGAGTAAGTGTTACTAATGGTTTCCGCCAGAAGACCAGAGAGGGGGAAGAAGAATGAGAGAAGGGAGAGAAGCTTGCATCCCTCTGCCACTTGTTTTTGAGTCCTTGAAGAGGCAAGAGGTCTCGAGAAAGCGAATTGCTTTCAACCCCTTGAAGAGACACGAGGTCTCGAAATATCCATTTTTGTTTGTAAGTCCGTTGGGAGACACGAGGTCCCTAGAGGTGTTGTGTGTGAATACAGAAAAACGAAGCTTATGTTCCTGCATTATTGGAGAATAAAGGTAGGTAACTTTGCTTATTGTCAGTGCCCTATTTGTTCTGTTTTTTTGTTATTCATTATAAAATAAATACACGTGGTATTTACATTTGGCCCATCGACCGGATTTTTATAATTGTTTTGTTTTGTTATTAGTTGATACAGTCCATTTTTTGAAGTAATTTTACTTGTTTCCTTTAGTCTAGTAAATTTGTAATTGTTTATTGCCGTGTTGAGTCATTTAATTTCAAGGTGACGTTATTGCTTGTATATAACTAGGTACATACTCGAATTGCATATTGTTGAAATCACGTTTGCATATTGTTTAAATCGCGTTTAGGAATTTTTTGCGTTGAACAATGGAGTTGATTCAGCTAAAAAATAAGCGCGAAAGCGTTTATAGACGAGTAGAAGCCATATTGCACGCGGCTCAACAGGTCAAAATAGACGCAGTAGTGGATTTAGATAGGTTGAATAGATTTGAGGTTCGTTTTGAGGCGTTGAATGAGTTGGTCAATCTATTTGATTCATTGCATTTGGACATCGTGTCGGTAGTTGATCGATCAGAGTTGGAGAGCGAGCATGAAATGCAGAACAAATTCGATGAACTGCAATACTCTATAAAAACTATCTATCGAGAACTGAGAGGTTATGCAAATAAAGCCGCTGAGAATCAAGCTCGATCCGTTTTTCACGGTAGTTCGAAATCGAGTCGAGCATCGAGTAAGTCGCGGTGTTCTGTCAAATCATCGAACGCTCGATCTCTCAGTGAAAAGGAAGTAACGAACGCAAACGCGATTATGTCAACTTCAAATTTAAACAGACATTTGAGGTTACCGAAAATCGAAATGCCAAAATTCGATGGAAATTGGAAAAACTGGCCAACCTTTTATGATCTGTTTAAAACAATGATTCATGAGAACGAATCATTGTCAGATATTGAAAAGTTCCAATATTTGAGTGCTTCGTTAGTGAAGGATGCGGCTGGCCTAATCAAGAATTTACCGCTAACGGGAAGCAATTATGGGATTGCATTCAAGTCTCTGGTCTCAAGGTATCACAATACCCGGGTTTTGTTGACCAATTATTGGCAGGGTATTGTACAGGCCCCCAAAGCAAATAGTGAATCTGCTTCTTCCCTACGAACGTTGTTGTCTGTATTCAGTGAAAATTTGGAAGCGTTGAAGCAGTTTGAACATGACATGTGGGATTTCACTAAATTCAACATGTTGCTGCAAAAGGTGGATATGAGTCTTAAGCAAAAATTTGAGCTTGAGTTTTGCGAATCGGACATTCCCAGTTTTAGTAGTTTATGTAGATTCTTGGAAAGGCAGTGTAAAGCAATGGAGACAACTGCCTTAACTTCCAATTATGTGACTAATAGAAGGCAGCATGTTTCAGCAACCACTGCTAGGCCCGCTTCGTCCTTTGTTACCAGCACAAAGCTTGTATGTGCTTATTGTAAGGAGGAGCACCCCATGCTCAAGTGTGATGGATTTCTATCTTTATCCTCTCATAAACGGTATACGTTCGCAAAAAAGAATAATCTTTGTTTTAACTGTTTATCAAACTCGCATGCCAGCAGGGAGTGCAAGTCATCAAGTTGTCGTGTATGTAATAAACACCATCATACATTATTGCACTTCCCAAAAGCACCGGCATCGGGAGATGAGAGTGACTCAAACAAGCCACCTGTGGAAGAGCCACAAGGTGCAGAGCAATTGCGTGTGTTGGCAAGTGTGGTAAAAAGGGAACAGTCCGTGTTACTGGCAACTATAATGCTATTAGTACGAGATAAAAATGGAAAGGTTAGGAGATGTCGAGCTCTCCTGGATTGTGCGAGTGAGGCTAATTTCATTTCGCAGCAGTGTGTTGAAAAATTGGGGCTCAACACCTCATCTCGTTCAGTGATGGTTCAAGGCTTGAACCAAATGAGCTCGCTTGCTAGCCAAGGCACTCTCAAATGTCGAGTAGAGTCCATTTATGAGCCAACAAAGTTAGAGTTGGACATGATTGTGATTCCGAACATTTGTTCCAAGATCCCTTCTGCTAAAATTGAGCAGTGCCACTGGCAACATATTCAGAACTTAGAGTTGGCAGATTCAGAGTTTGGTATACCAGGGGACATTGAAATTTTGTTGGGTACTGACGTTTATGCTCATGTGGTTAGACCTGGAATAAAGAGAGGGCCTCGAGGTGCACCAGTGGCCATCAATACTGTTTTTGGTTGGGTGCTTATGGGCAGTGTAGAACAGTCAAAGTCTCATTCTGTTGTGAATAGTTTATGCACGTTGGTCGACTTGGATCATACCTTGAAACAGTTTTGGAGCTTGGAACAGGTACCACAAGGTTTAGTTATGTCTCCGGAAGATAAAAAATGTGAGGAAATCTTCAAGAAGACTCAGCACCGAAATAGTGCTGGGAGATATATTTTAAATATGCCCTTTCGTGAGGGTACTCCGTGTTTGGGAGAATCTTTCAGTGTTGCATTGAGGCGGTTTTACTCCCTGGAAGCACGTCTTAGTAGGGATCCAGCGTTGCACAAGTCCTATTCGGAGTTTATCAGGGATTATTATGAGTCTGGCCATATGTCTCTGGTATCAGATGTAGCTGTGGAACCATCTGATGCATACTATATTCCCCATCATTGTGTGTTGCGTCCTCACAGCCTTTCGACCAAACTGCGGGTGGTATTTGATGCTAGTTCCAAAAGTACGAATGGTGTATCTCTGAACGATACGTTGTTAGTGGGAGCGAAGTTGCAGACAGATATTGCCACTGTGTTGTTGAAATTTCGCTCAAACAAAATTGCATTTACTGCTGACATTCGGCAAATGTATCGACAAATTTTGGTTGTAGATAATCATAGGGATTATCAAAGAATTCTCTGGAGGTTCTCAAAGGGGGAACCTGTACAGAAATATCGCCTTAATACTGTCACATATGGGGTCTCCTCAAGCCCACACATGGCAATCCGAACAATGATGCAGCTTTGTGATGATGAGGAATCATCTTTTCCATTGGCAGCAAAGCTAGTTCGGTCCGATCTCTATGTGGATGATGTAGTCAGTGGAGTCGACTCATTGTCAGAGGCTTTTGAGTTGCAACGGCAATTGATTGGGTTGTTTGCTAAGGGGGGTTTTGAATTGAAGAAGTGGGCCAGCAATAATTCGAAACTGTTGTCCACAGTATCAGCTGATAGTCAGCAACCTCGATCGTTAGATTTAAATGATCCATCAGTGTTGAAAATTTTAGGATTGCAGTGGTGTCCCATAGGTGATACATTCTCTTTTAATGTTGAACCTATTGATCGTCCGTGCACAAAACGAAATCTTCTTTCGGAATTGGCAAGAATTTATGACCCCCTGGGTTTTTTGTCTCCTGTTACCCTGTTGGCAAAATATCTTATGCAGTGCTTGTGGGAGCAAAAAGTGGGATGGGATGATAAGCCCTCAAAGGATATTGTTGGTCAGTGGTCTCAGTATAAATCACAACTCAGTGCGCTAGCAGGTTTATCAATTCCCAGAGGCGTAAAACACGATAATATCATCAGTACAGAACTCCATGGGTTCTGTGATGCATCGGAGCGAGGGTATGCTGCAGTTGTTTACTTAAGACAAGTATCAGAGGAGGGTCAAGTTTGGATCAATTTTCTGTGTGCCAAGTCCAAGGTATCACCTTTAAAAAGAATATCGATTCCACGTCTCGAATTGTGTGGGTGTTTATTGTTGGCAAAGCTTCTGGAATTTGTGTGTCGGGTGTATGAAGGTCGTTTTGAGTTTAACTCTATGTATGCTTGGTCAGACTCTATGGTGGCACTTGCCTGGATAAAATCATCTTCCAATAGGTGGAAGACCTTTATTGGGAATCGAGTAGCAAGCATACAAGAGACGATTCCTCCAGAGTCATGGCATCACGTAAGTGGACAAGAAAACCCAGCTGATTGTGCATCGAGAGGCATGTTACCTTCTGGGCTTTGTGAGCATCCACTATGGTGGGCGGGACCCGCCTGGCTAAAATTGGCAAGAGAAAATTGGCCCAAGTCGTTGCGTTTTGAGCCGCCAGAAGAGTGCCTGGCGGAGCAACGAACTCTCCCCGTACTAGTTACTTTGGCAAATGAGGAGTGGCTCAGTAAACTTTTGAATCGCTTTTCGCATCTACGGAAAATTCAGGGTGTTGTTGTATATTGTCAGCGGTTTGTGCGAAATTGTAGGGTGTCTCCATCTGACCGAACTACTGCATCTCTGACAGCCACCGAATTACAGGAGGCGCTTCATATGCTTATCAAATGTGCTCAAGGTGAAGTATTTCAAAGGGAAATAGCATCCTTGGTTAAGGGTGAGAGGTGTGCGAGGGCAATAAATAAGTTAGCCCCCTTTCTGGATACAGAGGGTATCCTCAGGGTGGGCGGTCGCCTTCGTCAAGCTGATGTTCCAGTTGAAGTGAAACACCCTATATTGTTGCCCCGCTCACATCGTCTCACCGAGTTAATCATTGCACACACACACCATGTCAATCTTCATCCTGGTCCTCGCACATTGCTTCATTTGCTTTCGCAACAGTTTTGGATTTTGTCCCCTCGGAGAGCTATTCATCATGTTTTGTCAAGGTGCTATCGTTGCTTTCGAGTGAATCCTACTCCCATGGCACCGATGATGTCTGATTTGCCAGTTGCCAGGGTTTCTCAGTTGAAGCCGTTTTCACACAGCGGAGTTGATTTTGCAGGTCCAGTTTTTGTGACACAGGGCAGATATCGAGGTGTCCGAAAGGTGAAAGCATATATTTGTTTGTTTGTGTGCATGGCAACGAAGGCCCTCCATTTGGAAGTAGTGTCTGATCTTTCAGCGGAAGCCTTCTTGGCAGCTCTTCGGAGGTTTGTGGCTCGCAGAGGAAGATGTGACAATTTGTATAGCGATAGAGGTACCAACTTCGTCGGCTCAAATAAGCAGCTCTTAAACTATGCAAAGGGGGCAGCAGATGCTTGTACCATTAAGTGGCATTTCAACCCCCCATCAGCTCCGCATTTTGGAGGTCTGTGGGAGGCAGGAGTGCGCTCAGTCAAGACTCATTTGCGAAGGGTGATCGGTTTGCAGATTCTGACCTTTGAGGAAATGTCCACGTTGCTTGCTCAAGTGGAATCAGTTTTGAATTCTCGACCATTGTGTAGTGCGAGTACTGATCCAAATGATCTGTTAGCCCTATCCCCAGGACATTTTCTTACAATGGAACCGTTAGGTGCTCCTCCTGATGCTGATTTGACTTTGTTAAGTATGAATCGCTTGTCACGCTGGCAGCTGGTGCAAAGGATCCACCAGGACTTTTGGCGCCGCTGGAAGAACGAATACCTGCATACACTGCAGCAGCGTAGTAAGTGGGATACTGTGCAAACGTCCCCCCCGATCGGAGCTTTAGTTGTGATTAAAGATGAGACTTCGTCACCTCTTGTTTGGAAGCTCGGACGCATTATGCAACTATACCCAGGCCGTGATGGTATAGCTCGGGTAGCTCAAGTTCGCACTAGTAGTGGCACTTTTGATAGGCCTCTGACGAAGTTATGTCTGTTGCCATCGCAGTAATACGTCTGCCTTGAAATTTTTTTGTACAGTTAATTATAAGTCCAATAGCTTCAGTTTTTTGTTTTTTGTGCTTATTGTAAATTTTTGTTTTGTTTGTTTATTTGAGAAACAATATAATTGTGAAAATAAATCCTTATTTTGGTGGGCGGAATGTTCATGCTCGTTGTTCTGTCACTTTTAAATTCAAATGTCGCGCGCTACACTGACATAGAGTAAGTGTTACTAATGGTTTCCGCCAGAAGACCAGAGAGGGGGAAGAAGAATGAGAGAAGGGAGAGAAGCTTGCATCCCTCTGCCACTTGTTTTTGAGTCCTTGAAGAGGCAAGAGGTCTCGAGAAAGCGAATTGCTTTCAACCCCTTGAAGAGACACGAGGTCTCGAAATATCCATTTTTGTTTGTAAGTCCGTTGGGAGACACGAGGTCCCTAGAGGTGTTGTGTGTGAATACAGAAAAACGAAGCTTATGTTCCTGCATTATTGGAGAATAAAGGTAGGTAACTTTGCTTATTGTCAGTGCCCTATTTGTTCTGTTTTTTTGTTATTCATTATAAAATAAATACACGTGGTATTTACATGGTATTTATTTAGAAAAAGGAATTTTTGAAATCTGTCAATTAATAACGATATCACGAGTTCAAGTTATCTATTTTGTCGCTGAGTTTTGACTAGAACTGCATTTTAGGCTAAACATGGACACGCTCGCTATATGTCTAACTATTTCTATCTAGTAACTATAGTCGGTACTTATAAAGACAGTGACTTACCATGTACATTTGATGGTCAATAAAGTCTATATCTATCTATCTATCAGCAGAAATGAAATTGTAAGTCTTTAATTTTGTTATGTAATAAAGATTTTATTCTAATTAACATTGTCTTGTCATTTTTTACAGTTTTACAAGAAATTTTATATTATGTATAAAATACACCTATATACCTATATTCAGTATTAGTTTGTAACTTGAAATAAATTCAGTTAATCAAATACAGTTTCTTTTTTCAAAAATGCTTGGACACATTGGTTAGTATTTCGAGTTGCAGTCTTTTAAAAAAGCTATACAGTATATACCATATTTGAAAAATGACTTCATCGATAATTTCTTTAAATCAACCTTACGTTTTTGTTGACTATTTTTAAAGTTCTTACATGTGAAGTTGTAGAAAACCAGCAGATTTAAAATTTTTATTAATTGATAACTACACAATTTTTTTCGTGCTTTCAACTCAAGATTTATAATAAAAATTTGAAAGTTGGTGGTTTTGTATCGCTTGATGTGTACTTTAAAAATAGTCAACAAAAAGCTAAGGTTGTCATTTACAAAAATTATCAATGGCATTTGATACAAATTGTATAATACATTTTTGAAAAGATTGTAACTGAGAATATTATCAGACTCCGAGCATTTTTGAAAAAAAAAGTTGAAGTAGATTAACTGGAATTATCCCAGGTTACAAACTTGCACTGTATATATAATATATACAATTGCAGATAAGTTGCAAATGTAAGTTTAAATTTTACAACTTTGCCAGGCCCTTTTAAAATTGAAGCTTGCTGTAAAGTAACATGTGTAAGTATAAAGAAAGTTTGTAACAGCTCACTACAGTAAACTTGCAGTAAAGTTACAAAAGAAACACTTACATATGTAAAGTCACTGGGGGGAAGATTTGCCATTTGCAACAAACTTGCAGGAGGCTTTCTGCAAGTAATCTATCAAACTTACACTTGCTTTGGAAAAGATTCTGCAATGTTAATGCAATATTACCTTGCTCAGTGGGTATCCGGGATCAGTTTCGATTTTTATATGTTTTTGTTTCGATGAAATTTGGTGGACATGTTGCTTTTGGAAAGACCTAACTAGTACCAAAATTGAGCTTTCTAGGTTTACAGAAAATTGGGTTATTCAAATTTGAAACATTTATTTTTAATATCACCGCTTTTTGTTGACAATGGTAAAAACTGGTTTATAGGTATATGAGATCTAGTATGTCTGAGTCGTTACCTAGCAGTGGAACATTTGATATCATTGCGGAGGTCAATTACACGCTATAACTGACGTTTATCGTATATTATTAGATCGTTTATCTGTTTTCAATTTCAGTTGACAAATTGTTTGTGTTTTTTGGGAATTTTAATATACAAGTGCAAATTATTCCTTAACCATTTTATTAATGTTAGTGGGTGGACTAAACAGTGTTGGTTATGTTTTATCAACAGATATAAAGGATCGAAATTTTATAAAAAGGGCTGATATGCAACAGGCTAGTTATTTTCTCTCTGATGCTTTGGCGGTAGTTTGTGGTTTAACGGTCCATAATTTTTAGCCAATTTTCGTACAAAAAAATCGTTAATGAGGAGACCGCGACTTTAGAATTTTAAAAAGATTTCTTCAACTGAGCGCAAACTAGGCACCCTAGAATCCATATCCGGTTTTACGTTCAGTTTTTATCTGTCTATATATATATATATATATATATATATATATATATATATATATATATATATATATATATATATATATATATATATATATATATATATATATATATATATATATATATATATATATATATATATATATATACAGGGTGATGCATTTCTACGGTAAAGCTCAATATAATTATTATTATACAAGGGACGAGAAAAAATTTTATAAGTTAATTATAGGGTGTCTTGAGCTGCATCTTATAAAATTATTTTGACAATCACCGGCTGGCCCATAAGTCGTTGGTGATCCCTACAATTTTTTTCGAACACCCTTATTTTATTGCATTTCTTATCGAAATATGTTTGCAAGAAAAAAAATCGAGACTCAGTGAGTGCGTTTTGGTAGCAAATTTTCATTAAATGCTTCAAATTTCAATAACTCAATTTGCTATAACCTAAGGTTTGTTGGCTAAGAAACCAACATTTAAAGTCTATTGTCGGAAAATGTTTGTACATTTTCAAACAATAAGTTATTTTGATAACATATGGCACATTGTTTCTACTATATAAGTTATACCGGTAACCAAATTGATGACTGCTTGCATTAAAAAGACATATTTGCTATTCAAAGCATTTTTATAAAAATTCACCTCGATAACGCACTTGCTGCGTTCAGACTTTTTTTCCTTTTAACTAAGAAATCTAAATTTCGGTACATAGTTCAGCTTTAACGACGTAAGCCCGGCTACCATATTTTAAAGCTATAGCTATAGCTTTGTTATTTCCGGAGATATATAAATTTTTCGAAAGAAAACACAAAATTTTTCTGGAGAAACTGTTCCAATTTTCTTGGCTAACGAACCTATCAATCCTCATCATCCCCTACCCCCTTAAGCGATTTTACCCAAAAGCAATCCGAACCGTTCCTTTGTCTAGTACTAACTGTATACCAAATTTGAGGACGATATCTCAATTCGTTCTAAAGTTACCGTGGCTACAAACAGACAGACCGACAACCCGACAGATCGACAGACTGACAGCCAAAAAAAAAAAATTCGTTCCCAAATGATGTTTTCTAGATGTTTTGATACCTTTTATGACGTTTAAGCGAAAAGAAAATGTTGAAATTTTTGTCGCCGATACGAGGTTTGCACACGTTGTGACTATATTGAAGTAATAATCAGCAATATGAATAAAAATGTTTTTCTTCACTTCGTAATAGCTTAGCCTATTTATTTTCAAGCATTTTTTCGTTCCTTCTATGGATATTTGAGAAGAGGTGTCATCCCTCTGATGACGCTAACTTTGTTTGCGAAACGATTGTCAGATCTGAAAAATATATTGCACTTATAAGAATGTTCCTTGTAAATTATATGAGAGACAGCAGCACCCCTTATTACCGTTTAACTCATAGGTACCTCCTAATAAAGTTTCTAATATATTGTTCCATTTCATTTTTTCTAGGATGATACTAAAAGCAAATCTATGACACATATTCTATAGAACCTCAAAGGTATCAGAAACTTTCTGTCTAAATTATATCAAAGATTTACGACACCACATGCCTTTTATCTACTTAATTTGTGCTGATGAAATTTTGAATGTATATATTTGTTAAACATTTTAATAAAAATTGGCTGCCATATAACATCTTTGCCACCAGAATTTTATATTTACCTAAGTATACCAGTATTCTTAGGATTCTATTGTTACTGTAGTTGACAAGATGCTCAAGGGTACCCATATTTATTTCCTATTTACTACCTGCTCTCTTTGTTTGCTGCATAACAGTAATTTTACAGCTGTGATCTGTTGTGGGGTAGAAGAATTTCTAAATATGTATTATATAAAATAAGTCTTTTTTTTAATTAAAAATCACTGGGATGTTTACCTGTAGTTATTAATCAAAGTTGCTTTTTTCTACAAGGGACGTTCGTTATAAAAATCGTAAGATTTCAAACAATGCCTCAATTTGGAGGCATATGCTAAAGGTGACTCGTATATGAGATGAAGTCCGCCAAATAGGTTGTGATTATAATCAATTATCGATTTAAGATTTAGAGAAACAAACTTTGCTGTTAAGGCAAACCTCATTTTTTCAGAACTTTTTATTTGGTTCCAGGTAGGTACAAGATGATAAACACATTGAAACAAAAATTTACACATTTCTAGTGAAGTAATGATTGTAATCTTTTATGGGTTGTAACTATCATATATATTTTATGTTAATTTGGGGCCTATATAATGCATTTCGATCGTCACTTATTCCAGTTTTTGTATGTTTTGGTTTTGTAAGCTGATAATATCATGCCAAAATATATTGCGCAAATCTTAAGGCTTATTTATATAGATATAAAGTACCGGTATAATTATTTATCAATAAATAAAAATAATGATAACATATATGCATCGGTCCAGTGAGTAATGAATAAATAACTAATCGAGTTTGCTGAAATCTGGATACACCTTTCTCTAAGTGAAGATTGGAACATGTGCTGAGCACTGATAAACGCACTTGGAGAACGCGAATCACTAAAAAAAATTAAAAACCCGACGATCGTTTCACTAACCAAGTTAGCGTCATCAGAGGATGAATAATTCTAACTAAGAATTATTCATCCTCTAATGACGCTAACTTGGTTAGTTAAACGATTGTCGGGTTTTTAAAACTGTTTTGTGATGATTCGGTTTCTCCAAGTCAGCTTATACACATTTCTGTCGAAAAGGTTAAGCAGTTCAATCGAACCAGTTTTTTCGCGAAAAATTCAATTTTTTGAGGAAATTTTTGTATCTTCGAAAATAGTTAAGGTACTTTAAAGAACTTTGGTAGATACGTTTATGCTTTATAGAGACTATACTGTGCACCAAATCTCAAGTTGCTAACGTTATGGAAAATTCGGTTATTGTCATGATTTTTTTGTTTGCTTCGTCAGGAGGCCAATAAAGCTACAGTGTTGAGAGATTTTGCTTGATTAACGAAATTAATTTAATTATATAGACCAAAGTAACGTTATTTTAAGCTGGACGGCATCTATTAAATTTTATGAACCAAAAAACTTTATTTTGAGCTAAGAGGCCAAAGAGTAGATGCCAAAGCATTTAAAAAACATTCTTTAACACACACACAAAAAAACACCAAAAATATTTATTTATTAATATATTCATATATAATATGATGAATAGGCTATATCTATATATATATATATATATATATATATATATATATATATATATATATATATATATATATATATATATATATATATATATATATATATATATATATATATATATCAGTGGCGATTTCTCCTAGTGAGCTAGGTGTGCGCCGCACACCCTAAAATATAATTAAAATGTGCACAGTTAAATATGTTTTATTTCTTTTTCCCTTAGTCTTAATACACTACATATGTTATGAGAATCGATTTAATTTACTTATTTGATTTCATAAATAGTCGGTTAATAGTGACTTGGAATGAAGTCGGCACCACGTCTTCAATCGGAAATATGAGTAGGTCAATATCAACTGGGAATGAATTCGGGTTAGGTGTGCGTTGTTATTTCCGAACAACTTCACTCGACAGAGCTGTATTGGTATACAATACAGTCCCCCACCCATGTGTTTAAAATAGTAAGGAAATACCATTCGTTTTAACACTGTAGTGAGCGGTAAAAATACCGCTCAAGACAAATGAATGGAACGCCGGTTTAACAAACGTTGTGATAGCATTATTTACAAACATTACAACTGCGCTTGCCTGGACCACAGTATTCTAGAATCAAAGACTATAATACATTTTAGTAAATTTTCGTAGAAAAAATTCACTAATGGGGAGATCTCGACTTTTGAATTTAAAAAAATTGTTTGCAAATGAGCGCGAACTAGGATCCCTAGAACCCATATCCAGGGTCAGTTTCAATTTTTATATATAAGAATTTAATTTGAGTCAAGTTTTAAAATATAGAAATTTTTGATTAAAATGAAGAAACTGATTTCAAGTAACATCCATATTTCTAGAAATTGTAATGGTACATAATGAGGTGAGGTAATTTTGGAGATTAGAAATCAGATGACAGAACTTTAGAACAATTGACATTTAGATTAAAATTTAGTCAAAATTGCATCATTTGCAGTCACAAGTTTAGACTTATTTGTAAGATGCTTTGTACTATTTATATAACAATAAACTATATATATATATATATATATATATATATATATATATATATATATATATATATATATATATATATATATATATATATATATATATATATATATATATATATATATATATATATATATATATATATATATATATACATATACATAGGTATCACACCGATAACTCAAAATATAATCGGCCGATTTTGATAAAATTCGGCATGTACCTTCCTTCTGTAAATGTATTGGATAATTTCGTTAGTCAGGAAATCGGACGAGGTTTTCCGGGAAAATTTTGAGTTTTTATTCGAAAAAAATTTGTATCTCAAAAAATAAAAAAGATAAGATAACCAAATTTGGTAGGTAGGTTTACGATATAAAAATTAAACTATACACCAAAATTTAGATTTCTATGTTGCAAAAATGTTTTGTGCCAGATCATTTCTATGAAAATTCACTACCATAACGCACTTGCTGCATCCAGGATTTTTACACATTTCATTATTTAGTACCATATTAACATTGAACTACTTTTAATGTTTACTGTTTTCACCCCGTTCCGGACAGTGCTAACGCTAACACAAATTTGTGTGAAGAGAAGAGCTTGATAATAATTCCATGTTCTTTTCGTGTTTTAAAGTTTTAAGTGACTTTTTAATTTGTGGGAAATTAATTTATTTATCTACGTATCATTCCCATATAGGTCGAATATATATATATATATATATATATATATATATATATATATATATATATATATATATATATATATATATATATATATATATATATATATATATATATATATATATATATATATATATATATATATATATATATATATATATATATATATATATATATATATATATATATATATATATATATATATATATATATATATATATATATATATATTGTGACGAAGTCTATATTTTCAGAACAGCTGTATGTACTGGAAACGGCTGTTCAAAAATAAATATAATATATTTCATACAAATAAAAATTCCACGCAGTAAAAATTATTATCTTCATCATTAACATTTCTTAAAAGTACGCATTTCCGAATTATCGCGGCGGTGTAAAAACATATCTGCAGAGATAAGGATAAGGTATCTTCCACCGATTAAGATGTTTCAGCCGGGGACTGGGGAGAGAGAATTTAACTACTGAGGTAGATAGTTCACCGTTCGCCGTAGCGTGTTGAAAAATATTTAGCTGGAAATTATATTCAAGAAATTGAGTCAGTTTATAGAAGTTGTAGAGGAACGTCAGTATACCGTACCCTCTTGTCCGTGGTTGTGAGAGACAAGTCCGTGGCGTAATAAACCTATTTAACGCCGTCGAGGTAAGAATATTTTAGTTTTGCCCTATTTGATATAATTGTAGCGAATTTTCGGATATTTTCCCTCAGTCCCCACGTGCCTACCCGTCCGACGTCGAGACCACGAGATTTAGTGCCGTTCCCCTTTATGATCCTATCCCCTCATTGTTAGCGTGTCATAATACTTCTGGAAGGTGATGCTGTATCTAACACAGACCTTCTAAGGGTATTAACTACGACTGTTCCAAGTCGACTCTGGTCTGGACGCTGTAGTACACAAGCAGGCCAAGGTCGAGTTGGTGCACGACAATATCCTTTCACAGGGTGTTCCCCTGTAACCCTCCCGTTCCATATCGACGCCCTGACGTCGAGGCGTTGGATATCTTGTTGTCGACTCCGGCGGATAGGCGCCATTTTTGCTATTTGAGGAGCGCGTCTCCAATTGACCCTATGGAAGTTAATTGCACTTGTTAATATTAAACCCATACGTAAACATTTAATATACTTTATTATTTCACTAACTGAATAAACTATATGATACATTTAACTATAAAACAATCACAGACAGCACATAACAGATAACTGACCGAGCGTGGAGAGACGTATCTTCGCTGTGTCGGTTGGTAGCGAGGAGAGAGAGAGAGAGAGATCCCTGGTGTCTCTTATATAGTAGTTCTTGACAGCTTGCTGTCGAATAACGTAACGCAACGTTTAGCTGTCAAGAGAAACATAGGGTAGTGCTGACGAAAACACTGCGGTCGGAACCACCGCCACATACTCCCCTCTCAGTGGCAACGCTATTAGTTCAAGTATCTTCGTGGAAATCGAACTCTACGTCCATGGCGTGTAGTTTGAACGGGAACGGGAACTTCACTGTCACTTTCAGTTTCACTAGGTGTTGGACTTTCACTGTCACTTTCAGTTTCACTAGGATGTCTCTGAGGCTGGAAAGTTGTCTGTTCGTTATCACAAAGAATGAATGCGGGTTTAAGACGGTCAACAGAAATTGTCTCTTCTCCGTGTGATTTCTTGATTTTGAAGACTTTGTCAGTTCGGGATAACACTTCAAAGGGGCCGTCATAAACTGGTTCGAGGGTTTTTCGCGGAATATCAATGCGAACAAAAACAAAAGGAGCTTCCATAAGCTTAGGATGGACAAATACCTTTTTTGCAGTATGATGTTTAAAAGGTACTGGTCGAAGTTTCCTTATGTCTTCTTTCAGCTGTGATATAAGTGGTGGAACATCATGAGCTTGTGTGCTGTTGAAAAAGTCGGTGGGAAGTTTGATTGATTCTCCGTAGACTATTTCAGCGGGTGTTGAGCGATATTCTGGAACTATGTACGATCTGAGTCCTAGTAACACAATTGGCAATTTAGCGACCCAGTTTTCGTCCATATGAGCTTTCAGGGCCTGTTTCAGAACCCTATGCCATCTCTCGATTACACCATTTGCTGCTGGGTGGTAAGCTGTGGTCTTGATGTGGTCTGCACCTAGTGTTTTAGTGAGGTGTGTGAAAAGGTGGCAATCGAATTGTTCACCTCTGTCTGTGGTAATGTATTGCGGAACACCGAAACGAGAGATCCAGCATGATAAAATAGTGTTCGCTACTGTTTCTGCTGTAATATCTGACAATGGAATTGCTTCGGGCCATCGAGAAAATCTGTCTATTATTGTTAACAGATAGCGTTGACCTTGTGATGCTGGTAATGGTCCCACAATGTCAACATTTATATGCGAGAATCTTCTCATGGCTGGGGTGTATTGTCCAATGGCACTGGAAGTGTGTCTCCATATCTTGACTTTCTGGCAGGGAATGCAAGTTTTAGACCAAAGAGATACATCGCGTTTCAATTTGGGCCAACAAAATCTATCCTGGACCAGATCGACTGAAGCTGATATGCCTGGGTGAGATAAATTGTGGATAGAATCGAAAATCTTTCGGCGAAATTTGAGCGGAATGAATGGGCGAAGTTTCTTTGAAGAAGAATCGCAAATAAGATTCATTCCGTTATTAAGAGGCATGTTTTGAAATTTGTATGAGGAAGATTTAGACTGCAGAAGGTGTTTGAGTTCCTCACAAGATGACTGAGCTTGCGCAATTTCTTGGAGTGACACAGTGGAAGAAAGTGAAATTGTTTCAATGCGAGAACAATAATCTGCGGGAATGTTTGTAGGACCTGGTATGTAGCGAATGTCTGTGGTAAATTGACCTAGGAAGTCTAAATGTCGTAGTTGCCTTGGAGATGCTTTATCGACGCGTTGTTCAAAAGCGTATGTCAAAGGTTTGTGGTCCGTATAAATGGTGAAATGGCGACCTTCTAGGGTATATGTAAAGTATTTAACTGCCTGATAAGCAGCTAGAAGTTCGCGATCGTAGGTGCTGTAAGATTTTTGGGCTGAAGTAAGCTTTTTAGAGTAGAAACCTAGGGGTTTTAGTGTTTGATCACGTAATTGTTGGAGGGAAGCGCCTACGGCATAATCAGAAGCATCGACATGGAGAATCAGTGGTAGCGAAGAAGACGGATGAGCTATTAGTGTAGCGTTTTTTAGTGCCTCTTTCAAACGTTCGAATGCTTCTTGAGTCTGAGGAGTCCACTCGATTTTACGTTTGTCGCGTTTTTTGGGATTCTGGCAGAGGTCGAATAGTGGTTGCTGAATTTCCGCAGCACGTGGAAGAGAACGACGGTAGAAATTTATGAGACCTAGAAATCTTCTGAGTTTTTCAATGGTATCGGGAAGAGGTAGGTCGGTAATAGCTTTGATGCGTTCAGGAAGTGGAAATAATCCAGATTTATTTACACGAAAACCTAAAAATGAAATTTCGGCCACTCCGAATTCACATTTAGATGAATTGATACGGATGCCGTTGTCTTGAAGTGTCTGAAAAAGTTTTGCTAGATGCTCTTGATGTTCTTTTTCAGAGGCTGATGCAACGAGAATATCGTCAAGATAGGAGTAGGCAAAGTCAAGATGTCTTAAAATTGAATGTAAATATCTTTGAAATGTTTGTGCTGAATTACGAAGGCCAAATGGGGTTTTAACAAATTCGAATAACCCAAATGGAGTTATGACTGCTGTTTTGGGAATATCTTGAGGTGCTACTGGGATATGATGGAAAGCGCGAATGATATCTAATTTTGAAAAAATACGTTTGCCTTCTAACTGGGCATTAAAATCCTGCAAATTTGGAATGGGATTGTTTTAGCGTTTAGTGCTCGGTAATCCCCACATGGTCTCCATGAGCCATCCTTTTTTTGCACCATGTGGAGGGGGCTTGACCATGGACTTTTGGAGGGTCTACAAATTCCCAAGTCCATCATGTGCTGGAATTCTAGCTTTGCTTGAGCTAGCTTTTCCGGGGGCAATCTTCTAGCTTTTGCAGTGACAGGTGGTCCTTCCGTACTTATAGTATGGAAGAACTCAACCTCTGGAAGGTTGCTAGAAGAAGTTTCCTTAAACAGGTCAGGAAATTGTTGTAGCAATTTGAAGTACTGGTGTGTCGGGTCTACGAGATGAATTTTAGAATTAAATCCTGGTGGTGGGTTAGCACCGGCCTTAGAGAGGTTTGTCTTTGTATCGATTAAACGTCTATGTTTCATATCTACAAGTAAAGCAAACTCTGCTAGAAAATCAGCACCTATAATTGGTTGCTTGATATCGGCAAGTGTGAAGGGCCAGCAGAACCTACGGCGTAAACCTAGATCCAAATCTAATAATTGTTCGCCATAGGTATGAATAGGGGTCCCGTTTGCAGCATACAAGGTACATTTCGATTGAAATTTCCGTTGGTCGTGAGTGGGTGGAATAACTGAAATATCCGCTCCAGAGTCGATTAGAAATTTCATATTGGAGCGTCTATCAAAAATAAAAAGGCGGCGTGTTAGGTGGCTCTCGTCTCCTGCCGCGTGGAGGGAGTGCCTTATTAGTTTTCCGACACATGTTTTGCTTTGAAATTGCAAGGTTGGATGCAACGTTTGGCCTTGTTGCCAAATCGTTCATGATACCAACACGTGGAGGTTGAGGAATTTGCGGTTATGGAATTTCGAGAAAGCTTGGGTCTTTCTCGGGAGGTAGATCGGGAACGCGTTCGCAATTCGTTGACTGATGCTGTTAGCTTCTCTAATTGCGCTTCTAACTTGGCTAGCTTGTCGGGCTCGCGTGACTGAATTTCAGCCACGTTGTATTTATCTCCGGAAAATTCCACGATTTTGTCTGCTGTAACCGACAAATTTTCTAGAGAATCGTTGCTCAAAGCCAAAATTGAACGAACGTTGACTGGTAAACGTTGTAGAAATAAAATTTTAAGGAAATTTTCTCCAATCTGACTACCGGCTAAAAACTTCATTTCGCGTAAAAGTTGCGATGGTTTTCTGTCGCCTAATTCTAATTCTGTTAAAAGTTTATTTAGTTTGCGACTATCGGACTCTTCAAATTCTAATAAAAGACGTTTCATTAGATCTGAATAGGGGGTTGATGATAATGGTTGGGTTAAAAAATCTGAAATTGACTCTGCGACATCAGGATCGAGTATAGCGAGTACATGACTGAATTTTGTCTTTTCAGAACTGATCTGAGATACATCAAACTGGGCGTCAACCTGCATTTGCCAGATTTTCACGTTACGTCTCCATATAGGAGGTAATTTTATTGCAACCCTTGCCATGATATTGCTGCTTGAAGAATCTTCGGCCATTGTGAAAAAAATCAGATAATTTTTAAATTAGAAAAGACTGACCTGTTTAGATATTCGTTTTCTGTAGGCATGAGCACGTGCGTGGAAGTTAGGCGACGTCGGCTGGAACATCAGGCTGGGCATCTTCGGCTTGCGGCACGGGGTCACCAATATGGAAGTTAATTGCACTTGTTAATATTAAACCCATACGTAAACATTTAATATACTTTATTATTTCACTAACTAAATAAACTATATGATACATTTAACTATAAAACAATCACAGACAGCACATAACAGATAACTGACCGAGCGTGGAGAGACGTATCTTCGCTGTGTCGGTTGGTAGCGAGGAGAGAGAGAGAGAGATCCCTGGTGTCTCTTATATAGTAGTTCTTGACAGCTTGCTGTCGAATAACGTAACGCAACGTTTAGCTGTCAAGAGAAACATAGGGTAGTGCTGACGAAAACACTGCGGTCGGAACCACCGCCACAGACCCATTTAACGGCTGCATCCACGGGTTGTAAACCACCGCACTCGAGGTTTCCGTCCGCGTGACTCCCGCATTTTCTTTCCGTGGGGAATAAGTGATTTCGTTGGTCCGTCACCAGCAATACGACTTGTCTTAGAGTAAGTTAGAGCGATAAATACATTTCATATTGTGAGCATACCAGTGTGTTGTAAAACCTTATAATGTAATAAATAGAGTGGAAACTACGTTCAGTCTGTTTCATAATCTTAAATAAATCTGCTACACCCTTATAAACTTTCGGAAGGTCAGGTAAATACCGGGGGAGCGATTAAAGCCCGCAACCCCGGAGGTATCTATACGGCCTGCTACATAACAGGCTACCGGACCCTCTCCACGGAGCTACCCAGGCACTCCGGCCACGTCGGTGGTCGGAGTCTTGTGACGAGGTCGCAGACACCCTCGTAGGGTGTAAACCCTCTAAAATCTGGCGCCCGGGACCGTTCCTGTAAATCCATCCGTTTTACCGTATAATTCACCCCGCAAGTCAGGCCTCGTTACAAAATGGCGCCCGAGCAGTTTAGCCGAGCAGGGAGCCGTAACTAAAAAACTGACCATTCCGTATTGATACCGTCCCGTTACATTACCGTTCCGGTGCGATATAGTTCCGTTACATATTATTGAATAAAAAGCCGATCGTTCCGTGTTGATACCGTCCCGTTCTAATACCGTCCCGTTCCGATACAGTTTTGTTACATATTATTAAACAAAAAAGCTAACCGTTCCGTGGTAATACCGTCCCGTTACAATACCGTCCCGTTCCGATATCGTTCCGTTACATATTATTAAATAAAATAGCTAACTGTTCCGTATTAATACCGTTCCGTTCCAATACCGCCCCGTTCCGATATCGTTCCGTTGCAAGTTATTTAACAAAAACCGTCACCGTTATGTCCACACCGCAAGAAAATGTCCCAAACTGGAAGGTACAGTTTGACGGAAATTCCGACCCAGCTGCCTTCCTAGAACGTTTGGAGGAAATACGCATATAT
This sequence comes from Tillus elongatus, assembly GCA_964006375.1. Classification (NCBI taxonomy): domain Eukaryota; kingdom Metazoa; phylum Arthropoda; class Insecta; order Coleoptera; family Cleridae; genus Tillus; species Tillus elongatus. The sequence goes on from OZ023269.1 coordinate 54,493,314, forward strand.
TCAGGCGTCAGCAGCGACCGTCTCTTATCCGCCCTCCCACAATGGTTAGATGGACCAGCCCTGTTGTGGTACCGCAACAACCGGGGCATGTGGAAGCGATGGGACGATTTCCTGACTGATTTCCGTCAGTTCTACTTCCCAGTTAACTATTTGGTGGACATAGAAACGGAAATAAGCCGGAGGCTCCAGCTACCGGATGAGCCGGTCATAAGGTATGCCACCGACCTCCAAACGCTTATCAGGAGACATGGGAATATGTCCCCGGAAAAGGAGCTAACATGGCTTAGAAGAAATCTTCTGCCTCAATGCCGCCAAATGCTGTGGAATTGTGACATTCCGGACATTAGAACATTCATAGAGAAGGTTAAGTCCGTCGAATCCCTCGTCCAAGAAACCCGTGGTAACCAGCGTTGGGCCGGGTTATCGACTAGGCCACAGTCAAACCATGCTCCGTACTACTCTCCCCCACCGAGCCCCACCGCCAGGGCAACACCGCCAGCACCCGATAGTCGACGCCGCACGTTTATACCAGCCTCCAGGAGAGCTAACCCAAATGAGGTACAAGCCGGAAACAACACCTATAGAGCAGTGAGATTTGCTCCTACTTGCTGGCGATGCGGCCAACCTGGGCACATGAGAGGCCAGTGTCAAGCGCCGTCAGCCAGGTTGTTTTGCTCGCGCTGCGGGCGTCCCGACACCCTGTCGAGAGAATGTCCCTGCTTATCCGATCAGGGAAACTATTAAGGGACTGCGCCGGACCGAGGACCCCGCAGTTTCCGTCACACGAACCCTCGGAAACAAGCGTCGTAACAGACAACCGACCGTTTATGGCGATAAGCATCGCCGAAGAGACCTTCGAGGCGCTGGTGGACACCGGGGCCACGCGCTCATTCGTGGGTGGCAAAGTGGCTGATTATTGCCGCTCGAAAGTCATCCCCGCGATCCCCATAGGCGACGTGGCCACCCGGGTCGCCGACGGCAATGCCATCAACATCAGACAGGCTTACGACCTGGTCATGAGGATTGGCTCGCGGACTATCAGGCACTGTATGCTATATTTACCCACATTGCCAGTCGATATTCTCTACGGAATGGACATCCTAAAGGAACACGGGTTTGAGATAGACCTCCGTACCGCTCAGTGCCGACTAAATGGAGAATCGATACCGCCCACCGTCACAGATTGCACAGAACTTACGGCTGGGGTACAAGTATCAACAGAAGGCCATTCCTTGCCACACCTATCTGCCGTCGAACAGCAGGAGCTGCAGCGATTCCTAGCTGACGAGCTACCAGCTTTTGCAGATATCAAAGGCCCTACTCACCTGACACAACACCGTATACGGCTTGCCAAGACCACGCCTATCAAGCAAAGGTATAGACCCCGTAACTCGAAAATGCAGGAAATAATTAATGAAGAGGTGGATAGAATGTTAGCGGAAGGCATCATAGAGCCGTCGTCTAGCCCCCGGAGCTCGCCAATCGTGATTGTCAAAAAGAAAGATGGTACCCCACGCTTCTGCGTAGACTTCCGCAAAGTTAATGAGGTATCGGTTAAGGATGCGTATCCCCTCCCGTACATCTCGGCCATATTAGACAAACTGAGGCGAGCTAAGTATATCACCACCCTCGACCTGCGGCAGGGATACTGGCAGATACCGTTGACGCCGGAAAGTCGACCGATCACGGCGTTCACCGTCCCCGGAAGGGGCTTATTCCAGTTCAGGGTAATGTGCTTCGGTCTCCACTCGGCCAGCGCGACGTTCCAACGCCTACTAGATAGGATCATAACTCCTGACATGGACGACATCGCGTTCGCCTATTTGGACGACGTAATTGTGTTGGGAGAGACCTTCGAACAGCACCTGAACAACCTCCGGGAAGTATTCCGCCGACTCCGTAACGCTAACCTACAGCTAAACCCAGACAAGTGCCACTTTTGCCGCCGTTCCCTCACATACTTAGGACACGTGGTGAACGTGGAGGGAATACACACCGATCCAGATAAGGTGGCGGCGATCCGCGCTATGCCCCCGCCGAACAACGTCCGTAGCCTACGTAGGTTTTTGGGAGTCTGCTCTTGGTACCGAAGGTTCCTGAAGGACTTTTCGCAAGTAGCAGCCCCACTAACCAGGCTCCTAAAGAAGAAGGAGAAATGGAGTTGGACCGTACACCAACAACAGGCGTTCGACGACCTAAAGACCGGACTCACCGAGGCCCCAGTGTTAGCGTGCCCAGACTTTACGAAGCGCTTCACGTTGCAAACCGACGCTTCCAACGACGGACTGGGCGTAGCGCTGACGCAAAACCTGGAAGAGGGGGAACGGGTAATAGCGTATGCTAGCCGTACTCTGACCGGCCCAGAAAAGAATTACTCCGTAACAGAAAAAGAATGTCTGGCCATAGTGTGGGGCATAGAAAAGATGCGGCCGTATCTGGAAGGCTATAGCTTCACCGTAATAACCGACCATATGTCCCTCCGGTGGCTACAGTCAATCCGTAGTCCTTCAGGAAGGTTGGCACGCTGGAGTGTGTTCCTCCAGCAATACGATTTCGCCATAAAATACAGGAAAGGCGCAATGAACCGGGTGGCCGACGCGTTATCGCGAAACGCGTTACCGTCTACGGATACGCCGGAGGAACAGGCTTGCTTCAGCCGAGAAGATACCCAATGCACGTGGTTTATAAACAAAATCACCGAGGTGCAGAAGAATCCCGACGCGTTTCCGGACTACCGGGTGGAAGGGGGGAAGCTCTATAGGCACTTCTGGGACTCTAACGAGTTCGCCGAACCTGAAGTATACAACCCGTGGAAAATATGCGTCCCGAAAAACTTTAGGTCAAGGGTACTGGAACAAAACCATGATGCACCCACCGCGGGGCATTTAGGAATCGCCAAGACCATAGCGCGCATAACCCACAACTACTACTGGCCCGGCATGTTCCGAGACATCGCGCGTTATGTCCGGCAGTGTGATCGTTGCCAAAGGTACAAGGTATCACAACAACAACTTCCTGGGAAAATGCAGCCGTTTGTCAGCAAGGGGCCATGGGAGGTCGTGAGTATAGATCTGGTAGGACCACTACCCCGATCCAAGAAGGGTAACTGCTACCTGGTCGTCATGCACGATAGGTTCACTAAGTGGGTAGAAGCAAAACCGTTGCGAAAATCGTCGCCTAAAGCCGTTGCCGACGTGCTCTTCGAACAGGTTATGATGCGCTTCGGGACCCCACGAATAGTTATTAGCGACAATGGCCCCCAATTCACCGGTCGCATATTTAAAGGGTTGCTCAAAGAAATGGGCATCAAACACCGTTTAACACCCCCGTATACACCCCAAGCGAACCCCGTGGAGAGAAGCAACCGCACGCTAAAGACCATGATATCGCTGTTTTGTGACAGCGAACAGGCCAGATGGGATGAGAGATTGCCCGAGCTAGTGTTCGCCATAAACACCGCTAAACAGCAGTCGACCGGCTTATCTCCGGCGTTCCTCAATTTTGGGCGGGAATTGTCGGCACCGAACATGACACCGACCACCGAACCAGCAGACGGAGACGACGCCATCGTGGACGCTCCCCAAATCAACCGCCAATTGAATCGAGTGGAGAAGTTGCGGGAGACCTTCGAACTCGTGAAGATCAACCTCGATAGGGCCTTTTCTCAGCAGAGCGGCCATTACAACCTGAGGCGTCGCGACTGGCGATGTGCCGTAGGTGACCGTGTCCTACGGGTAGATCGTCCACTGTCTTCGGCACCCCGGGGCTTTGCGGCAAAATTGGCCCCGAAATATACGGGACCGTACACCGTGAGCAAAGTCGTGTCGCGGGTGGTCTACGATCTGAAAGACGAAGCGGGTAAGAGGTATCACAATATCCACATCAAAGACCTTAAACCGTACCACCCGCCGTCTCCGCTGTTCCCGGTCGACATGAGGAGGAACCCCGTCCGTCAACTACGTAGTGCAGGTGAACCCCAGCCCAGGTCTCCAGGACACCACCCGGCATATACCAAGAGGCGTCGACCACAAGGAAGGCACCGTGTCACTCCAAACCTTGGGACGCAACCGCCAGCAAACGTTGTCGTAAGTGACCGACCCCAATGTACACTACTACACAATAGCTAGTATTAATTTTACAATAGGTTAAGGTTTAGTTGGTAGAGTAAAAATTTTTTTTGGAAAATTGCAATGTTTTGTTAGTTGTAGGTAGGTGACGGCCAACAAGTCGGTAGGGATAAAATATTTGTATGCAAATATTTTTCTGTACGAAGGGGGGGCGTGTGACGAAGTCTATATTTTCAGAACAGCTGTATGTACTGGAAACGGCTGTTCGAAAATAAATATAATATATTTCATACAAATAAAAATTCCACGCAGTAAAAATTATTATCTTCATCATTAACATTTCTTAAAAGTACGCATTTCCGAATTATCGCGGTGGTGTAAAAACATATCTGCAGAGATAAGGATAAGGTATCTTCCACCGATTAAGATGTTTCAGCCGGGGACTGGGGAGAGAGAATTTAACTACTGAGGTAGATAGTTCACCGTTCGCCGTAGCGTGTTGAAAAATATTTAGCTGGAAATTATATTCAAGAAATTGAGTCAGTTTATAGAAGTTGTAGAGGAACGTCAGTATACCGTACCCTCTTGTCCGTGGTTGTGAGAGACAAGTCCGTGGCGTAATAAACCTATCTAACGCCGTCGAGGTAAGAATATTTTAGTTTTGCCCTATTTGATATAATTGTAGCGAATTTTCGGATATTTTCCCTCAGTCCCCACGTGCCTACCCGTCGACGTCGAGACCACGAGATTTAGTGCCGTTCCCCTTCACGATCCTATCCCCTCATTGTTAGCGTGTCGTAATACTTCTGGAAGGTGATGCTGTATTTAACACAGACCTTCTAAGGGTATTGACTACGACTGTTCCAAGTCGACTCTGGTCTGGACGCTGTAGTACACAAGCAGGCCAAGGTCGAGTTGGGATACGACAATATCCTTTTACAGGGTGTTCCCCTGTAACCCTCCCGCTCCTTATCGACGCCCTGACGTCGAGGCGCTAGATCTCTTGTTGTCGGCTAGGCGCCTTTTAGCTATTTGAGGAGCGCGTCTCCAATTGACCCATTTAACGGCTGCATCCACGGGTTGTAAACCACCGCACTCGAGGTTTCCGTCCGCGTGACTCCCGCATTTTCTTTCCGTGGGGAATAAGTGATTTCGTTGGCCCGTCACCAGCAATACGACTTGTCTTAGAGTAAGTTAGAGCGATAAGTACATTTCATATTGTGAGCCTACTAGTGTGCTGTAAAATCTTATAATGTAATAAATAGAGTGGACACTACATTCAGTCTGTTTCATAATCTTAAATAAATCTGCTACACCCTTATAAACTTTCGGAAGGTCAGGTAAATACCGGGGGAGCGATTAAAGCCCGAAACCCCGGAGGTATCTATACGGCCTGCTACATCACAGGCTACCGGACCCTCTCCACAGAGCTACCCAGGCACTCCGGCCACGACGGTGGTCGGAGTCTTGTGACGAGGTCGCAGACACCCTCGTAGGGAGTAAACCCTCTAAAATCTGGCGCCCGGGACCGTTCCTGTAAATCCATTGATCCGTTTTACCGTATAATTCACCCCGCAAGTCAGGCCTCGTTACAATATATATATATATATATATATATATATATATATATATATATATATATATATATATATATATATATATATATATATATATATATATATATATATATATATATATATATATATATATATATTAACGTGATGATTATTATCCTAACTAGGTCAGGCGACGGAAGATCTATCTATAGTACCGTAACGTAATTGGGCTAAGTGTTCTTTGAATCTAATTCCAATCGATCTTTTTGTTTGTCCGACGTTCTTAAGATTACAATATTTGCAACTTATTTCATAAATTCCCGACATTTTGGCCGTTCTATCCTTGTCTTTTGGATTACTTAGCAAGTTTTTAAGGTATTTTTTGTCGAAAATGTTAGCTGCAAGTTGACTTTTTTAAAAATGCTATCTAGACCCCTCGTGATTCGAGGTTCAAATGGTAATCAAACAAAGTTTTTTCGGATTTCTCTCTTCTAAACGTCGTTGATTCCGTCAACATTTTCTTTGTTGTCTGTTTATTGAATAATTTTTCCACTAGGCAAGCACTGTATCCCTTATATTCGGCCACGTCCTTAATATAATTTAATTCTTTGGTATATGTACTTTTGTTTAAAGTAAAATTAATTAACCGGTTTACTAAAAAATTCAGACTGGCCATTTTTTGTTCGTTCGTATGATGTGGGTCGTTCGGAATGTAGCTTAGAATGGTGGTTGCCTTTCCATAGACATCGAATTCTAAAGTTTCTTTATTCTTGATAACTAGTACATCTGGAAAGGCTAATTTATTATTAATTTTTAATTCGTGCGTAAAATTTATCGAATCAAATTTATTGTTTAATTTGGCAATAAAATCTTCTATTCTGAAAATGTTTGTGTTAAACACTGCGAAAATATCATCCACGTAACGAAACGACAGTCTAAGGAAAATAACCACTTTCACTTTCAAGATCTGTTTCAAATCTGCTTATGAAAAGGTCCTGCAATAAATGGCGATAGCGGATTGCCTAGGAAAAAATAATCAACAAACCGACAAGTTAGGTATATATATATATATATATATATATATATATATATATATATATATATATATATATATATATATATATATATATATATATATATATATATATATATATATAAACATAAAAATTTTAACTGACCCCAGATATGTGTTCTAGGGGGCCTAGTTAGCGCTCATGTGAAAAAAATAATTTCAAAATTCAAAAGTAGCCATCTCCTCATTAGTGATTTTTTAAAGAAAATTCACTTTGCTTGCTGGCAAACCATGTTATAACTTGCACACGATCTCAATCAAAATTCCTAATTTCCATGCTCAAACTCCTGTAAATATAGATGCCGCATGTTGCTACACAGTCCAGCTTATGACTTGAGAATACACACGTTTACCTTCTTAAACACGAAGCCACAACAACGCATAGTCGTTCATAGTTATATACAGTTGATACAAGAAGTTGTCATTTTCTTGATATATATATATATATATATATATATATATATATATATATATATATATATATATATATATATATATATATATATATATATTGTCACGAAGTGACGTAATTACCATTAGAAATCTAATTAGCTAACAGGGAAATAGATCCGTACCATCTGTATTTAATTTAATTTATTTTTGTTATTAAAACATTCAATAAAGTATAATTTCAAGAAAACGTCGCGAGATCGGAGGAAGGGTAAGGAGTATAGCGGGTTGAGGTCGCCCAGGTGGGTCCTGCGGTATGCGAAGCGATGAAGGCAGGGACGGATGGGCTGGTCCACTGCATACCTATGCGCACCTCGCAGCGCATACTTTGCGAAACGTGCGAGAGCCAGGAGATCCACCGTGACGCGCTGAACAAGTTAGTTCTTTTTCAGCAGTCGCAGGGGCCATCACGGAGAGTAACCAGCCACCGTCCGCGTCTTGATTCTTGGTGTTTGGTTGTATTGTGTATTTCAGTAGCGAATCCAGCGGAGCCAGGTCACAGAGAGGAAGCAGCCACCGTCCGCGTCTTGATTCTTGGTGTTGGGTTTTATTGTGTATTTCAGGCCGGCCGTGGAAGAGTACGCCGCGATTCGTTAGGTGCACCAGCTTAGTAGAGTTAGCAGCTGTGGCAAGTGGAGAGCGCCGTCTTCAGCAGGCCGCTCATTTCCGCTTCGTTTGGGTAGGTCGCTGTCTCTATAGCTGTACGGTGGAGGGCCTGTATGAAAGAGGTTTTCCACGGATCGACGACTCTCTCTGGTGACGGACACCTAGGCGCGCTTGGTGGCCTTCGCCAGAGGTGACGTTAAAAGTCCAGGTGTGGAAAAGATATTGAATGTTGTTGTGTTTGTTAGTGGTTTTATTTCAGAGAGACGGCCGCAAAGCAGCTTCGGATAAATAGGTCCATCGTTCGCTTCTGTCTGTATCCGCGGGGCGACCTGGGGGAGCCGGGACTCGCGTTCCTGGGCTGAAGTCTTCCCGAGAGCGCGAGAGCATTAGCAAAGCGGCCGACTGCACGTTGATTTGAACCCGGGGGGCGGTCTAGCCACGATCAAATCATCCCAAAGCGGTCTCCCGTGGCGCAGCTCTCGTGCTCCTGGATCTGGACGCCAGCAGGGATATTTCGGGCTGCAGTAGGTCTCCACCACTCCTGGCGATCGAAACAGTCTGGCGATACCCGGTGTCCCGACCGTCCGACTGACATTATTGGGAAAACCTTGTCGTTTTCAGTCTTCGGGGGAAAAGCTTTATATGTTTCCGTCGGGAGGCGCAAAGGGGTCGCGTTCCTGGGCTGGAGTCTTCCCGAGAACGCGAGAGCACTAGCGAAGCGGCCGACTGCACGTTGATTTGAACCCGGGGGGCGGTCTAGCCACGATCAAATCATCCCAAAGCGGTCTCCCGTGGCGCAGCTCTCGTGCTCCTGGATCTGGACGACAGCAGGGATATTTCGGGCTGCAGTAGGTCTCCACCATTCCTGGCGATCGAAACAGTCTGGCGATACCCGGTATCCCGACCGTCCTGAAGGCACCGTCTGGAGGCTGTGTTTTCTTTTAACTTGATAGTGAGGACTTCCTTTATTTTGTCGAGGGGAAATTTCCACCTCCCTAGGGAGACACTTCCTCCGGTCGTAGAGAGTCTGTATGACTGCAACGCATGCTTGAGGGTCCGTAATTAATATTGCATGCCCGCTTAAACCGACCACCTGTCCGGTGCCTTGCTTTGGCGATCCTGGGACGCTTCTGCCCGCTTACAACCCGCGAGTTTACCACCCCTATTCGTGATACCGTCCGTATAACTCGCGAATATTTCAGTTTCTGCCTCTGGTCTCTAATAAATTGATTTGTTGTCAAATAAGTTAGTTTAAACGTGGGGTATGCCGGGAGAATCCCTTGTGTAAATATTTCTTTGTATATATCTTGTAAATATTTCCCCACCAATACTTTTGTAAATAGATTATTTGTTTTATACGGTATTTCATTTAAAGCTTCCCAACCAATCCACCCCAACATAACGCAACATTCTGATCTCTAATACATAGGCCATAATTAAGGAGTCCTGAGGGACTTCGCCTGAGGACTTAGGTGAACCCTGTCTCCACTGAAGTTTACCCCGGGTCCGTGTAGCTGTAAATAGCAACCGAGGACAGATATATAGTCCTGAGGGAGCGCAGCGTCTTCCTTTAAACCCACTCTGCTGGCGCCTGAGCAAATCCTGTAAATAAAGCCGTATTGATAAGGTTATCCCGTGGGAACCTCCCCATATTAGGGAAAGATAACCTTATCCCGATTTGACCCCTCACAAATGGCACCTGCGAGCAGGGACCTAAGTTAGTAAATTAAATTAGAGAAAGGTGGATTTAGGGAAGTAGCCGTAAATATTTTGAAATTTTTAAATTTTAATGTACATAGTTTATCGTTAATTGTGATAAGAGTTGTTGGAAAAGTGTAGATAAGATATGTTACAGGTATCTTAGGAATTCGGTATATTTTTAGTTTGAAACAGAGGCAGAATTTAAAAAGGAATTACAATATTGTTATCTACGATAGCAATCGCCGTATCATCATTACTTTGTGAAACCGTGAACATTCATTTATTTTGCTTTTGATAGAATTATTTGTTAGCAGCTGTTGATCTCGCAATATTTTTGTGGTAGTAATAATTAATTATTTTTTTCACGTTAGCTTTGAATGTTTGCTTACTGCATTACGTAATACGAATACACTCTTTAAGTGTAACATTTTTTTTAATCAACATCTTAAGTTTAGCGTTAATATATAGTGGTTTTTTTTTGGTTTCAACTTGTAGAGAATTTTGTTATTCCGAATTTTTGTTGTTGTTTTGTATTTATGATTTTTTTTGGGGTTTTGTTTAAACACTACTGACCAAGGGAAACTACTGTTACAAATCCGACCCATTTCATCCTAACACTGCGTTAGCATCTTCGACAGCTTCGCAGCGCCGTCTTGCCGCCTTACCGTTTGCACTGAACAATGTCAGACCCGAAAACGGACAAGGCCGTCGAGCCTGATCCTCAAGAGAAGTCCGACCCGGACCTCTTTGACGGCCGGGTAGGATGGGTATACAGGCTGAAGAAGCCTGAACTGGAAACAGAGTTAGCGAGGTTTTGCCTACGACCCCAGACAACGGTTGAAGAAATGAGAAGGCAATTGATTAAATTTTTGCGTGAAGGAAGACCGCCGCATACCGAGGCAGCCTCACTGCCTAACGTTACCGCATCGCCGCCGCCGTCGCCACGAACGGGAAACTTAATCGGGCACCTAACACCGCCTACGCAAAAGCCATTCCCGCCGCCAATATCACCTGTGACCAAGACTACGACATTTCGGCAACCAGAACCACTCAATCTGTTTGCGTGGAACTTGCATTTCCAGGGCAGGTCTGACCCCGTAGCATTTTTAGAACGCATAGAAGAAATCCGCTTACACTTTAACGTATCTTCGGACCGCCTTCTGCCAGTGTTGCCACAGGTCTTGGAAGGTCAAGCCTTGCTGTGGTATCGGAATAATAGGGCGTACTGGACATCGTGGGAAGACTTTATCCAGGATTTCAAGCGTTTCTATTTCCCGGCAAATTACTTCGTAGATTTAGAAGCTGAAATCAGTCGCCGTTTACACAAAGCCGGTGAGCCCGTGTTTACCTACATAACGGAGCTACAGACACTCATACGCCGACACGGAAACATCAACAGGCAACAGGAATTGACTTGGTTAAGAAGAAACCTGCGCCCAGAGTTCCGACAGATGCTCTGGAATTGCGACGTGCCAGACATACGTACGTTCATAGAAAAAACAAAGGCAATTGAGGCGATGTTGAAGGAACTGAAGGATACCAAGGAGGGCCCACCAAAGCCTAGCCGGCCTCCTTCGGATAAGCAAGAAAGTGGGAATACTAGTTCCCCCGCTAAGAACCGTTTTACACCCCCGACTTCTCCTACGACTGACCGTCCGGAAGCCAGTAAGCAGATTCGTTTCGCGATGGAGCGTACGACTTGCTGGAATTGTGGTGAGACAGGACACATGAGAAGCAAGTGTCAGAAAGCACCACGACTGTTTTGTTCACGCTGTGGCAAGACAGGGGTGTTATCCCGGGATTGTAAATGTCCGGGAAACTAGATGGGAACTGTGGAGGGCCGAGACTCCAGCAGTTCCACCCCAACGACACCTCGGCCATTGACAGACGATCTCGAACTGACAACAGGCCCATAGTCAGGACAAGGATAGGCCAGAAGTGTTTCAGTGCTTTGCTGGACACAGGGGCGACCCGGTCCTTTCTGAGCGGTACCGCACTTGAGGAAATAGACGCAGATTATTTACAAGCCGTCTCCCTGCCAGACGTAAACACCCGCATCGCCGATGGAAGACTGGTCTCCGTACAACAAATGTACGTGACTGAATTGATGTTGGGTAGTAAGAGGATACGAGGGGAGCTGTTGTATCTGCCTCACCTCCCGGTAGACCTAGTGTTGGGGATGGATATTTTGGGGAAGTACGACTTCCGTATAGATTTACCGACCGCTAAAACCTACCTCGATGGAGAACTGCTGGCGTCAGCAACTCCACCCCCGCCCGAAGTTCCAATACATACTATGGAAACGAACACCTTGGGGGAATTGACCCCCCGAGAGCGACGTCAACTTGATCTGTTCTTGGAGAAAGAACTTGGGTATTTCAAACGAATAACTGGCCCTACCGACCGAGTACAACATCATATCCGCCTGTCGAGGAGAGAACCTATCAAGCAGAGATACCGCCCACAAAACCCGAAAATGCAGCAGGTCATTAACGACGAGGTCGACAGGATGTTGGAAGAAGGAATTATAGAACCTTCTAACAGCCCATGGAGCTCACCTGTGGTGATGGTTAAGAAAAAGGACGGAAAATACCGATTCTGTGTGGACTTCCGGGAAGTTAACAAGGTTTCCGTCAAGGACGCCTACCCGCTGCCATATATATCGGGCATACTCGACAAGCTTCGCCGGGCCAAGTACATCAGCAGTCTGGATTTGAAGCAGGGTTACTGGCAAATCCCTCTGACGCCGACAAGTAAGCCCATCACCGCCTTTACCGTCCCGGGGAGGGGGTTGTATCAGTTCAAGGTTATGCCTTTCGGAATTCACTCGGCTCCAGCGACGTTCCGATACCATAATAGGCCCCGATATGGAACCGCACGCCTTCGCCTACCTGGACGACGTTATCGTAATGGGAGAGACCTTCGAGGAGCACCTGGAGAACTTGAGGGAAGTGTTCCGAAGGCTGAGGCAGAGTAACTTGCAGCTGAACCCGGAGAAATGTCACTTCTGCAGGAAGTCGCTGAAATATCTTGGGCATGTTGTGACGTCGGATGGCATCAGCACCGATCCGGATAAAGTGGAGGCTATCGAGGCCATGCCGACCCCACGAACCGTAAGAGACGTCCGTCGATTTTTGGGGGTCGCCTCGTGGTACCGCCGTTTCATTCCGCAATTCTCACAGGTAGTGACCCCCCTGACCAAGCTATTGAAGAAGAAGAACCGATGGCACTGGGGTGAAGAGCAAGAGGGGGCGTTTAAAGACCTGAAGAAATTACTCACTCGGACGCCGATATTTACCTGTCCGGACTTTTCTAGAGAATTCGTCCTGCAAACTGATGCCAGTGATAATGGCTTAGGCATAGCTCTGACTTAGAACATCGACGGGTCAGAGAAAGTCATCGCGTATGCCAGTCGGACGCTCTGCCCTGCCGAGAAAAATTATTCCGTAACGGAAAAAGAGTGCCTAGCGGTAGTATGGGGGATTGAAAAAATGCACCCATACCTGGAGGGGTACCATTTCACAGTACCGACAGACCACCAATCTCTTAGGTGGTTGCAAACGATTAAAACCCCGATTGGGCGTGTGGCCAGGTGGAGCGTATTTCTACAACAATACGACTTCACGATAAAATATCGTCGAGGGGCACTAAACCGTGTAGCGGACGCCCTATCCCGTTCACCGTTGGAGAGCTGTGAAGAGTCCGCGGAAGAGAATATTTGCTTCACAGAGGAGGAAGCAAGCTGTTCCTGGTACAGACGTAAGTTGGACCAGGTGGAAAGGAACCCGGAGGCATTTCCCGACTATTCCATCAGGGGCGGAAGACTGTACCGACATTTTTGGGACGCATACAACTTAAGCGAGCCCGAGCTGAGCGATCCCTGGAAATTGTGCATCCCTAAGAACGTGCGTGGCCGAATTCTACGAGAGAACCACGACGAACCGACCGCCGGGCACATGGGCATTTCAAAAACCATTGCCCGTATAGCTTGTCATTACTATTGGCCAGGGATGTTTCGGGAAGTTGCGAGTTATGTTTAAGTCAGGTTTAAAGTCTCCCAACAACAGACCCCCGGGAAGATGCAGCCTTCCTCGAACAAGACACCATGGGAAACCGTCTGCGTCGATTTAGTGGGACCCCTGCCTCGGTCCAAAAAGGGGCACAATTTTATTATTGTCGCCCAAGACCGTTTTACGAAATGGGTAGAATGCCGACCGTTGAGGAAAGCCACCGCCCCAGCCGTCAACAAAGCGTTGTTTGAGATGGTCATCACGAAGTTCGGCTGCCCCAGGACACTGATCTCGGACAACGGGAAACAACTAGTGTCTCATGAACACAAGGCCTGGCTGAAGGAGTTAGGGATAGCCCAGAGGCTGACCCCAATATACACTCCCCAGGCCAATGCTGTGGAGAGGGCGAATCGCACGCTGAAAACCATGATCGCTCAGTTTTGCGAGCATGATCAGCGACAGTGGGATGAAAGATTGCCTGAACTGGGGTTCGCCATCAACACGGCCAAACAGGAATCCACCGGATTCACCCCAGCCTTCCTGAACTTCGGCCGAGAGCTGACCGTCCCCGGCGCGGTGCACGCTGAAATACCGCCGGAGAGTCAGACAGAGGGGTCGGAGACGACACCGGAAGAAATAGAAGACCGTCATAACCGTCTGAAGAAGCTCCGAGAAACATTCGAGTTAGTAAGAATGAATCTGGCAAGGGCGTTCACCCAACAAAGTCGCCACTACAATTTGCGTCGCAGGGAATGGCATTGCAAAGTTGGTGAACAGGTGCTACGACGGGAACATCCGTTATCCCAAGGAACCAGTGGTTTTGCCGCAAAGCTTGCTGCGAAATATTCTGGGCCGTATACGGTGGTCAAAGTAGTGTCGCCGGTGGTATATGACCTCCGGGATACCAAGGGCAAGCTGCTGAAGCACATACATGTGAAGGATTTGAAAAAGTTTCATGCACCACAGCAGCCAGAGGCCGTAAATACGTCGCCGCCGCCAGAACTACACTTTATCCGTGCATATGCAGCAGCAGACGCATCCAGAATCGACGAAATCGTTCCCGTAAAACCAGAGTATTTACCGATGGCAGAGAAGAGTTTATGTTGTAGGTGTGGTCAGTCTGGACACACCCGTTACCGCTGTGAGTAGCCGTTAAATGCTTCCAAGGTGGGAAAGTGGGCAGTAGGCCCCGAGAATGTTCCTGTCAGGATACAGGAAAACCAAATGTGGTCATGGAGAAGGAGTAGCGACAAGAGCCATGCAGTGTGCGTCCCAGGATGCACGTAGCTACCCAGTGTAACCTGGTGCTGAACGACCGAAGCCATGGGAACTGCAGGAGTTGCCAACCAGCAAGCCCGAACAGTTGGAGGCCACCTCATGGGATGGGTGCTGCTACCAGGGCAGGCCGTATCGCCTGGTGCCAGCCGGCGCTCCATGGACCCGACGCAGAGGGCCACGTGCGGCTGCACGACTGGATGGACAGGCGACAGGTACTAGGTGCAGTGTGTGACACGGGAGTGTGGGACACTTCTAGGAGTGCCACTCGACGGTGCACAAACGAGGAGACTGTGGGTGAGACTATCATTGACTATTATTTAGATTAAGCATAGTGTACTCAATCTAATTCTCAGACATTTTGTGCTAAGTTCCGTTCAAATAGCTCCCAATTCATTTGAGGCGGGGAGCTCTCAATTTCGGGTGTGTTAAATCTGAACGATTTGTTTATTTACGCTTAGGAACGCTGGTTGATTTAGTTTTAACTTGCATTTTCCTTTTTGATTATTTTCTTAAATTAAGCGATATTGCATATAGACGCGTCGCAGTGCCTCTACGGAGATAGCTGTTCCGTATTTGTGTTTGGAGCATTGTTTAAATTTAGCTTAAGGATATATTTTATTTTCTGTTTACTTACG
Organism: Tillus elongatus; assembly: GCA_964006375.1. NCBI lineage: Eukaryota > Metazoa > Arthropoda > Insecta > Coleoptera > Cleridae > Tillus > Tillus elongatus. Next base: position 54,508,689 of record OZ023269.1, read on the forward strand.
AACTTTAATTATTTAATTTTCCGTTCGAAAATGCTTGATTTAGTGTAAGGATATGTTTTATTTTCTGTTTACTTACGAATTTTAATTATTTAATTTTCCGTTCAAAGATGTTTGATTTAGTATAAGAATATATTTCGTTTTTTTTTAATTATGAGATGTTGCGCATACCCAGGGGTTATGATGGAAAATTTGACAATATCATTTCCCTGGTGCGCCTTCTAATTATCTAATTTTCCTTTGAAAAACGTTTCATTTAGTTTAAGAATATATGTAATTTTTTTTTAATTAAGAAATTTTGCGCATACCCAGGGAATATGGTTGGAAATTTGATATCATTTCTCCGTTACACATACTAATGATTTATTCTTGCTTTGAAAAATGTTTGATTTAGTTTAAAAGTGTATTGGGTAGGACCGCTTGCTTATATAGAATATGAAAGACAAACTTTTCTTTGAGGGTACATTATGTGCATTCTTTCTCGACATATTGGTAGGCCTGTGATTTTCTTGTATTAATATTGTTATATTGGGGACCAGAGGACCAGCGAGGTCGGGATGTGGAAGAAAAAACTTCGTTTTTTCTTTCAGGAGAAGAGAGGAGGATGTCACGAAGTGACGTAATTACCATTACAAATCTAATTAGCTAACAGGGAAATAGATCCGTACCATCTGTATTTAATTTAATTTATTTTTGTTATTAAAACATTCAATAAAGTATAATTTCAAGAAAATGTCGCGAGATCGGAGGAAGGGTAAGGAGTATAGCGGGTTGAGGTCGCCCAGGTGGGTCCTGCGGTATGCGAAGCGATGAAGGCAGGGACGGATGGGCTGGTCCACTGCATACCTATGCGCACCTCGCAGCGCATACTTTGCGAAACGTGCGAGAGCCAGGAGATCCACCGTGACGCGCTGAACAAGTTAGTTCTTTTTCAGCAGTCGCAGGGGCCGTCACGGAGAGTAACCAGCCACCGTCCGCGTCTTGATTCTTGGTGTTTGGTTGTATTGTGTATTTCAGTAGCGAATCCAGCGGAGCCAGGTCACAGAGAGGAAGCAGCCACCGTCCGCGTCTTGATTCTTGGTGTTGGGTTTTATTGTGTATTTCAGGCCGGCCGTGGAAGAGTACGCCGCGATTCGTTAGGTGCACCAGCTTAGTAGAGTTAGCAGCTGTGGCAAGTGGAGAGCGCCGTCTTCAGCAGGCCGCTCATTTCCGCTTCGTTTGGGTAGGTCGCTGTCTCTATAGCTGTACGGTGGAGGGCCTGTATGAAAGAGGTTTTCCACGGATCGACGACTCTCTCTGGTGACGGACACCTAGGCGCGCTTGGTGGCCTTCGCCAGAGGTGACGTTAAAAGTCCAGGTGTGGAAAAGATATTGAATGTTGTTGTGTTTGTTAGTGGTTTTATTTCAGAGAGACGGCCGCAAAGCAGCTTCGGATAAATAGGTCCATCGTTCGCTTCTGTCTGTATCCGCGGGGCGACCTGGGGGAGCCGGGACTCGCGTTCCTGGGCTGAAGTCTTCCCGAGAGCGCGAGAGCATTAGCAAAGCGACCGACTGCACGTTGATTTGAACCCGGGGGGCGGTCTAGCCACGATCAAATCATCCCAAAGCGGTCTCTCGTGGCGCAGCTCTCGTGCTCCTGGATCTGGACGCCAGCAGGGATATTTCGGGCTGCAGTAGGTCTCCACCAATCCTGGCGATCGAAACAGTCTGGCGATACCCGGTGTCCCGACCGTCCGACTGACATTATTGGGAAAACCTTGTCGTTTTCAGTCTTCGGGGGAAAAGCTTTATATGTTTCCGTCGGGAGGCGCAAAGGGGTCGCGTTCCTGGGCTGGAGTCTTCCCGAGAACGCGAGAGCACTAGCGAAGCGGCCGACTGCACGTTGATTTGAACCCGGGGGGCGGTCTAGCCACGATCAAATCATCCCAAAGCGGTCTCCCGTGGCGCAGCTCTCGTGCTCCTGGATCTGGACGACAGCAGGGATATTTCGGGCTGCAGTAGGTCTCCACCATTCCTGGCGATCGAAACAGTCTGGCGATAGCCGGTATCCCGACCGTCCTGAAGGCACCGTCTGGAGGCTGTGTTTTCTTTTAACTTGATAGTGAGGACCTCCTTTATTTTGTCGAGGGGAAATTTCCACCTCCCTAGGGAGACACTTCCTCCGGTCGTAGAGAGTCTGTATGACTGCAACGCATGCTTGATGCATGCCCGCTTAAACCGACCACCTGTCCGGTGCCTTGCTTTGGCGATCCTGGGACGCTTCTGCCCGCTTACAACCCGCGAGTTTACCACCCCTATTCGTGATACCGTCCGTATAACTCGCGAATATTTCAGTTTCTGCCTCTGGTCTCTAATAAATTGATTTGTTGTCAAATAAGTTAGTTTAAACGTGGGGTATGCCGGGAGAATCCCTTGTGTAAATATTTCTTTGTATATATCTTGTAAATATTTCCCCACCAATACTTTTGTAAATAGATTATTTGTTTTATACGGTATTTCATTTAAAGCTTCCCAACCAATCCACCCCAACATAACGCAACATTCTGATCTCTAATATACAGGCCATAATTAAGAAGTCCTGAGGGGCTTCGCGTGAGGACTTAGGAGAACCCTGTCTCCACTGAAGTTTACCCCGCGTCCGTGTAAGTTGTAAATAGCGACCTAGGACAGATATATAGTCCTGAGGGAGCGCAGCGTCTTCCTTTAAACCCACGCTGCTAGCGCCTGAGCAAATCCCGTAAAAAGCCGTACTGATAAGGTTATCCCGTGGGAACCTCCCCATATCAGGGAAAGATAACCTTATCCCGATTTGACCCCTCACAATATATATATATATATATATATATATATATATATATATATATATATATATATATATATATATATATATATATATATATATATATATATATATATACATATCTATATATATATATATATATATATATATATATATATATATATATATATATATATATATATATATATATATATATATATTCACCTGCCATACACAGCATTTGTGACAACCGATGGCACAATGTTGTTAATAGTTCACACATAAAGTTGTCATTTTCTTGATATATATTCACATTCATACACAGAACTTATGGCAACCGATGCCTCAATATTGTCATATAGTTTACACATAAAGTTTCCATTTTCTTAATATATATTTACATTACATACACATAATTTATGTCAACCGATGTCACAATGTTGTTAATAGTTCACACATAAAGTTGCCATTTTCTTGATATATATTCACATTCATACACAGAACTTTTGGCAACCGATGCCACAGTGTTGTTAATAGTTCACACATAAATCTGCCATTTTCTTGATATATATTCACACTCATACACAGAACTTATGGCGACCGTTGTCACAATGTTGTTAATAGTTCACACATAAAGTTGCCATTTTCTTGATATATATTCACACTCATACACAGAACTTATGGCAACCGATGCCACAATGTTGTTGTATGCACGCTTGCGCATCTCGAAATATATCACCAATCAGCGAGTGTATAGATGATCTGACGGTATTTCTAGCATTATAACGCAAACTGAGTATACTACAACTCAGATCGTTTGAGTCGCCATTTGTTGGTACATTGCACGGTTGCCATAATCATTGCAATACGTGTGTGTGTGTGTGTGTGTGTGTGTGTGTGTGTGTGTGTGTGTGTGTGTGTGTGTGTGTGTGTGTGTGTGTGTGTGTGTGTGTGTGTGTGTGTGTGCGCGTGCGTGTGCGTGTGGGTGTGCGTGTGCGTGCGCGTGTGCGTGTGTGTGTGTGTTGTGTTTTTGTTTCTTTAACGTCGGCCTATTTCCGCGACTATGGCCAATCACCGACGCCAGGGAGCAGTTTCACCTCACTATCCTGGGAATTTTGCCGAACCCCTGCCTTTCTGTAAGGAGGGTAGTGATCTTTAACGTGCCCAACATCGCATGGACACGGGACCGACGGCTTTACGCCCCCTCCGTATATATATATATATATATATATATATATATATATATATATATATATATATATATATATATATATATATATATATATATATATATATATATATATATATATATATATTCTAAAACAATACAAAAACTAATGACACTAAATATGTTATAAATATTTTAGTAATACAATGCAAAATTTCAGAAAACTCAAGTCTTGACAATTGAGTTTTCAAAACTTGAATTATGTTTAATTTTTGCATACATTATATAATTTCTAGTAGGTATAGGTACCTACTCAACAAATTGAAAATACTAAAAATATTTGTAACATATTTGAGAAATTAGTTCATATTGTGTTATACAGAAAATCTATATACACTTATGTTTATTATTTATTTATATTCATATGTAGGTAAATAAAAAAACATCTGTCAGGAAAATAGTTCAATGAATTTATTCACATAACACAGAAAAAAACTTAGTTCAGCTTCAACTCAGCACTGATATAAGACATAAAAAGGAAAGGATAAAGATATTTATCATGAAAACAAAACAAAATAACATGTTACAATACAACATAATACAAGAATCAAAAATCAATCACAATTATTCATAAATCTAAAAATTCAATAAAACGACCAACATTTATTTAATTTTTTCAAATGAAAAAGAACCAACATAAAAGATCAATGAGATTTTCTGAAAAAGCAACTAAAAGGAATAAGTATTCTGAATAACAAAATTATCGATTTTATTTTAATCTCTTTCTTCTGACTCTAAGATTTGATTATGCCTTAGTCAATTAGAAACAACTTCCTGAAAAAGATGGTCTGTGATGGCAAAGAATCTTTCTGCGGGCAGCCTCTGAAAAAAATCAATGACTGTAAAATGCACTGCAATACCCAAATAACATAATCATATAGTTATTTATTTGTAAGCATATTCTTTCATGTTGAAAACACCACCCTCAAGATCAATAACCATATTAAATATTTGATATAGGAGTGAAGCTGGTGCTTAATGTTCATAAGCATATCTATTGAAAATTGTAAGTGATAATGTTGAATTTTCAATGGTTTTACCTATCAATTTTGCTTAGACTTTCATATTCATGTGCTATTGCATTTTTTACCATGCGATGCAAATGACAACATTTAAAATATTTTGACGAATTCATCATTTCGTTTCTACCCACAAATAAATAGGTAATGTAAAATGTATATCTATACAACATACAACAAACTAGAAACCGCAAAATGTAAGGTTAAGACACATGACCATAAACTATTATATAATATGGACATAAAAAATGTTTGTCACACATAATTGTTATGCTGTGTATCTGTTAATACTAAGGAAACAGCTAGAAACTGCATTTAAAGTTTAGAAGTGGTGGTAGTAACAGTTGTAACATATGTAATACAGGGAATAAAAAACCTAAGAGTGCAAACAACATACTCCACTTACCTGCCCTTCCATTACTGTATTAGTGTTCTTTCAAGTAAACTTTCTAAGATAAAACACATAATTTAAAATAGAATATAAAACATAATCACACAACCATTATGTACCTATAGTTATTTACAGCACAACCATTAAAAATTGCAGATTGCATACGTGGTGGAGCCATTGCCTTCTTCTTCTTCCTATACTTTCTCGTAATTTTTGAGAGTCAAGCACAGGATTTCTATATGGGCTATATCTGTCAATAATTTAACAGCACATATTTTTTTCGGAAACATTACTGCATGATTATACTCAATGTTTTAAATCCTCAATAATTGAAACGTTCCGTGATTGTGTCACATTGATACGAACATTTCAGAAACATGACATAGGAGTTCAAATTAAATGTTTCATAGTGGATGATTATTGTCAATTTTGAAATGTTTCGTGCATGTGTCTTGTTTAGCGGGACCCAACACAGTGACAGAAACTAGCGCCAGCAACAATTGAACCCGGGCACTCCATGTAGGTGGATGCTACTTTGTGAATTCGAACTTCAGGTAACTCATTTCATTGCTTTCTTCCTCTACATTAATAATTTATTGACGGGGCAAATACCTAGTCGCTTATTTAGAACAGTTACAGGGCAAGTTACATAGTAGGTACGTAACTTAAAACTACCTAATGTTAGGAACACTAAAGTGCCATAATTGATAACACACACTGGTTTACACAAAATGTCAGGTCAGATAACACTTCGTCCCCCATAGTTCTAGTATTTTGTGTTTTTATTCACGAAATCATATATTTGTCGCAGACATGCCATAATCATGTATCAGTTCAGACCTAAAGAACTACGGTGTGTAACGCAACCAAAATTACATCGGTGCATTCAGCTTGCCGTTCTCTATACACTCATTATTCCAAATGCGAAGGTTCCATAAATTAGGAAATACATTGCGATACCACAAGGATTTGCAAACATTGTGTGTGCGCGCGCGTCTGTGTGTGCGCGTGCGTGCGTGTGTGTGTGGGGGTGGGGGGGGGGTGCGTGCATGCGTGTAGAAGACGAATACCTACTGTTAGCGTTTCGAGTTATAACTTTCACAATTTTACTAATAGGTATAGGTCGGTTTAATACTAAGGAGTTTAGTACTGCACTCCAGTAAAGCCACAATCGATATGTACAGAAATATAGTTCCAATGCCCAGCTACACAGATATGATAATGTATGAGAATAAATATACTGTTTCCTATGCATAACTATATACACTGACTATATTAAATACATTACATATACCTCCCTCCTCAAATTACTACTATATATACAATATTTACTTTTACAAACTTAAATTTATATTTTCATAATTGAAAATACATATAAACAATTATTAAAGTGGAGAATTATTTACAGTCACAATTTCTAATAATGTGATCTCTCAGAACGTTTTATATTATGTCTAGGTCTAGGTCTGGGGTGTGTGCACTGTTGTCAGTGTCTGCATTGAGATTTTCAATATTGATTCCATTTACTGAACTTTGAATTACATTTTCTGTGCTAGTGGAAGCTTCTAAATTGTCATTCTTATTTACATTAAGTGTCAATGATAGAAATTTTCGTATCTGATTAGTATGTCGTTTCCCCACTAAATTCAGTTCACATACTTCAACTACAAAGATACATTTACCAATACGTTTTCTAATAACAGCTTTAATCCAACTGGTCTTTGGTAAATAACGATAATCTTTTACCAATACTATCTCATCTACCTTTTTCCCTTAGGGCTCGTCCGCGTCTTTGCCGCCCCGATAGCACCGCAGCTTTGGCTTATTGTGCATGCCCTTTGTCTTTTCTAGTCCACCCATTCCAAAATCACTGTGCCTTGAACTAGTCTGCACAGCAATTGGTGGGGTGAAGTTTTATATTGCTCTATCTCCGGTCTAGGCTGTCCGTAGATCAATTGTCTTTTGCAGTCCAGAGCTTTACACTCGCACAAGATCTGCTGGGCTGATTCCTCCCCCTCGCCGCAGAGTCTGCATGCCAGGTCCCCCTCGAACCGCCTGATTTTATGCAGGTGTTTGTTGACAGCCATGTGTCCTGTCAAGAGTCCTGTTACGTTCCTGACCTGTCATCTGCTAAGGTTTAGCAGCTCCACAGCTCTCTTTGAACTGGGATCCCCAATTAGGGTCTTCCCATGTCTGAGCCCTGGATAATCTGCCCAATATGCCTTATGCTGGTTCCTAACCCAGGACTTAATGGTTCCCCTGGCCGTGCCTTTCGATACGCCCAGGACCGGTTCTGGTCCCATAAATGGTTCTGCTGACCATCTCTTTGCGAGACGGTCAGCTTCTTCATTGCTTTGACTCCCGAGTGACCCGGCACCCAGATGAGGGTGACCTCATTCTGCCCAGCCAGGTCGCTCGTCTCGTCTCGGCATTCACTAACCAGCCTGGAATTTACCCGTGGGCTCCATAGGGCCTTAAGGGCTGCGTGGCTGTCTGTGGCTATGAGGATCCGCTTGTTGGTGTAGATCCGCCTCTTGTTCTCTCGCACGCAGTGCAATATTGCGTAGATTTCGGTCTGAAAGACCGTTGCATGAGCCGCGAGGGAAATACTGTAACTTACCCTCGGTCCTTCCGAATAAACGCCTGCCCCTGTCCCACGCTCCCCGCCGGATCCTTCTGTGAACCAGACGAGTGCGTCCCGTGGTAGGATCTCATCTACTACAAAATTAGCTTGCCTCTCACCCTTATAACTTTTTATTTGTCTTTGGTGTTCCCTATTAACCTTGTCACTAATCGACTAAGAATTCTCTTGAGCAAAAAGTGTTTTATTTTGTGTATTATTTGGCATTAATATATCCAATCTAGTTCGTAAGTTTCTGCCTAACATCAACATCGACGGACTCACTCCAGTGGTAGAGTGGGGGCTATTTCGGTAGTCGAATATAAATCTACAAAGTAACAGGTTTTTATTCTGTACCATACAAGACTGCAGAGCCTTTTTCATCACCAGTTTCACCGTTTTTACCGAATTTTCCGCCCGCCACACCATTAGATGACAAATGGAAAGGAAACTAGTTGTATGCGTAATATTATTTAATTTTATAAAGTCCTGGAACTCACAAAAAGTAAAACATCGAACATTATGTGAAACAATCGTATTTGGTATCCCAAAACAAGCAAACAAATTTCTCAATATTGAGACGGTGCTGGCTGAATCAATAGATTTTGTGTTGAATACTTCAAGACATTTGCTATGGACATCAGTTATTATTAAATAGTAAGAATTTTGAAAAGGGCCCAGAAAATCTACATTAATTCTTTTCCAAGACTTTTTGGGATAGGGCCAATTATATAACTTAGTTTTTGGTGGCTTCGAAATATTTGACATGCAACTGTTGCACCCTTTGGTATATTTTTCTATAGCCCAATCCAGATTAGGCCACCAAAAACGTCGTCGTGGTAAACTTTTCATTTTGACTACCTGAGACAAAGCTGAGAACTTCAGCAAAACTGCAGTTATACGTTCAATAAAATTGTGTAAATCAATTTGTTTATTTATTTAAATCTATTAATTTCTTGTTCAACTTTATCTTGAATAGCATATGTGACTGGCGTGCGTTTGAAAAATTTTGGGGCAGCATTAGGATATTTGAGTTACAAGTATTTACAACACCTTTTGTGAATTTAGCTACACCTCGTGAAAAAATTGATTCATTATTTACAAATTATTTAATGCAAAGTTACAATTAGCATAGTTGAGTTTGGAAAACCCAATATGAAAAATGTTCAAAAAATATCTCCCCACTATGTGAGGTCCTCCATTTACAATAACAAATAAATCTAATTTACTTTTCAAATTTTTATATTCAACATGAACATGCAATACATCCATAGGCTGTACTTTTGAACCGTTATAAAAATACAAAATTTTATTTCAGACAACAGTTTCTTTGTTCTGAATAATTACATAATTGCTTTTGGCTTTTCCTTGTGTTTTCAGATACAGTAGAGTCTCGTTCTTTCAGTTAAACGGGATTGGAGGTAACCCAAATGAAGGGACATTTGAATGATACAGATTAGCAATGAATCCGTATGGGCCAAACATTGCTGGAATTGCTTGTATTACATCTAATCGATTACGCAATGAAATCTGTATCCAGTTTTATAGTTTGTATATTATGTATATATTATGAACAGTCACCTCAAAACCTGTTCTAGCTTAGATGAAGTGGAACTCAACAAATCTGGCATGAACGAAATGGAATGCAAGGATTTATTATTCAACCCAATTCATACAGAAGCTTGGATGGACGAGTGTGAAAAAGATGAGAGTTCACTGTCTATTCTAGATCATTAGTGAGATGAGTTATACATTTTTCTTTATCTTCATGTAGGGGAAAGTGAAGAGGGAACAGTACTCTATTGATTGTAGTGATTTCTTTCAGGTACATTTCTATTTTGGCTCAAAGTTGCTATTGACCAGTATCGCGGAAAGTTGAATCAAAACTTTCAATAAAAATTTATATTTAATTTAAGCTTACACTTAATGACTAAATATATTCTTTTTGTTGCAGATTCGCAAAGATACCTCAGAAGTAGATGATCGTGGCAGAAATCAGTCTGGATGCTTGAAAACCAATGGCCAGTTATGTATAGGTTTGTGTATAATTATTGTTCTGTATTACACATATTCATCTAACTGGGAAGATCTATTATTTATCTCAGTCTACTCCACATTGTGCATTTTCTTTACCATCATCACATTCGTCTTAAAATCAAAAAATAAACAAATTACGCTTAACAATACCATTCATGAAGTATACATTGATTGTCGACGATTTTCTAAATTTTATCACAAAGAATCTATAAACCATTACCAAAATTCTGACAACAATTTTCAAGAATATCAAATTAAAGATCAAGGTTACAAAATTCAATTTAAAAATATAATGCAAAGCTCTATATATTTTGAATTAATGAAAAGAACTATAAATATGCGAACAGTATGTCACAACTTATGTAAAAAGTTGTACAGTATGCTTAGTTGGATAGTTCCATTGTGTGATATGTCAATTTTTTTTATACCCCCTAGGTTTACATACTTACCTTATTCAGTACCACTACATTAGAGACATGACTAATTTTAGGGTAAAAATCATGTCTTGATTAACCTCATTTTTGTTGTGATTTTAGATATTTTATGTTTTGACATACAGACATATTGTTTTTGTTGCTTATAGCAATACTTGTTATTTTCATTGTCATGCTTACATAACTAGAATACATTCTTTAGTTTATAGTACTTGATGAATCTTAAAACCTATTTAAACTTAATTGAATTAATAGAATTTTCATTAAGTACCTACATATTAGTTCATCATTTTTCCTAAGAAAATAAATTACAGACACTAAGAACACAGTTTTGTACAATTATCTTACAAATATTTATTATTTACGAATTTCCAAATTAGCTGCTAGAAATCAATTTTGAATTAAGTGCAATTACTTAATCTGGTATAATTGCAAATGATATCAGAATATTTGGTGTTTTTAACCTGCCTTGCAATGGTCACATTGCAAGTACATATAGATAAGTTTTACAAGGTTAATTACAGTGATTGCCTCATATAATATTTAGGAATGTGACACATTAATTTTTACATAATGGCATCTTAGTTAAACAGAAATAAAATGAACAAAAAGATTTAAAACGTGAAAATAAAAATATAGATATAGGATAAATTTTAGGACTGTGTTATTACCTATATAGGTATCATTGAATAATTCTACGCCAAACTCATAATGTTGTTGTAGTAGTAACCTATACTGAACATACAGATTTTACTTTTCTTGAGAACAATGTATTAAAAATAATGCTTGATGGCAGTAGCAAAATATAGGTACTTATATAAGTACCTACTGATTTTTTAAATGAATCTTTCTCCAATGGTAATATTGTGATTTTCTAATGATTGCATCATCATATAAATTAAATTTCTGTCTTTATTTGTAAGCAACTTGTTTTTTATTTACAAAAGTACATAATAAAAGAAATTAATTTAAATTAACATATTTTTCTAGTCTGACAATATAGTGCAGCTTATGTGTGACAACTTATGTTTAACCAGACACTAAAAAGGTGATCATGTTTTTCTTATATTTTGGGTAGTGCTGTATTAATCTAGTAAATATTACCTGTGTGTATAGGTTGATAGGCATAACAGAACATTTGCCGTTACACTGTCCTAATTGATTTACAAATAAATTGCTAATACTACTTTTATTCCATATTATTTTATTAGTAGACATTATTTATTTCTTTAGTGCTAATTACCAACTAAGATAATTCGCTGTGATTATTTAATTATTGTAAATATTTAAAACTCATTTATATTTTATTATTGTTAATTTGTAAAGTACAGTTCCTGATTAAAGTTTACCAATGATTTAATTGTAAATATATACCTAGTAATTTATAGGTTTTGTCTGTAATTTTTCTTGAACTATGTACTAAAATTAGTTACTTAAATGCCTTATGTTCATCAATTTATGTTAAAGAGTACTTCACCCCGAGTAATGGCTCAAGAATGAATGGTTTAAGCGTGTAGTAAATGTCCATACTTTAATGATGGTTAAATACAAGTATTAGATATTTGACATTAAAATTTTAGTCCTGTGGCCTAGTTTTCAGTTAGTCTGTTGAGACTGATTCTTCTCTGTGTAATTTAAGTTTGTGTAAAATTTATTTGTTTTCAGTTTTTTCTTTTTAATTGAAAAGTCTCAAGAGATTCACTCTTAACTAAAGGATATGTTGTTATAATACATGTACATCACTATTTGTAAACTATAAAAATTATAATAAATTGTGGCTAAATAGACAGTTAGGCTTTTAATTACAATTTACTAGAAACCAAACCAAATTAACGTAAAATTTGCATTTGATGAGTACACTCTCCACAGTATGTGATGAAAAATTTTGTAGTTTTTTAAATAATATTACTGCAGCTTTCAAGATTTCAATGAGATCCATTAATTAGGTAAGTTTACATATTTTTTATTATGTTTTATTTTGCATGTTTTGGTTTTATTAAAATTGTTGTCAGATTTTGTGGTGTGGTAAATTTTCATATTACTTGTTTTTATTTTTTAATCATTTCATTAACATCTCAAGATTTTATATCATGGGTGTTTTCTGAATTTTATTTACTCATTTTAGGTAACTGTTTTTTTATTTCCATTATAACTTTATAAATCAGTTGCAATTTATATTTGTTGTACTGAGTAAGTTTTTGCTTTTAATTAAATGGCTCAATTTATTATGATTTATTACTCCAAATTTGAATGTGTTAATCAAAAAATGTTGAAAAATATGATTATGTTGATTAGCTTAGTATGAGGAATGGATTGTATGAGTTGAAACACAGTGCTATAAGTGGTTAAAAAAGGTGAAAGGTTAGATTTGTGAAATTTACTAACCTGGTTGACGGGCATCTCATACTAACTATTAACAGCAACCAAATTGAAAGTGTTTTTGTGGTTTATGAAAAGAGTTGTTTAATTGTTCAATAAGTTGCTGTCACATCTGACAATTAACAAAGCAGAAGACTAGGAAAAGTTCTGCTAGATCTATACCACATTATACAATAGTTTTATTAATAATTGGAGTTTTGTTTATATGAATTTATATGAATTTCCCTATCAATTAATTTAAACAACGATACTTTGCATTCTGTATGATATATAATATAGTTAATATATATATATATATATATATATATATATATATATATATATATATATATATATATATATATATATATATATATATATATATATGTCATTGCTGAGACATTATGGTGCTGCTCTGAGCAGTCGTATCCGTGTAGCATGCTATGTTGAAGTTAAAAAACCCTACCCTCATTATAGAAAGAAAAAGATTCCGCAGAATTTTCAGGCGTGGAAATAGACCACGTTAAAAACAAAACGGGGTTATCCCTTAAATCCGTGTTAATTCCTATTTTTACTACCATTTTTTTCCATTTTTATCAGATATTTTAGAAATAATTCAACATTAGTAATTTAAACTGCCTTCGATTTCAATTACAATTACAAACCGATAAAGGATTTCCAAAAAAATAAAGTAACCTAGTCACGAGAGAATCTAAACATTGTAACAGCACCTTGTTTACTTTGCAGATAATCAATGAAAGCTTAAGCATATATAAAGTTTGAAACATTGTACAGCTGTTAATGAACTTTAACCTTTAAAATTTTTAATGAAAGCAAAAGTTTGGGTTAATAATTGATATTGTAATGTTTATAGTTGTATGTGGCTTGCTTAAAATTCTTCTTTAAACAAGTTTTTAGAAGTTATATAATAAATTAATAAATAGCATTTTCTATATAACTACAATTTTGTGAATGCATATTTCTTTTTCTAATAGCTATTTCACATGCACAATTTGTGGACCGCCCATAAGATCATCAGCGCTGTTCGCCACATCCGCCACATGACATTACAAGTAACTGTCAGCGTGTTGTGCTTTGTGCAAAAATATCTACCACACATTGCTGCAAGGTTTATTCAAGCTTGAAAACAACTTGTTTAAAAATGTAGAAAACGAAAGCAACCTTCACAATAACATTAAATTATATAAAGCCGACAACGGACAACAATAAAACAGCCCAACAGCTCGCGTGTGAAGCAATAAATGTAGCACAATAACCTACGCGCCAGCTTACCAAACAACGCCGCATGACTGGAATGTATTATGTCCGTCATATCAAACGAACAAAACCATTACTGAAGCCCTCAACTATGACTACAACTACCCATCCAAAATCAAGAGACCTAAACAAATTATTAAACACTAACAAAGACGACATGACCGACGAACAACAACCTGGCCAACAGAAGTCTATTCCATCGGCTCAGGATAACGGGATAAAAGGAGAGCTCTCCTAGTACATCATCAAGTGAAGACAAGTCACAAGTGACATATAAAATCGTATGCACTGACCATATGCGCTCCATTTGAATACACTCCATTCTAACCGTTTGCGCTGATGATATGTTGCATATGGAACAACATTTTTTTGAGAATATGTTCAGCTAGTCAAAATATTTTTCTTGTGTTCCAACTTTTAAGTCTTTGTCATTTTTACAGTTTTTGATATTGTGATTATATATAAATATATATATATAGATAAACATTTTGTTGCAAAAATCCGTTAAAAAAAGAAAAATCTACAACTGTTTTGGTACATGTCTGCGTCAAAAATCACATAAAAATATTACTGGCATATTTTTATACTTGATATAGCTTATAGCTAGCTATATTATTATACACTACTTTTCAGAAAAATCAAAATTACCCTAAAACACCGACAATTTTATTAAATTCTGTTGTTTTCTGATTACTAAAGACTCTATTTAATAATACACTTTATTCAAATAAGACAAAAAGAAACATTACAATGATTACACATTCATTTACATATTTTAACAGAGCTATCATTACACGCTATACAACATTCTTCGACATACCTTTTTCAACCTCTTAACTAAACTGTCACTGTCACTTCTTCTTCCTTTTATATTGTTTCTGTCCTCGAAAACATTATTCCACAACACCCTCTCTTAATGTTTTCGGTTAACCACTTAATCACTAAACGTTCACAAATTTACATCTTTTGCATTAGTCTACTTACAGGTTTTTAAACATCTTACAAATCTATCTGAAAATCAAAGAAGGAAATTACAGCACCACAAAATTTCCCTTCCCTAATTTTCACCTAAACCTATCCTCTTGCAGTTTCTATAAAATGTTTCGTTAGGTAAACCCTTGGTTAATATGTCTGCCTGCTGATCTGTGGTATTTATGTAGCTTATATTTACAAGCTTATTCCTGACATAATCACAAACAAATTTAAACTTTAGGTCCATATGTTTCACTCGACGATTATTTTCTGGATTCTTTGTTAACGCAATACATCCCTGATTATCTTCGAAAATTTGTATTTTCTCTATCTTAATATTTAAATCTACCAATAATTTTTTATACCAAATACTGTCTTGCACACAACTGAAGTTCAATTAGTTCTGCCTCTGATGTAGATAATGCAATACAATT
Source organism: Tillus elongatus (assembly GCA_964006375.1). Lineage (NCBI taxonomy): Eukaryota > Metazoa > Arthropoda > Insecta > Coleoptera > Cleridae > Tillus > Tillus elongatus. Next base: position 54,524,236 of record OZ023269.1, read on the forward strand.
TTGTTTCCTAGTTACCCATGATATAGTATTCCCAAAGATTTTTATGAGATAACCAGTTACTGATTTTCTATCATACAAGTCGCTTCCCCAATCTGAGTCAACATAACAAACTAGTGGCAACTCATTTTCATTTCTTTTATAAACGAGATTCATATCAATTGACCCTTTTAAGTATCTTAATACCCTTTTGAGATGATTCCATATTTCCTCTGTAGCTCTATCTTGGTATCTACTGAAATAGTTTACACAAAAGCTTATATCCGGTCGTGAACCAAGCATTAAATACATTAGACTACCTACTAACTCTCTAACTGGTTTGTCTGTTCTTATATTTTCATCTACCTTCAAATTTAATTTTGGATCCATTGGTACAGCTGACGGGTTGCAGTTTTCAAAGTTAAACATTTTCAAAATTTTCGTTAAATACCTTTTTTGATTTATTTTCATAACACCATTTGTTCTGTCGTAATCTATTTCCAATCCTAGAAAATTTTTCAACTCTCCCTTGTCCTTTATGTCAAAATTAGCAATTAAATCATCTTTACACAAATTCAAAAAATTTAAACTGGAGCCAGCCAAAATTATATCATCTACATATAACAACAACCAAACAACTTCCCGATTAAAATTCTTGAAAAATAAACAATAGTCATTTTCTGATCTTATAAATCCAGAATTTAACAAAAACACATTAATTTTGTCATTCCAACATCTCGATGATTGTTTCAATCCATAGAGTGACTTATTCAATTTTAAAATATATCCTGGTTTACATTTAATGCCTTCAGGTGGATATATAAAAACATTTTCTTTCAATTCACCATTTAAAAATGCTGTCTTAACATCTAATTGGAAAAACCAAAAATTAAACTGAACACCTACAGCCAACAATGTTCTAATAGTTGACATGTTTGCGACTGGTGAATATATCTCATCGTAATTAAAGGAATTTTGTTGAGCAAATCCTCTCACAACTAACCTTGCTTTGTATTGATCGTTTTTGTCTTTTTCTAAAGGCTTATAGCTATATACCCCTTTGGTATCTAATATCTCAGTGTCCTGTGGTACTTTTACTTGTTCCCAAGTTTCATTTTTCTCTATAGACTCTATTTCTCTATTCATAGCTTCTCTCCAAAATTTTCTATCCTTTCTTTCTTTTATTTCACCAACACTTCTTGGAATTTGTTCAACAAATGAGACTGCATCAAACGCCATATATAATTCATAGTCTTGTAATTTTGCTGGTAATTTTTTAATCCTCTTATTTTGAGTTTCATTCTCTATAATATCTTCCCTCTCTAGATTTTTATTTTCCTCATCTTGCTCTTCAATAACGTTACTACTATCATTACCATGTTCTAGATCTTCAATTTTTTCAGCACCTTTATCATCATTTTCACAATCTCCATCATCATTTCCATCATCACCATTTTCAATATCCCTATATACCTAAGTACTACTATAATAAAATGAGTTTTCATCAAAAATTACATCCCTCGCTATCATTACCATGTTCTAGATCTTCAATTTTTTCAGCACCTTTATCATCATTTTCACAATCTCCATCATCATTTCCATCATCACCATTTTCAATATCCCTATATACCTAAGTACTACTATAATAAAATGAGTTTTCATCAAAAATTACATCCCTCGCAATAATAACTCCTTGTTTTTCTACATTCCACAATCTATATCCGTTTACAGCATAACCTATCATAATACATTTTTCAGCCTTCTTATCAAATTTTGTTCTTAATTCTCTTGGAACATGCGCATAAGCCACACACCCAAAAATTCTAAGCTTACTTATGTTAGGCTTCTTACCAAACCGAATTTGTGCAGGTGTAACTCTATCTAGGCTTGCACTGGGACTTCTGTTTATAACATACACTGCAGCCCTGATTGCTTCATTCCAGAATTCTTTTGGTAAGCAAGCATCGTTCATCATTGCTCTTGCCTTGTCCACAAGGCTTCTGTTAAATCTTTCCGCCTTTCCATTCTGTTGAGGTGTGTATGGGACTGTATAGTCAATTACCGTGCCATTTTCCTCACAACATCTTTTAAATTCGTTAGATATGTATTCCCTGTCATTGTCACATCTCAGTACTGAAATTCGTTGATTAAACATTGCCTGTACCATATGCATGTACTCTTTAAAACAAGAAAATACCTCACTCTTTTGCTTAATTATGTAAACACAGACAAAACTCGAAAAGTCGTCAATAAAACTGACAAAATACCTACAATCATCATAAGAATATGGTGTGATAGGCCCAACAACATCAGAATGTACTATCTCTAATACTCTTTTAGCTCTAGTTCTAGTTCCAAACTTCAATCTAGACATTTTTCCCATAATACATGACTCACAAAATTCTACTTTTCCCAATTTTAAATTATCTATCCCATCAACCATTTTATCTTGTATTAATTTATTTAAACCTGAATGACAAATATGTCCATATCTTCTGTGCCATAATTTCACTCTTTCATCTTCCAATTCTACATTTAAACATTCATTATTCAAGACTTTAAATGAAATTTCATACAAATTATTTCTAATCCCAACACCAATTAAATCATTATGTAAAAACAACTTGACTTTTCCATAATGAAAAACTACCTTAATATTTGACATTTCTAATTTCTTTACTGATAAGAGATTTCTCCTCAGTTTTGGTACAAAAAATGCATTTTTAATCGTACATTTTATAACTTTATCATTTACATAACTCTCTATCTCAATATTACCTATTCCTACAGCTACAAGATAATTATCATTTTTGGCAACAGCTATTTTTATAGGCTTTTTCAACATAATTAAACTAGAAAAATATTTATCACTATTAACCAAATGGTCTGTGCATCCTGAGTCTATATAAAATGTTAAATTATCACTACTTACAGTTTCTCCAGTATAGTCCTTTAAGCTAGTCATAAAACAAACCTTTCTGTCATCAGTCGTCTCACCATTTTCAGCAAAATTTCCTCTTCTTTCATTGTGATATTGCTGTTGATAGTTGCCTCGCCCTCTCTGGTTATAAACACCTCTACCTCTATGTGTTCTATTTCCTGAATTACTTCCTGACTGATTGCCTCTGAACTGATTATGAAATTGACCTCGGCCTCGTTGATTTATACATTCCCTTGCGTAGTGACCTTCTTGACCACACCTGTAGCACAGATTCCTTTGACCCATAAAAGCTGCTTGTATTCTGCTACCACTATGGCGTTGATCCTGACATCTTCTTTCTATTTCCGAACGAAGTTTAGCCTTCACAAAGTCTAGCGTAACTTCTTTTGATGGAATATTTTCTATAACAGTCACAATAGTTTCAAACGACCTTGGTAAAGCTAACAACAAGCTACATACAGCATCTTCTTCCCTAATGTCTACACCAGCTGGTCTCAACTGACCTAACGTTGTTTCAAATTTCATTAGAAAATCTTCAAATTTCTCATTTTCCTGAAATTTCATTGACATTAGTTTCTTCCTTAAAAACATTTGCCCTGGTATGCCCCTTTTCTCATACATTTCTTCTAAACTCTTCCACATAGCATATGCGGTTTCTTTATTTCTAATTATATCAATCTGGGAATCCTCAATACATTGAACAATAATTGACTTACATTTATTATCCTTCTCTTTCGCTTCTTGTTTCTTCTTCTCATCAGCATAATCTTCAGCTTTATATTCTGCAACGATCATTTCATCAACGTTTCGCTCTGTTAAAATGGTTAATACTCTAAATTTCCATGCTTGATAGTTATTTCCATTCAACAAATCTATGTTGAAAGTATTTTTCACACTTACAGTATTCATTATACCAATACCAGCACCGGCCATTTTCATGTGCTTAAATTAATTATTTTTTTCTTTTCTTATCTTATTGTTCTAGAACAAAAACCAGAAACTAACAAAAAAACACAGCAGACAAAAGCTCCAAACTCCATTTCACTTTACAATAATTTTTACTCAGCGGAATTGCGATCTGGGTCCATAACCTGTTGTTTTCTGATTACTAAAGACTCTATTTAATAATACACTTTATTCAAATAAGACAAAAAGAAACATTACAATGATTACACATTCATTTACATATTTTAACAGAGCTATCATTACACGCTATACAACATTCTTCGACATACCTTTTTCAACCTCTTAACTAAACTGTCACTGTCACTTCTTCTTCCTTTTATATTGTTTCTGTCCTCGAAAACATTATTCCACAACAAATTCTCACCAATAGTACATTAGATAGGAGTATAATGATCATTTAAAAAAAGTTTGTATGTTCTCATACACAACAGCCATATCACTTGAATAAACCAGTTCTCGTATGATCACCGAAGTTAAGCAATGTTATTGGACATGGTTAGTACCTCGGATGAGTGATTGCCTGGGAAGACTATGTCCTGTCGCACATTTGTATGCAGAGAGCATTGCAAAACTATCTTATTGCACCTTTTTTCAAACAGCAACCATGACAGAAAGAATCATGGTTACGATGATAAGGTGACATGATTTTTAGACTTTGCTTATGATGAAATTTTGTTCCATCTTGGTTAAAATTATCTCATTGCAGAATTGTAAGAGGACACGTTTTGAAGAAGTGCCTGAATAATATGCAAGTTGCTCTAGATCTAATGTTATCTAAGATATGGGTTATTTTAAAAATGGAAATTTTGCATGTCTCCGCCATTTTCTCAGAAACTAAATCAACTGGACCAAATTTTAAAAGTTGTCCGCATACGCTCTAATAGAGAGCATTTTTCTCTTGTTGTAGCTCTAACAATGTTACCCATACATGCAGCCTGAATTTAGGACACACTTAATACACAGTGTATTTTAGGACAAACTTAACCTATCTGTATTTTTGAAAATATTAGGAATACACGTACAACATTTTGTATATCTATGTTCTCCATGATGCTCTATTCAACTAAAATATCTTTGGTTGTCTGCAGCTTCCATGGTTATACCGGATGTGGCTATCAATTTAGTTATTTTAAATGAGACACCTGTACCTTTATTACGTTTAGATTCTACGAAAAAATTTAATGCCATATTATGCAGCAATTACAGTTAGGCGATATTCGAATTATTTATTTATTTTTTGCAAGATGCACACCATTCAAAAAGTCTGGACGCAAAAAGTACATTATGTAACAAATTTTCATTAAAATCTTTCAAATCTCAATAATATCCAAAAATATGAAATTTATTACAGTCTGAAAATAATAAAATTGGTTTGATGAAATTTGGTACAGAGGTTTCTGTTATAAGGAATTTATTACATGCCACATTTGAAGTTTCTACGTTGGAAGAAAATTGGGTAATTAGAATTAAAAAAAAAATCAAAATGTTTTTATATAACACTTTTAATTTGCAAAATATATATTTAAACTGCTAGCAAAACATCGTAGAAAGTGTTTAGTTCAAATAAATTTTTTACAAATATTTTAGTGAAAAAGATTTTCATGACATTGCAAAACACACTTCTTGCAATATTTGTTCTTCATAACTCGCATTTGTTTCAGAATATTCGTTTAAAAAACGCCCATTTTGACGTTTACAATCGGCATTTTGACGTTTTTTAAGAGGAAAACCAAAAAATTTCAAATTTACTTTTTTTAGTACTTTTGTGTGCCAACGAAACTGTTTATAATGTATATAACTTTAGTTTTTATCTAACCATACCCTTGAAATATATAACGTCTGGCAACTCTGCATTCCTCCCACGCATTAGTGGTGCGAAAGACCAGAGAGAGAGAGAGAGAGAGAGAGAAAGAGAGAGGGAGGGAGAGAGAGAGAGATTCGAGTGAACCACGGCAGCTCTAAGTGTAGTTATATAACGTTGTTTTGTTTAGTCAATAAAGTCTTTAAAAAACTCAATATTTATCAATCAAATGAATTTATAAGTATCCCAAGAACTGTTGTTTGTCGATTCCTGGAAATTTGTGTGGTCCTTCGAGCTGGATCTAGTGAGTGTTTGTTTTAAAATCAATTCAGCGTTCAAGAAATTTAACTACCGATGCTCAGTTCATAATTCAAGATTTCAAAGCTCAAAGACTGTAGCTCTTACAACTCCAGCCGACCAGACAAGATTCTGCATCTTTACTACATGACTGTAGTGTCAACTACATCTCTGATTCATTGGACGGTCGTTAGAAATTGCCACATGCCAAAAATTTGAAACTCCTGATGACAAAGAAGTAACAGTATCCCTTGAATACAAAGAAACAGATAGATACGACGCCTATATTTCACAGGGGGTGAGTCCATTCCAAACGAACTACTCGTGAGACAAGGATGTAAGATTCATTGTTTGTCTACCACTCAAGAAAGACCGGCAGTATTTAGGCTACTCAAGACACATGGCATTAAAACGTTTTCAAGGATCGAAAAGGAAGCTTGCAAGAAATCACAAACTGAAGTAGATGTATGTATCCTTTATGAATCAATACAAAACCTTAGACCACATGGAAAAGGTAAAAGAAAACGCCTATTTTCTCCCCCACCATGGAGTGCTCAAGAAAGGTAACCAAAGAAGCAAGCTGCACGTAGTCTTCGACGGATCAGCGAAAACTACAGCTAACTTATCAGTGAACCAACTCCAAATAGTGGGTCCAACTGTTCAAAATGAGCTGATAAACACTTTCCTGCGATTTCGATGTCATGCCTATGTCATTGGTGCAGACATCAAAATGATGTACCGGCAGATATGGATAGATCGAGAGGATAGGCCGCTTCAGTTGATTTTTTGGCGGTCAGATTCAGCAAAACTGCTTCGAGTTTACGTGCTGAAAACAGTCACCCATGGTATCGCTGCCTTTCCTTACGCCGCCACGAAATGCCTTGAAGTGTTGGCTATAGAAATTGAAAGGGGCCACGCAGCGATTGCTCAGATAATGTGAAAGGGCTTATATGTGGTCGACTTATTATCAGTAAAGCGAACCATGGAATAAGTTACTTCTGTAACAAGGGAAATCCAGTCAATACTCTCAAGGGCCGGGTTTTTATTGCACAAATGGGTGTCCAATAGTCAAACTGTTTAAAAAAATATTTCTTCTGCAACTCTGTCTGACAACGATCCTTCTCATTATTTGAATGGCCAGTCTCCATCAAAGACTCTTAGTCTCTATGAGCAGGACCTAATGAAATACTCCATAAGCGAAGAAAAGCTCTTGCCAATAAATATAAAGAGTAGGCTATAATGCCTGACATTGCTCAAGTATGAGATCCTTTGGGGCTAGTTTCCCCCATGTATAATTCAAGCAAAGATAATGCTTCATTGTGGCAATTAAATATCAACTGGGATGATGAGATTCCGGAATCTTTGAAGAGTGAGTACACGATGTTCAGAAATCAGTTAGAGACACTTAATCAATTGCGCATACCACGTAGGATATCATTGGACAACCCACTTATTCTCCAACTTCATAGATTTTCAGACGCATCTTTAGCAGAATATGGCACATGGGTTTACACACGATGTGTTGTGCAAGATGACATAATATTGTCCAGTCTATTGTATGCGAAATCAAGAGTTACTTAATTAAAGACACAGACTGTCCCAAGATTGGAATTATGTGCAGCATTGTTATTAGTTGAATTAGTGACTAAGGTTACTGCAGCAACATTTCGATACCATATTTCTCTGGACTGACTCAGCAATTGTACCGCATTGGATACAGACCACGCCTGCAAGACTTCATATTTGCAGCCAATCGTGTATCACATATACATGAACTCAGTGAAGTGTCTCAGTGGCATCACATTGGAACAAAAAACAATCCTGCTGGCATTTTAAAAAGAGGCACTGCAACTAATAGTCTTATTGACAATAGGAAATGGTGGACGGGACTGGTTCTCAAGATGGTTGACCTGGTAGTCCTATTATTTTTGATTCCATTCTTCCTGAATTTCGCAAGACGACTAAACCTATTGCCATGGCAGCTTTGATTTCAGAATCACTGTTTGAGCGATTCTCCACATTAACCAACCTTAAGCGAGTAATGGCGTACGTGCTCGTTTTTTTTGAAAAACTGCAAATCTTCCAAGAAAACCAGAATGGCTGGATCATTGAGTATGGTAGAAATGAACTCGGTCAAAGAGCTATTGATCAAACGAGCTCAAGCAGATGTTTTTTCTATCGAGATATCGCTTCTGAATAAAGGAAAACCAGATAGAATCAAGGGCGCTTTAAAACACCTTAATCCATTTATTGACAGTCAAGGTGTGTTGAGAATAGGCGGCCGACTAAATAATTCTCCGCTTACTTATTGTCAAAAACATCCTGCTGTCATTTCGACCAAACATGCTTTCATAAAGCTGATATTTGAGGACAGACATATATAGCTTCTACATGCACCCCCTCGGCTTCTTTTATCGTCAGTTAGGGATTCTATCTGGCCCTTGCGTGGTAGATTGTTAGCGCATTCTACAGTTCTACAAGTGTGAGGTGTTTCAGAACAAAGCCTTCCGGGATCATCCCTCAGATGGGAAATTTGCCAAAATCTCCACTTAAATTTCCGGTTAAGACGTTTAGCATTTTTAAACAATATTTATTTAACTATTACACAAACTAATATTTAAAAAAAAATGGAATAATAAAAATAATAGATATCAACATAAGTGTGATACTAATAAAATATCATACTGCAGCACGCGATGTACAAAGTACTTAGAAGGAATAAGAAAGAACGCCTCGCTGAAGGCGAGTCGTCTATTCACACTGTTCACCTCGGGAGTGGCACTTATTGTCTTTAGAGGTGACCTACTTTGCTGGCTCAGCTTCTCACGGTTTGCGGCGTAGTTTTCCAAGGTGCCTTCTGATCTGCTGACTTTGGTGTCTGCATCCCTGGGTTGCTACTGTGGCGGTGGTTCCGACCGCAGTGTTTCCGTCAACACTACTCTGTGTTTCTGCATAAATACTCTTGACAGTTAAACGTTACGTTATGTTCTGCGACAGCCAGCTGTCAAGATCTACAGCAACGAAGAAACACCAGAGCGATCTCTCTCTTCTCTACCAACCGCTACAGTGAACACACGTCCGGTCAGTTATCTGCTGTGTACTCATGTACTGTTGTAATTGTATTATAGTTAAATGTATCATATAGTTTATTCAGTTAGTGAAATAATAAAGTATATCAAGTGTTTACCTATGGATTCAATATCACCATCCCAGGTAATATCAACAAGTGCAATTAACATCCATATTGGTGACCCCGTGCCATAAGCCGAAGATGCTGAGCCTGATGTTCCAGCCGACGTCGCCTAACTTCCACGCACGTGCTTGTGCCTACAGGAAACGAATATCTAAACAAGTCAGTCCTTTCTCATTTAAAAATTATCTGATTTTTTTCACAATGGCCGAAGATTCTTCAAGCAGTAATATCATGGCAAGGGTTGCAATAAAATTACCTCCTATATGGAGACGTAACGTGAAAATCTGGCAAATGCAGGTTGACGCTCAGTTCGATATATCGCAGATCAGTTCTGAAAAGACAAAATTCAGTCATGTACTCGCTATACTCGATCCTGATGTCGCAGAGTCAATTTCAGATTTTTTAACCCAACCATTATCATCAACCCCCTATTCAGATCTAATTAAACGTCTTTTATTAGAATTTGAAGAGTCCGAAAGTCGCAAAATAAATAAACTTTTAACAGAATTAGAATTAGGCGACAGAAAACCATCGCAACTTTTACGCGAAATGAAGTTTTTAGCCGGTAGTCAGATTAAAGAGGATTTCCTTAAAACTTTATTTCTACAACGTTTACCAGTCAACGTTCGTTCAATTTTGGCTTCGAGCAACGATTCTCTAGAAAATTTGTCAGTTATAGCAGACAAAATCGTGGAATATTCCGGAGATAAATACAACGTGGCTGAAATTCAGTCACGCGAGCCCGACAAGCTAGCCAAGTTAGAAGCGCAGTTAGAGAAGCTAACAGCATCAGTCAACGAATTGCGAATGCGTTCCTGATCTACCTCCCGAGAAAGACCCAAGCTTTCTCGAAATTCCATAACCACAAATTCCTCAACCTCCACGTGTTGGTATCATGAACGATTTGGCAACAAGGCCAAACGTTGCATCCAACCTTGCAATTTTAAAGCAAAACATGTGTCGGAAAACTAATAAGGCACTCCCTCCACGCGGCAGGAGACGAGAGCCACCTAACACGCCGCCTTTTTATTTTTGATAGACGCTCCAATATGAAATTTCTAATCGACTCTGGAGCGGATATTTCAGTTATTCCACCCACTCACGACCAACGGAAATTTCAATCGAAACGTACCTTGTATGCTGCAAACGAGACCCCTATTCATACCTATGGCGAACAACTATTAGATTTGGATCTAGGTTTACGCTGTAGGTTCTGCTGGCTTTTCACACTTGCCGATATCAAGCAACCAATTATAGGCGCTGATTTTCTAGCAGAGTTTGCTTTACTTGTGGATATGAAACATAGACGTTTAATCGATACAAAGACAAACCTCTCTAAGACCGGCGCTAACCCACCACCAGGAATTAATTCTAAAATTCATCTCGTAGACCCGACACACCAGTACTTCAAATTGCTACAACAATTTCCTGACCTTTTTAAGGAAACTTCTTCTAGCAACCTTCCAGAGGTTGTGTTCTTCCATACTATAAGTACGGAAGGACCACCTGTCACTGCAAAAGCTAGCCCGGAAAAGCTAGCTCAAGCAAAGCTAGAATTCCAGCACATGATAAACTTGGGAATTTGTAGACCCTCCAAAAGTCCATGGTCAAGCCCCCTCCACATGGTGCAAAAAAAGGATGGCTCATGGAGACCATGTGGGGATTACCGAGCACTAAACGCTAAAACAATCCCAGACAAATATCCCATTCCAAATTTGCAGGATTTTAATGCCCAGTTAGAAGGCAAACGTATTTTTTCAAAATTAGATATCATTCGCGCTTTCCATCACATCCCAGTAGCACCTCAAGATATTCCCAAAACAGCAGTCATAACTCCATTTGGGTTATTCGAATTTGTTAAAACCCCATTTGGCCTTCGTAATTCAGCACAAACATTTCAAAGATATTTACATTCAATTTTAAGACATCTTGACTTTGCCTACTCCTATCTTGACGATATTCTTGTTGCATCAGCCTCTGAAAAAGAACATCAAGAGCATCTAGCAAAACTTTTTCAGACACTTCAAGACAACGGCATCCGTATCAATTCATCTAAATGTGAATTCGGAGTGGCCGAAATTTCATTTTTAGGTTTTCGTGTAAATAAATCTGGATTATTTCCACTTCCTGAACGCATCAAAGCTATTACCGACCTACCTCTTCCCGATACCATTGAAAAACTCAGAAGATTTCTAGGTCTCATAAATTTCTACCGTCGTTCTCTTCCACGTGCTGCGGAAATTCAGCAACCACTATTCGACCTCTGCCAGAATCCCAAAAAACGCGACAAACGTAAAATCGAGTGGACTCCTCAGACTCGAGAAGCATTCGAATGTTTGAAAGAGGCACTAAAAAACGCTACACTAATAGCTCATCCGTCTTCTTCGCTACCACTGATTCTCCATGTCGATGCTTCTGATTATGCCGTAGGTGCTTCCCTCCAACAACTACGTAATCAAACACTAGAACCCCTAGGTTTCTACTCTAAAACGCTTACTTCAGCCCAAAAATCTTACAGCACCTACGATCGCGAACTTCTAGCTGCTTATCAGGCAGTTAAATACTTTAGATATACCCTAGAAGGTCGCCATTTCACCATTTATACGGACCACAAACCTTTTCTGGAATTATGTACGATCTGAGTCCTAGTAACACAATTGGCAATTTAGCGACCCAGTTTTCGTCCATATGAGCTTTCAAGGCCTGTTTCAGAACTCTATGCCATCTCTCGATTACACCATTTGCTGCTGGGTGGTAAGCTGTGGTCTTGTGTGGTCTGCACCTAGTGTTTTAGTGAGGTGTGTGAAAAGGTGGCAATCGAATTGTTTACCTCTGTCTGTGGTGATGTATTGCGGAACACCGAAACGAGAGATCCAGCATGATAAAATAGGGTTGCTACTGTTTCTGCTGTAATATCTGACAATGGAATTGCTTCGGGCCATCGAGAAAATCTGTCTATTATTGTTAACAGATAGCGTTGACCTTGTGATGGTGGTAATGGTCCCACAATGTCAACATTTATATGCGAGAATCTTCTCATGGCTGGGGTGTATTGTTCAATGGCACTGGAAGTGTGTCTCCATATCTTGATTTTCTGGCAGGGAATGCAAGTTTTAGACCAAAGAGATACATCGCGTTTCAATTTGGGCCAACAAAATCTATCCTGGACCAGATCGACTGAAGCTGATATGCCTAGGTGAGATAAATTGTGGATAGAATCGAAAATCTTTCAGCGAAATTTGAGCGGAATGAATGGGCGAAGTTTCTTTGAAGAAGAATCGCAAATAAGATTCAATCCGTTGTCAAGAGCCATGTTTTGAAATTTGTATGAGGAAGATTTAGACTGCAGAAGGTGTTTGAGTTCCTCACAAGATGACTGAGCTTGCGCAATTTCTTGGAGTGACACAGTGGAAGAAAGTGAAATTGTTTCAATGCGAGAACAATAGTCTGCGGGAATGTTTGTAGGACCTGGTATGTAGCGAATGTATGTGGTAAATTGACCTAGGAAGTCTAAATGTCGTAGTTGCCTTGGAGATGCTTTATCGACGCGTTGTTCAAAAGCGTATGTTTTGTAGATTCCAATTCACCACAACATATATTTCCGACCTGACGATCGTTTCATTAACAAAGTTATGGTCATCAGAGTGATTAATAAACTAACCGATTAGTTGATTCATCCCTCTCTAACTTTGTTAGCAAAACGATCTCAGGTGAGAAAATATATTGTGGTGAATTGGGTTACCCAAAGTGTACTTACCTATTAATAAAGCTGTTATTATCTTATTATCTGACCAGACCTGAAGATCGTTTCGAACTAAGTTTGCGTCATCAGAGTGATTAATAAACTAACCACTTGTCTATCCATCACTCTGATGACTCTAACTCTGTTAACAAAATGATCGTCAGGTCAGAAAAATATGTTGTGATAAATTGGGCTCTCCTAAGTGTACTTATTAATCAAGCAAATATCTTATTACATTTAATAACTTACGCGGCTTGCTGGACACTAACTATATATAAATGCTGGGTATCCAAAAAAAGTCTAGTGAATCTATCTCTTAAAAATTATTTAAAAAGTAAAAATTTTCTTTGGAGGTGATTATTCATTAAACTATAAACATGAATATTCTGTATAATATTATCTACTGCTTTCTTAAATTTTACATATTGAGATTTCAAGCTCATCTTCTTTTATATTTGACATTTCTAAAATTGACAATTTTAAAAGCAAATTTTTTATAATTTCTAAGAGACGAAGTCAATTTTTAAACAGTCTATATCTTGGCTAAATAAGGACTTTAGAAACAGTCAAACTTACAGAGTTAGCTGAAATATATTGATTTTGATAAAAAAGTAATCAGAAGATGTTTCTATACGAAGCGCTAAGTTTATATTACATAAAATAGTTGTCATTATCTCTCTCACAAACAAAAACTTTTTGCAGAAGACTATATATGTCGTCACACTTAAATTGCTCGGAAGGCGTAACATTTGACATCTGATGTTGAAGGCACACAATGTCTTACATTGGCGCATTGACCCTTCATCAGGAAAAAAGGCTTAACTGAATTATTTCCATAAGTTAGCTCTTATGCGTTATTTCTAATTACCCACTCATTAAAAATACTCCCATTGATATACAACTCTCTGTCTAGCTGATATTTGCTATCCAATTCATTATTTTAAATAGAACAATATAGGTAATGCATTTTTAGATTTTACTTAACATTTTAAGAGACTTGTAGGACAGAGAAATGATTAAAATTGGCGGTTTTTAAGTCATTTAAGTTTTAATGGTATTTTCAGCAAATAGAGTGATTTTTTAAGACAATCTTATGGCCACTCAAAAGAAAATATATCTAATAAAGAATTGTGTTGCATAAAGTAATTTGTAGATTATAGTTTAATTTAGAAGCTTAAAATGTCAGTTATTGCATTAATATTACCGGGTGAAATCACTTAGCTAAAACTTAGTAAAAATGTAATAATATTGAAGATACACTCTGTATGATCAAGTTAATTTTAGAGTGCTGTTTCCTAGAGTACTTTTTTGGTCGGTGTGTTAGCCTTTTAGTTTAAAGGCTTGTGGCCCTAGGGATTACATGGTGGGTAACACTAAGGTTCATCAAAACCGTGTATGAGACCGAATTATTATTTGTTACAAATTGGTTGAATTTTGGAAAGTGTATTTGTTATATTGTCAAATATTTGTAATTAAAATGCACCCGATAATAAGTTATTCTTCTCATTTGATATGAATCGGCATAATTATTTGAACAAAAACTTGCATGCCCAATATAAGTATTTATCACCAAAAAATTATCATAATGATACCTTAAGGTAAGTGGTCTTATTATTAGCGTTAATTTAAGTTTTACTTTAAGGGTTGGGCCAGTTATAGGCCTTTTTGTTGAAATAAATACCACAGGATATATGGTTTATTATTTTATTTAATGTAAAAAAGTAAACAATTTACTGTATTGTCTGGTGGAACGTAAACTTAATATATTACGAAAACACAATAATTGTAAAATTTTAAATTAAGTGTCCAGGAAAACTGCGACAGATGTCCAAATTTAAATAACTCAATTTTCTATAAACTTAGAAAGTTGAATTTTGGTGCGTAGTAAGGTCTCTCCCAAGGCAACATATTCGTTAAATTTCATTAAAACAGCTTTGTAATTGTCGGGGAAAAATTTTTTTTCTAAAGAAAACTCAACATTTTCCCGGAAAACCCTGTCCGATTTTCCTGGATAACGAACTCATCCAAGCCATTAATAAAAGAAAGGCACTTGCCGAGTTTCATCGAAATCGGTTAATTATTTTTTGAGTTATCAGACGGATACATATATATATATATATATATATATATATATATATATATATATATATATATATATATATATATATATATATATATATATATATATATATATATATATATATATATATATATATATATATATATATAAATTGAAACTGGCCCCGGATATGGTTTCTAGAGGTCCTAGTTAGCGCTCATTTGAAAAAAATTTTTGCAAAGTCTCACCATCGATACCTCTCTATTAGTGATTTTTTTAAATAAAAATTCACTAATAATAAATGCATGCATTTTAAAAACAACTGGTATCTGATTATCTTAAGTCAGCTTTACATTACTATATTATATTAGATAATTCCAACAAAACTTAAGTATTTGGATACACTATTGTTTATATAGTAAGGAATGAAATAAATATTTTATTTGAAAGAGTTAATTTTTATTTCTGTTTGCCGTATGTCATCTGGGTGCCATGGAAATGGAACTGTTCATATTTATTTTGTTTCTCTGTAGTGACTCATTTTAAAAGGAGGCTGACTTCACGGAATGTGGTAAATGCAAACAGATGTTTTCAAAGCCATTGTATATCCTGTATCTGCCTGTTTGACCATATGTACCTGTTGTTTAAGGTGTATCAAATTATCGATTCCCTAAAGAAAGTTAAACCGTCTTCAAAGAAGCGCTATACGAGAAATAATTATAAATATTGATTTTAAATATACCAATAGCTGTACCTCAAATATAATTTTATACACTAACTAGAAAATATGTAATATGAAATTATGAACCGGTGTCTTATTCTTAAACCAATTTTTAAGGAATGCATTTTTCATTTATAGTTTAGTTCTAATTTGGTTATAGTCAACCCCTTCATTGTAACCTATTATTCATTAAAGCGTTGAATATAAATTTGCAGGCTATTCGTCTTTAACATATTTACAGATAATTAGAGATTTATTTTGTGTTGAAAATGAGTAAACCGACGTTAGGTCCTCTAACCACAAAAAATCACAGGTTCTAATAATTTTGGTTTGTTGCATATCCTAAATAGCACAATTAAGTATAAACAGGAAAACCTCTTTGGGATTTTTTTATATTAAAATTGAGTGTCATTGTCTAATTAAATGATTCAGTTAAGAACGAGATTTTGTATTTTTGCTTGTTGCATTCTCTGAACAATGACTAATGACTATTTGGTAAGGAAATGCCACTGTCAGGTCAGGTCAAAATTGTGACTTTTCAATCTTAATTTTCCTTATTTAGTAAAAGGCAATAAACCGACTACAGGAACAACTTAATGTTACCACCCCAGGATTATCTAAACATAATAACGTCAAAACCCTACGCGTTTGCCCAATAATAGATCAATAAAAAATCACCCTGCTTATTAAATTCATCCTTTTTTAAAGCTGGTTGAAGAAGATTCAACGTGTTATTTTGTTATAGATTTATTTTGCAAAGAAGTTAGTACACTTGTTACCGATATCATAAACTTGAAGTAATAAATCCTTGTTTAAAAGAGTCTCTGTCAAGATTATTTTTTAAGCAATTCAATTAAATATAAATTTATACCCAGAGACAAATATTTTTAGCCTCCAAAAAGCTGCACTCACTGATTAAAGCTGTATAAATTTGTACAAGGTATACTTTTATACACTTTTATACGTCCCCGAAAAGCGGCAAATGCGTATATATATATATATATATATATATATATATATATATATATATATATATATATATATATATATATATATATATATATATATATATATATATAGACAATGCATTAAAGAATGTACTTACTGATGCTATACATTATAGTAGCCAACCCAAAGGAGGGAGTACACAATTCTCAAGTAAAAAAAATCTCTGGACGCAGCAAGTGCGTTATGGTAGTGAATTTTTATTAAATGCTTCAAATTTGAATAACTCAATTTATTATAAACTTAGAAACTATAATTTTGATATGTAGTAAGGTATTTCCTACGGCAAAATATCCACCAAATTTCTTTAAAATAATTGTCGGAGAAAAAAATTTGTTTTCGAAAGAAAATTTAAAATTTGAATAACTTAATTTTCTAAAAACATAGAAATTTGAATTTTGGTACACAGTAAGGCCTCTCCCAAGGAAACATATATAGTAAATTTCATTAGAGCAGCTTTGTTATTTTCAGAGAAAAAATTTTTTTTGAAAGAAAACTCAAAATTTTCCCGGAAAACCTCGTCCGATTTTCCTGGCTAACGAACTCATCCAAGCCATTAATAAAATAAAGGCACCTGCCGAGTTTCATTGAAATCCGTTGATTATTTTTTGAGTTATCAGACGGATATATATATATATATATATATATATATATATATATATATATATATATATATATATATATATATATATATATATATATATATATATATATATATAGCGGCCACACCTAGTACAGAGAAGAAAATAAGCAATTGCGAATCCAGAGTAAAAGTCTTTATGTCTCTATTTCTCTCTTTAGCTGATCCCGTTTAAAAATGAGTTTGTTGGCCCACGCATGGAATACGCAATAAATTAGATGCTTTATAGGCAAATACAGTTTACAAGTGATATTATCTATTGCCTGTTACCATGTACGGGTGATATGTGATTCACGCTGTAAAATGTAAACAGAAATATGCAAGTTTAGAATAAATTGATATTCAAAGAGCCACGTGGCAACACTGTACCGAGAGGCATGTAACACATTGTTGACACTGTATTTATTCTGCCGGTTTTTCTTAACACAGTCCCCAATTACAATATATCTGGCAGACATTTGACACACTGCAATAAGAACTACAAATGTGACGGATCTCTTTATCTTCAATTTTCTCTGTAAGGAAGAAGTGTTTGTAGAATCAGCACGGTACTGCCATCTCAGTGTGTGTGTGTGTGTGTGTGTGTGTGTGTGTGTGTGTGTGTGTGTGTGTGTGTGTGTGTGTGTGTGTGTGTGTGTGTGTGTGTGTGTGTGTGTGTGTGTGTGTGTGTGTGTGTGTGTGTGTGTGTGTGTGTGTGTGTGTGTGTGTGTGTGTGTGTGTGTGTGTGTGTGTGTGTGTGTGTGTGTGTGTGTGTGTGTGTGTGTGTGTGTGTGTGTGTGTGTGTGTGTGTGTGTGTGTGTGTGTGTGTGTGTGTGTGTGTGTGTGTGTGTGTGTGTGTGTGTGTGTGTGTGTGTGTGTGTGTGTGTGTGTGTGTGTGTGTGTGTGTGTGTGTGTGTGTGTGTGTGTGTGTGTGTGTGTGTGTGTGTGTGTGTGTGTGTGTGTGTGTGTGTGTGTGTGTGTGTGTGTGTGTGTGTGTGTGTGTGTGTGTGTGTGTGTGTGTGTGTGTGTGTGTGTGTGTGTGTGTGTGTGTGTGTGTGTGTGTGTGTGTGTGTGTGTGTGTGTGTGTGTGTGTGTGTGTGTGTGTGTGTGTGTGTGTGTGTGTGTGTGTGTGTGTGTGTGTGTGTGTGTGTGTGTGTGTGTGTGTGTGTGTGTGTGTGTGTGTGTGTGTGTGTGTGTGTGTGTGTGTGTGTGTGTGTGTGTGTGTGTGTGTGTGTGTGTGTGTGTGTGTGTGTGTGTGTGTGTGTGTGTGTGTGTGTGTGTGTGTGTGTGTGTGTGTGTGTGTGTGTGTGTGTGTGTGTGTGTGTGTGTGTGTGTGTGTGTGTGTGTGTGTGTGTGTGTGTGTGTGTGTGTGTGTGTGTGTGTGTGTGTGTGTGTGTGTGTGTGTGTGTGTGTGTGTGTGTGTGTGTGTGTGTGTGTGTGTGTGTGTGTGTGTGTGTGTGTGTGTGTGTGTGTGTGTGTGTGTGTGTGTGTGTGTGTGTGTGTGTGTGTGTGTGTGTGTGTGTGTGTGTGTGTGTGTGTGTGTGTGTGTGTGTGTGTGTGTGTGTGTGTGTGTGTGTGTGTGTGTGTGTGTGTGTGTGTGTGTGTGTGTGTGTGTGTGTGTGTGTGTGTGTGTGTGTGTGTGTGTGTGTGTGTGAGTGAGTGAGTGAGTGAGTGAGTGAGTGAGTGAGTGAGTGAGTGAGTGAGTGAGTGAGTGAGTGAGTGAGTGAGTGAGTGAGTGAGTGAGTGAGTGAGTGAGTGAGTGAGTGAGTGAGTGAGTGAGTGAGTGAGTGAGTGAGTGAGTGAGTGAGTGAGTGAGTGAGTGAGTGCGTGAGTGCGTGAGTGCGTGAGTGCGTGAGTGCGTGAGTGCGTGAGTGCGTGAGTGCGTGAGTGCGTGAGTGCGTGAGTGCGTGAGTGCGTGAGTGCGTGAGTGCGTGAGTGCGTGAGTGCGTGAGTGCGTGAGTGCGTGAGTGCGTGAGTGCGTGAGTGCGTGAGTGCGTGAGTGCGTGAGTGCGTGAGTGCGTGAGTGCGTGAGTGCGTGAGTGCGTGAGTGCGTGAGTGCGTGAGTGCGTGAGTGCGTGAGTGCGTGAGTGCGTGAGTGCGTGAGTGCGTGAGTGCGTGAGTGCGTGAGTGCGTGAGTGCGTGAGTGCGTGAGTGCGTGAGTGCGTGAGTGCGTGAGTGCGTGAGTGCGTGAGTGCGTGAGTGCGTGAGTGCGTGAGTGCGTGAGTGCGTGAGTGCGTGAGTGCGTGAGTGCGTGAGTGCGTGAGTGCGTGAGTGCGTGAGTGCGTGAGTGCGTGAGTGCGTGAGTGCGTGAGTGCGTGAGTGCGTGAGTGCGTGAGTGCGTGAGTGCGTGAGTGCGTGAGTGCGTGAGTGCGTGAGTGCGTGAGTGCGTGAGTGCGTGAGTGCGTGAGTGCGTGAGTGCGTGAGTGCGTGAGTGCGTGAGTGCGTGAGTGCGTGAGTGCGTGAGTGCGTGAGTGCGTGAGTGCGTGCGTGCGTGCGTGCGTGCGTGCGTGCGTGTGTGTATTAACGAAAGGATATATACACCAATTATTACATTCCATTTTTAAAATAAGTAACAAATAATACATACATACACACATACAAAAAAATCTATATATCTACAACTACATAGAATATACAAGAAAAAAACATGAACAAAAAAAAGAATGTTACTATTGATAAAAGACAAAATGTATGGTCTCTTCCCCGATTGTAAACAATTGGTTGCTATTCCACCATTTCTTTCTGAAGGAATCTATATCGTTTTTTCCTTTATACCATATATATTCTTTAAGGACACGGGACTTCAGTCTGGCTTTAAAAATAGGCAATAGGGCTTTGTGTTGTAGACCATTCTTATACTCTGATATAAAATCATTATATATGACACTTTTTGCTAGATTACATAAGTAGCTACATATTGCATAAAAACAATTTTTAATATTTTCAAAACCCGAATGTATATTGAATACTGTTAATGAACGATTGGTTAACTTCATTTTGACACGGCCGATAAAGTTCCACAAGTCTTTCACTTCATGACACTCGATGAATATATGCCACGCAGTCCCAAGTTGTTGACATCTCCTACACAGGCTAGACGGTGTTTTGTTTATTCTTTGAAGGAAAACCATATCTGCTAAACGGTTTTTTGCAAAACGCAGCGACACTGAGGCCTCATATCCAAGGGTAGGTTGAACCCAGAACGAACTCCAGAAGATTGGGTCATCAGTCCACTCGCCTGTCAAAACATTAACTTGATTATAATGTCCTAGTACCAGATCCATAAGAATCGCTCTCTTGTTGTTTTTTGCCAGTACCATTCTAAGATCATTAAGACTAGTGTAGTAAAATTTGTTTCCTTCTTCGACCGTTTGTGGACTGGTGTTGAAACTATCCTGTTGGTTTATGACATAATCATGTATATTTAAATAGTCTCTTCGCAGGACGTTCCTCAACTCCTCATCAAGTCGATGTAGAGGCAGATCCTCAAAATTTATCAAGCCAGTACCCACACATATATTTCTAAAAGTGTATATACCACAATTAAGCCAAAGATTAGATATATTGCTCAGTGTCTCAGGTAGTATATTAGATGGCATGAGAGGTATGTCTTGTAATTGCTGGAAGTTTTCTGGATAATTTGCAACTGAAATTTTTAAGGCCGAACAGCAATGTAGAACTTGTTTCAGGAATGGAGATAGGTCTGAGTAGTGAACTGTTTGTTTAATAAAAAATAGTTGCCAGGATAATCCGGCCATTTTATATGTACACAATATATATTTAATTACACGAAACCAATTAGATTCTTCATGATTGTTTAGAAATTTTAAAGCAAAATAAACCCTGAACATTCTCACTTTTGATTGTACATGAACAAGACCTAAACCACCATGACTTATTGGTAAACACAGATGCTTTTCTGTCATCCAGTGTCACCGATTAGCCCAGAATAAATCTGTAAGTAGGGATTGTATACTATTTAGAAAAACCTCATCGACTGGAAGGATCTGCAAATGGTACCACAGTTTTGGCGCTATAAAACGATTAATTGCCATAACTCTGCCTTTCCACGAAAGTGATGGAAAAATACCTCTCCATTTTTGCACAGATGATTCAATGCGTTTGTAGAGATTGTCTAATGCGTCTTTACTAATTATGTCTTGGCTGTTTTGAAAAGTAACACCTAAGATAGTGATATCTCCCGAAGACCAAGAGATGCCCAGAGGCGTTTCAACAGAACCCTTGTAGCTTCCTAACCAATATCCCTTACACTTATCCAGGTTAAGCTGAGCTCCTGAATTTTTCGAGTATGTGTTATAACATTTCAACACCTCGTCAATCTCCGCCTTTCTAGACACGAATATATTAACATCATCAGCATATGCTGAAGCTTGAAGGTTAATAGTTTTACTTTCAAAAGAAATCGTACACCCACTGACAGATTTTCTAATAAGATTAAGAAACGGTTCAATACATAACGTGAATAAAATCCCAGACATTGGACAACCTTGACGTATTCCCCTAGAAAATTTCACCGGAGATGTTAGTAGAGACGAAACACGTACCATACATACTGCTTCACTGTATAGAAGGCCAACATATTTTTTAAATTCTGGACCAAAGTTGTATTTTTCCAAGATGTAAAAAAGATACCTATGACTTACCCTATCAAACGCGCCCCGCTGGTCAAGAGATATAATCGCCGAGGAAGCTCTTGTTTCATTGACATGACTTATAAACTCACGAAACAGATGAAGACTGTCATAAATTGATCTTCCAGGGACAGAGTAGCTTTGGTCCGTATGAATAATATTACCCAGAATATTTAAAAAACGATTAGCTAAACATTTTGACAATATTTTGTAATCACTTGTCATGAGCGATAGAGGACGCCAGTTGTCCAAAACTTCGGGGTCATCTTTTTTAAACAGTAAACTGATTACTGCTGTTCTGAGTGATTTAGGTAGTGAACCTTTTGCAAATGATTCTTGAATCATATCTAAATAGTGAGTTTTTAGTTTTTCCCAGAATGCCAAATAAAACTCTGGAGTCAATCCATCTATTCCCGTCGCCTTGTTTTTGTTTAAGGATCTTAAGGCCTTAGTTAGTTCTTCAAGATTTAGGGGTTCGTCAAGGATTTTTTTATTTTTGTCGTCTAAACATTTTATGTCAGTAAACAATTCATTGTCTTTATCTACGATTGTCTCATCATCACTATATAAAACTTGGAAATGCGACCTTACTACTGAACATATCTTAACTGGCTCACTGATAACATATCCCTCACATCGTACTGCTGTCAAATTCTTCTTTTTGGAGATCGTTGGTAACAGAGTCATGGCTGTCGGTCTGTCCACTTCTATCAGATTTTGCATTCCTATAGCAGCTAACTTTTTTTCACTATATCCTCTAAAAATGTCGTTAACTTCTCTATTTATTTTGAGAACCGCTAGAGTGTCAACTGACCCTTCAGTTTTTAGAGTTTTTTCCAACGATATCCTTAATCTGTTCAGAATCATATTTTCCTGCTGTCTTTTTTGTATTTCATAATTCTGTGTTATATCTTTGACATTAGTTTTGAAATTTTCCCACCATTTTATACTACCTGTTTTGGCACATTTAATAGAGTCTAGGTATGTCGTTATACACTGTAGGTACTTATCATCTTGCAGTAAATTGTTGTTAAAACGCCAATATGGACTTTTGTTATACGATTGGTTAAATTTTAGATGAGCCGATAAACACAGGTGATCCGAAAATGATGGAATTAGTTTTGAACTAGAAATTAGCGTTGTTTCACTTCTTGAACAATATATACGATCCAGCCTTGAGGCCGATATTCGCGTATAGAAAGTGTATCCCGGTTTATCAATCTGAGTAAGTTGCCACACATCACACAGGTCAAAACGGTCAACGATATTTCTTAACTTACACGAAATCTCAAGACCCCTCTCCTGTGAATTAAGCCTGTCGACAATTGGGTTAAGGGTACAGTTAAAATCACCAACGATTAAAAAGGCACCTAACTGATTTAGAGTATTTTCTAAAATAGTGAGAACATTCAGAGCAATGTTAGTGTCATGTGGGATATAAATATTGAAAACGTTTATTTCCTTTTCGTTGATTTTAAAAGATATCATTTGCAAATAGCCTCTATATAGAATTTGATGAGTAATAGCACCTAACCCAGAAGTATTCTTTATCCCGATAACTGTACCAGAATAAGGTTCTTCAGGTGGATTAAAATAAAATGTGTAATGTGATTTTTGAAAAGGTGTGTGTGTGTGTGTGTGTGTGTGTGCGCGCGCGCGCGCGCGTGCGTGCGTGCGTGCGTGCGTGCGTGCGTGTGTCACACCAATAACTCAAAAAATAATAGACCGATTTTAATAAAATTTAGCATGTACCTTCCTTTTATAAGTGGCTTAGACAAGTTCGTCAGCCAGGAAAATCGAAATAGGTTTTCCAGGAAAATTTTGGATTTTCTTTCGGAAAAAAATTGTATCCCAAAAAATAGAAAAGCTATGGTAACCAAATTTGGTACGTAAGTTTAGGATATTAAAAGGAAACTATATACCAACATTTATATTTCTGTTAAAAGAAAAAAAGTTATAAAAAAATATTTGGTGCCAGATCATTTCTATGAAAATTCACTACCATAATGCACTTGCTGCGCCCAAACTTTTTTTAATGGTCTGCATCTGTAAAAAAAACATTCAGGACGCAGCAAGTACGTTATAGTAGCGAATTTTCATAAGAATTGTACATTATTATTATACAGCATATTAGTAAAGTTAATACTTTAAACTTACACAAACCTTGAAGATCGATTTTAGAGGTCCTGGTACACGCACATTTGAAGAATTCTTTCGAAAGTGTTACCATCGATATCTCTCTGTATTTAAAAAAATCGTGCGTTTTAACTCCTTTTGAGAAAAATGCCCAAAACTAAATTTTTTATTAAGGTAAAGAACTAAATTTTGTTATATCTGTAGATAGTGTAAGCCTCTTTAAAAGAAACTTGTATTACAAATTTCATTAAAGCTATACACAAGATTTCCAGAAGGAAACTAAATTAATATTTAGAAAAGTAAAGTATCTGTCAAATTATAAATGTAGCACTTATTTTTCCTTATTAATCGCCAGTATGATTTCGTTTTAGTCAACCTAATCATCTTCAACAACAATTACAACAATAACAAAATTATGATTTCAAACTCAAAGGGGACAAACTTATTTAGGCGTTTTAAACAAAAATGATATCTCGTTCAAAACGTATGGAATCTGTGCACTATTGTTTCTACAAATGTGAGAATAAAACATTAAAAAAAGATCCATGCATCCACCTGGATTCGATCGCGTCACCTACGTGGGATGCGAGCATGATAACCGCTACGCTATTTGGGCACCCGTCAACAAAGGTTTTATTTGCGTCATACTTTAGATCGGCTCCATGCCCGGGATATTATATTCAAAGTATACATAATTAATTAATTACAGAAAATTAGGTAGTAGAATTACCATTGAAACACATCCCACGGCTGTTTCGGTCTTATATGACGTCTTATGTTTAACTTTAAAAATAAAAGAAACTATTTTAGAATAATTTTTATAGAGACTTAGCCCAATTTTGTTTAAATTTCTGCTACATTATTATGCCACAGCATAATATATCTATGCTGCGCTAAAACTGTGTTTGAGGCCGTTAATAAAACTACAAATATAGTGTATTTTCATAATTGATTGAATCGCCCAGTTAAATAAGTTAACTACTCCGTCTGTCACGCATTCGACTTTAAGAACTAAGTCGTTTCAACGCATGTCTTTGGGATTTTATTTTTAATTTGGAAAAAACTCTAAATATTGTGGACCAAATTACTTAAAATTGACAAAATATGTTTATTTGCACTATGTCTAGCCACATGTAAAGTCTCATTCCAGTTACTCCGATACTTACAAAAATATAGCGTTTTCAAAAAGTTCTCCCCGATTTTCCACCGGAAAAACTTGAGCATAAAGGCTGATTAACGAACTCGACCTCGGTTTTTGCCCAAACAAGATTTTTGCCAAGTTTAATTGAAATCAGTTTAGTATTTTTTTGAGTTATTGCTCGGACACACACACACACACACAAATATATATATATATATATATATATATATATATATATATATATATATATATATATATATATATATATATATATATATATATATATATATATATGTTGAAAATAGCAACGTCAAACTCTAGTGTCACTTTTGGTCTTAAATAAAATTGATTATCTTGGCAAAAATATGGATATGTTAGGATGAATTGTAAATGGAAAGTAGAATAAAGATATGAAGATTTGTTGTAAATGAAGGCAATGGTTAAGGCATCAGATGGAAAAAATTGGAAGCAAAAAGAAATTTTATTTCGTATGTCAAAATTTGAAGTGTGAAATTTTGATTCTTACTGACAAGTAATTTTGGATATAATATTATATATTAAATTACGTTACTGTACAGCACAAGTCTTTGACTTATTGTATTAGCGTACTGTATAATTTACTCAAATAAACAAAAACAAATATATATATATATATATATATATATATATATATATATATATATATATATATATATATATATATATATATATATATATATATATAAACATATAAAAATTTTAACGGACCTTGGTTTCGGGTTCTAGGGACCCAAATTTCATCTGACGAAACTTTTTCAAAAGCTTTTCATAGTGACCTCTCTATTAACGAATTTTTCTTAATGAAAATTCGCTAAAAATTTATATTCTATAAACGATATAACATTTTTATATAGGATACGCTACATAATATAACATTAATTTTTTTGTAGCATCTGCAAAAACATACAGGTGTTTGATTTAAAATAAGCAACTTTCAATTTCCAGTATAACTGATGAAAGTGGCAATAAAACAAAAATATTTTAGCTGATTACAACACCATGGAAAACTTCTTACATATACAAAATTTGTGCATGTAGTCCTAATATTTTAAAAAATACAGATAGTTTAAGGTCTTCATGACATATACTATATATAATAGGTATGTACAGTCCCTGGCCAATTGTTAGACTCACAGTGAAATTTCATCCAATTAAGAAAAATTTTTATCAAAGGACATATTCATCCTTTAAAGATTATTCTCATTGTACGTTACAATATAAACTAACTATAAGTTAAAAAATAAAAACTCTGGACGCAGCAAGTGCGTTATGGTAGTGAATTTTCATAAAAATGTTTTTATTGCAAATATGTGTGTTTTCTTTTTAAGAAAGCAGGCATCAATTTTGGTTACCAGTATAACCTATATAGTAAAAACAATGTGCCATGTTTCATAAAAATATTGTGTGAAAATGTACAAAAAATTCCAAAAGTAAACTTAAAGTGTTCCCGGAAAAACTCGTTTCTTGGTCATCCTTGTAGGTTAATAGCAAATTGGGCTATTCAAATATGAAGCATTTGATCAAAATTCGCTACCATAACGCACTTGCTGCATCCAGAAAATCTTTTCTTACAAACATGCATTATATTTCGATGGAAAATGCAATAACATAAGACGTGTTTGATTAAAAAAAAAGAAAATTTGTATCACCAACGACTTATGGGCCAGCCTGTGATTGTAGAAATATTTTTTTAAGATGTAGCTCAAGACACCCTACAATTAATATATACAATTTTTTTTTATATCTTGTATAATAACGGATATATTGAGCTTTATTGATTTTTTACGAGAATTCGACAAAAATTATATACCATTAAACGATAAACTCTATAGCTAAGACTACTGCCAAGCATCAGAGAAAGGGTCTATTTGAAATGAATTTTCTGGAAACATTTTAGTAAAATGAAGGACAATGAAACTAAGACTTCAGGGTTTGTAAAACATCCTTTTTGAGACATTTGATTTCCATAGCCCGTATTAGATTCAAGTTATTAGCCTAAATGTTGCCGATTTTGACGTTTTAAAGCGCAACTTTGACGTTTTGAGGAAAACCCCAATTTATTTTTCTTTAAATGCCTATAACTTTTTTGTCTTTGGACCTACATAGCTAAATTTTGGTAGCTAACTTACCTATAAGGATCTAAACCTGCGTACCAAATTTGGTTGCCCTTATGTTGTTAATTCCGGAGATATGAATTTTTTTCAAAAGAAAACACAAAATTTTCCCAGAAAACCTGGGCAGATTTTCGTGGCTAACGAACTTATCCAAGCCATTTGCAAAAGGAATTTATTCACCAAATTTAATCAAAATCGGCCCATTATTTTTTGAGTTATCGGTGTGATACATATATATATATATATATATATATGTATATATATATATATATATATATATATATATATATATATATATATATATATATATATATATATATATATATATATATATATATATATATATATATATAAACATATAAAAATTGAAACTGACCCCGGATATGTATTATTCTGGGGGGCCTAATTAGCGCTCATTTGAAGAAATTTTTTCAAAATTCAAAAGTCGAGATCTCCTCATTAGTGAATTTTTTTAAGAAAATTCACTAAAATGCAAAACTAATATTTTGTTAAGCCACCGTTGGCTTTCAGCACAGCCTCGATTCTTCATAAGGCACACTCTTGATACAATTTTTGGCAATTAACTTTAATTGTTCATTATGATACCGATGGTAAATGATTCTTTTAATCAACTGAACCTTCCCCAATTCTCTTTTTAAGCATTACCAGACATTTTCGTTCCGGTTCTTATCTAGTGAATTTCCAGGTCGTCGTAGGAGTGGAATTTGCTTGTCTTCCGGAAATTTTACGATGGATTTGGTAGTAAGGCAATTTGCTCTGTCTTGCTTATGCAAGTGTTTATACACTTCCGACCAATTAATTTATCTGTGGATCAACTTATTCCCCAGAACATTCTTATATTGGTCCTGATCCATACTCAAAAAATAAAAATAAATTATTAAGTGAATTGTTGCGTAAATCTTTTGGCATTACGTAAGATGTTTGAGATTTTAAGACTGAGAAAATTTCTTGAAATGAGCTCAAATTAGGTACCCAGAACACAGGGTTAATTTCAATGCTATAAGATGAATTGGGATTATTATTTGTTCAAATGTCGGGTATTAGTTCGTTGGTCAGTTAATTCTTTAAGAAACATTTCAGTTTTTTCTAGGAAAATAGTCTTTACGAGATTTAGGCACATAGGTTTCTACTACATACCAAATTTAATATTTTTTAATTAAATAAAAATTTACTTATTGACTGACATTTAAAGATCATTTTATGAAAATTTGCTGCCATACCGCACTTGTTTTAACTATGAAGGCTTTTTCTCATTCAATCTTAAGGATATTCTCGTATTGGTTCATATTTTTTAAATTGTCTCAATATCGGTTCTATAGCTTATATTTTGCTTTTTTCCTTGTGTAGCGATACATTATTCATATCCATAAGCGCTAATAGGTTTAAATGAAGCTATAATCCATATCGGTTCTGTAGCTTGTATTTTGCTTTTTACCTTGTGTAACGATACATTATTCATATCCATAACCGCTAATAGGTCTAAATAAGGCTATAAAGCTATATTTAGAAACATAAAGATATAAACGTGTCAATTTTCATTACTCTGTGTATTTCAATTTTATCAGCAACTAACAAATCCCTTGTTCGTGGTGGGTGAATGAGAATCAAACAAACGAGACTTTTTTGTATTTTTTTCTATTTCCCCAACAACAAAAAATAGTAGTTACATATTGATTTTATACGTAATATCCTCCTTTTGGAAATATATTTTTCTAGCGTATGGGAAGCCGTGTGATAACGTCATCATAAAATGAAGGTTGTGTCAGTAGCCAACTGCCGGGCAGTGTTGTTTCAGTCATGAGATTATATGTGCTGAATTTAGGGACGTTCGGTGCTAAATTTACGGTTTGAGTGCTAAAATATCTCCAGATTTAATAATTGAAACAAAAACTAGGAGTTACTGTTACTGTACGTTTTAACGCTAGAAGGTCTCATGAAAGAGGGGAAAATTATGCATATTTATGATAATAAAATCATAATTAAACCAAAAATTAAATACTTTATTTTTTTGAAAATTTACAAAAGAAATAAGTGTCTTTCAAATAAATATAAACAAATAGGTATACTCGCTTATAAAATAAAATACTGTACGTTTTAACGCTAGAAGGTCTCATGAAAGAGGGGAAAATTATGCATATTTATGATAATAAAATCATAATTAAACCAAAAATTAAATACTTTATTTTTTTGAAAATTTACAAAAGAAATAAGTGTCTTTCAAATAAATATAAACAAATAGGTATACTCGCTTATAAAATAAAATAAAAATCCATAAACATTTGAGTATTTGACATTCGATGTAACAGTTGGCAGTTGACAGTACGAAATACTCTAAAGTAGAAAAGGTATGTCAAACTATAATAATGAATATAACCATCGAGTAACGGGTAGACAGGGTAGATAATGCGCATGCGGACAACGGAAACTACGAATGCGGTTCACGAATGTGTGTATGTTGTATGTTTTATAGCAGTGTCTGACTTGAGAATGGCGTGTAGTTTAAAAAAATTAAAATGTACCAGAAAATTGTAAAGGGGTGCTAGAGTGTCAAATCTGGAGATACAGTGCTGAATCTGGCACGATCGTGCTAGCAGGAACAACACTAAACTGCCCACGAGACGCTCTTTGAGTGCCCCAAATCCCCCTATCGCAGGTCGATATGTCAGGCCTCTAGGGAGTTCCTATATTCTAATGGTGTCCAATGCATTTGTTCCAATGTTTGACGTGTGGGCGCTGCCTTGTGTGACCGTTGTCGTGAAGAAGAATCACGTGTCGCATCGGTCGGTCACCTCTTTTGCGGCGATAAGCAAGTGTAACCTCACGCAAAAAGTCGCTATAGTACGCCGCATGCTGATGCGACGTTCGTGCAAAACGCCAAGCTGAACAAAGCATACTCACAAGTCGCAAGCACCTTGCCAGTTGATAGCCGAATCTTGGGTTTCACTGAAGCTGCCTCACTCTCCTTCACCACTCCATACTGGCTTGTTTCGGCTCAGGCGCCTTTACCCACGTTTCATCAAATGTTTTGATGCAATTCAAAATTGCTTCCCCTTCTTCCCCAAAACCTTGCTGATAGCCGCTCACAGATTTGCAATCGTGCCAACTTATGTCATGTAGTCAATAGCTGAGGAACGAGGAACCCACCAGACAGACACTTTACGGGCCCCAGGTCTTTTGTGATGATGGCTTGAGTGTCAATAACTTGTTCCGGCCTCAACAAAAGTGTAAGTAAACTTAAAACGCCGCACCGGTCGCCTTCAGTAAGATCACGACTGGCGTATACCTGTTCCCTTGTGCATAGTGCTCGCCCGTGGACAACGATCGTGCCTCTCATTTTCAACTCCTTCCCTGAACTGCTTGAGCCAGACAAACACACGAGGTTTTAGCAGTGCTTCATTATCAAACTGTGCCGCCAATCTTAATCTTTGCAAAATTTCGGCTGATGCCACGTCTTCATCTGAGGAGTGAATCTTTCGCTCAGACATCATGATCGTGAGCTTACTATCTACCGATCAACCGTTCTCCCCAATCCTGGCAAATGCCGCCATTCACTAAAAACGATATCATTTGCTTAGAAAAGTCTCGTTGATATTTGATACACCCTCGTACATTCTATTGATCTGTGCTAATGTCTTGTTGGCTGTAACTTCCTATTTATTCCTACCTTCAGTTGAAAAGTAGCTTCAATACTTCAATGTATTGAACGCTGCTAACTTGTTCTGGGCATATTTACCGATCCCACTCGGTTCGTAATATTCTAGAATTTTGAAGGATGATGATTAACTAATTTCGTCCGCATGCGAGCAAATACGAACGGTATCGGAAGTTGATATTTGGGTGGATGGATGATTGTTATGTTATTATTTTGTATTGTGTTATGAATTAAGTTTTATGAACATGACGTGAAATATCCATATAAGATATATATATATATATATATATATATATATATATATATATATATATATATATATATATATATATATATATATATATATATATATATATATATATAACATAGATGTCGATTATATATATTCCTGGTCGTCTCACTAGAAACACCAATATTACCACATATTACGCTGTGACGCACGCACGCACGCACGCGTTAAAATGAAAATATGTTTCTTGGTGAAGATTGTAGTGACCGTTAAAAAGCTTAGTAGGAGTAGAGTTATTAGTTGACAACGAAATAACTCAGTTCTTGCTAGACTTATTGTAATAGACATATTAAAATTTTTAGATAATAAATATACCAGAATATAAATAAATAATGACTGTGAAATTAATCAATAATAGAACTCCCCATTTTATTAATTAGATACCCGATAAAAATTTTAGGCAGTTTATGAATCAAGATGTACTCTAACCTCTAACCTAAAAGTAGGTAGTGTAAATACAAATATCCGGTAAGTTTCGGGGGCATTCAGTTTTCGCGTTGAACTGGGAACCAATCACATCTAGTTATGAAATTGCCTATCACCATCACAATCCCGGAAATTTTGCCTAACCCCTGTCTTTCTGTAAGGAAGGTAGGGATCTTTAACGTTCTCAACATCGCATGGACACGGGACCGACGGCTTTACGCCCCCTGCGAAGGGCGGAATGTGCAGACATTCAACTTGCTCAAATACAGTGCCACAACCTCGCTTGATGTTAATTGTACAGTATGTACTGATAAAGTGAAAAGAAAGCCCTGGGATCAAACCCGGTACCCATCGGTTTAGAGGTACGCGTCCTTACAACTGAACCACCGAGGCTCTATGTTTTAACATGTAAATAGGAGTAGAGTTATTAGTTGACAACGAAATAACTCAGTTCTTGCTAGACTTATTGTAATAGACACATTGTAAAATTTTAGACAATAAATATACCAGAATATAAATATATAATGACTGTGAAATTAATCAATAATAGAACTCCCAATTTTATGAATTAGGTACCTGATACAAAATTTTAGGCAGTTTCTGAACCAAGATGTACTCTAACCTCTAACCGAAAAATAGGAAATGTAAATGTCTGGTAAGGTTCGGCGGCATTCAATTTTGGCGCTGAACTGGGAACCAATCAAATCTAGTTACGAAATTGCCTATCCTGAAGTGAGTGGAATCGGCGAATATGCGTTCCATGGGGCCACTATCCAATTGTATCTTATTGTTTATTTTTATTTGAAACAGTCATCACTTTTGATTCAGTATCAAAATACTTTACAACACGTAAAGCAACTTAACATTGCGAATCATGACCAAGTTAAATTACATAAAATAAAACGTTTTGAAAAGAATACATAGAGTTTATACATTTTACAAGATGTAAAAATGCAAGAATATTTGGACAAAATAAAAAATATACAGCTCACAAAAATTTCAACAAATATACTATAACCTAGCTGCAAGAATACTTTTTTAGGAGGAAAAGAAATCCAATAAAATTTAACTTGGCTATTATGATAAGTCCTCTTTTCAGAGTCACCTAGTGTTGTTGCAAGATATTACGAAATAATAAAGAGGAATTGTTTACAATAAAGTTAGATTTTAAATTATACCAGACAAATAAGAGATGCACTCACCTGTGTAATGGACTGTATCTTCACGTGGGTTTTAGGGTCTTCTTTGGAGGTCGGGCGACTATCTTCACCCCAAATGAGGCAAAAAATTATGTAACAAGAAAATTAGACCAGAAAATCTGGAGCACATCCCTAGTCTGGAGTACTAGCAGTTTTCAGGACGACTGATTCTAACGCAGTGACGCTGGTTTACGTCGCGAGAGAGAGAGAGAGAGAGGCTGTCACAAAATCTGCCCCCTCTCCTCCTCTCAGTGGTGCCAACCACGGCGAGCAGCAATCCCTAAATGTCTGGCGGCAATTTCAAATTCAAAAATATATACAAACTTGCATCAACATTCCGCCCACCAAATAAGGACTACTTATTTCCGATTAAAAAATGCAAAGATTAAATTAAATTGGTAGATACACACTATAACTAACTATACAAATGGGAGATGCGTACTGGCCGTTTACTGCGAAGGTAAAGGGCACAGCTTGGTCATAGGACGATCTAAAATACTTGTGCTTGTTCGTACTTGAGCGACACGGGCAACGCCATCACGACCCGGATAGAGTTTCAATATGCGCCCTAACTTCCACACAAGCGGAGACACTGTCTCATCTTTGATGACAACGAGAGTACCAATCGAAGGAGCTTCTTGGGGGGTAGACCACTTATTGCGCTGCTGCAAGGTGTGCAAATATTCACTTTTCCAGCGTTTCCAAAAATCTTGATGCATTCTGGAAACAAGTTGCCAACGAGAAAGTCTGGTAAGTTTGACATCAGTCACGTCTGGGTCAGGTGGGGCACAAAGAGGCTCCATGGTCAAGAAGTGCGCAGGGGAAAGCGATGTCATGTCATTGGGGTCTGTACTAAGACTACAGAGCGGTCGGGAATTAAGAACTGCTTCAATCTGTGCCAGAACAGTGGTCAGTTCCTCGAATGTCAGAACCTGTGTGCCAACAACACGACGCAAGTGAGTTTTAATGGAACGAACCCCTGCTTCCCACAGTCCTCCAAAGTGCGGCGCTGCTGGGGGATTCCAATGCCACTCAATTGACAAGGAATCAGTCACCTGATGTGCGTATGAAACCAACAATCGGTTGGCCCCGACAAAATTAGTGCCGCAGTCACTGTAGACATTGTCACAACGACCTCTTCGAGCCACAAAGCGCCGAAAAGCAGCAAGAAAAGCCTCCGAGGTGAGGTCTGATACCGATTCAATATGCACAGCCTTTGTGGTCATGCAAACAAAAATACACACATATGCCTTCGCACTTCTGACACCACGATATCTTCCCTGGGTAACGAGAAATGGACCGGCAAAATCAATTCCAGTGTGAGAGAATGGTTTCAGCTGAGAAACTCTTACTGGAGGAAGATCCCCCATTACAGGTGTCAAAGTTACCGGGCGAACACGGAAACAACGATAACATTGCCCAAGCACACTATTAATTGCCCGGCGGGCCGAAAGAATCCAAAAATTTTGTGACAACAAATACTGCAAGGTACGAGGTCCAGGATGTAAGTGTTTCTGATGGACACTACGAATCACCAAGTCAGTGAGCAAGTGTGAACGTGGCAGAAGCATGGGATGCTTTGCATCAAACGACAAGTCCGAGCATCTAAGTCTACCGCCCACCCTGAGAACACCATCCCTATCCACAAATGGGGCCAGCCTACGGATAGACTTTACACAAGGTCGACCATGCTCAATGTCACGCATTTCCCTCTCAAACGCCAACCTTTGTACTGCTTTAACAAGAAAAGTCAGTGCAGTGTAAAGCTCCGCCTCACTCAATGCGCCCGAAATTCTGTCCTTCCGGGGTAATTTCAGATTTTTGACAAACATCATACTGTAAGCAATGATACCTTGAATTTTCCTCAGCGAAGAATACCCTTCTAACAAATTCAGCGGCCAATCACACGAAACAACCTTTGTCATGCACACAACTTGCCTTTGCTCCGACATCATGACATCGGACTCTTCACCTAAAGATTCTGCGCTAATCCATGTATCGGATGGTTCGGACAAGAAAGCCGGACCCGTCCACCATAGCGGGTGATTGAGAAGCTCATTAGGAGTAAGTCCGCGCGATGCACAATCTGCAGGGTTGATTAACCCCGAAACATGTGACCAGCAACCAGGGGGTACCTTTTCTTGTATGAGCGCCACTCTATTGGCCACAAACGTTTTCCATCGATGGGGAGATGACTTAATCCACTGAATGGCAACTGTGGAATCAGACCAGCAAAATATATTATCAATAGAAATAGTCTTTCGGTATGTAACCTGAACGAACTCCATCAACTCTGCTAACAAGGCTGCTGCACAAAGCTCCAATCGGGGTACTGATACTTTTTTTTAGTGGGGAGACACGAGACTTAGCACACAAGAGAGATATCTTTATGGCTCCGCTGGCGGATACAACACGAAGATAAATTACGGCCCCATAACCAAGCTCAGACGCATCCGAGAATCCATGCAATGTAGAAGAAGTAGTACCTTCAGCAGACACATACCGCGGAATTGACAACGATGACAAACAAGAAAGTTGCGATTTGTATGTGTCCCACCTGGATTCGACTTCTAGTGGTGGTTTTTCATCCCACGAAATGCCTAGCTGCCACAGGAACTGCATCAGCTGCTTCGCAGAGAGGGTGAGGGGAGACAAGAAACCCAAAGGATCAAAGATTCTAGCAAGCTCTGACAGTATGTTACGCTTGGTGCATTTGCGTTCAATTGGATGTACCTTGTACGAGAAGCAGGCAGTCATTGGACACCACTGTAGTCCTAAAATCTTGACAGACACTAAGTCATCAGAGTCGAAACACAGAGATTGCTGATGACTACTGGGGAGAGACGCAAGAAATTCGGGATCATTGCTTGCCCATTTTCGCAACTCAAATCCAGCCTCTCCGAGCATTCCTATCAGTTGAGATTTCACTTCAATTGCAGAATTGGAATCTGGCACACTAGTTACTATGTCATCCACGTACGTGTCAGACCTTATGACGTCTGCTGCAAGAGGATATTTACCACCTAAATCTGTTGCCACCTGTAAGAGGGTCCTAATGGCAAGATAGGGGCTAGAAGCAACACCAAAGGACACTGTATTAAGTCTGAACTCTTGCACTGGCTCAGAATTGGAAAACCGCCAAAGAATGCGCTGGAAGTCCCTATGCTCCTCTGCCACCAATACTTGCAGAAACATTTGCTTAATGTCTGCAGTAAAGGCGACTCGATGAGCCCGAAAATTCAACAGGACTGTCACAATATCCTGCTGCAACTTGGGTCCAACCAATAGAGTGTTGTTGAGCGAGACGCCATTTGAGGTCTTAGCACTGGCGTCGAACACCACCCGTAACTTTGTAGTGGTACTTTCGGGTTTCAAGATACAATGATGAGGGATGTAGTAGACGGCACTAGGATGTGATACCTTACACGACACAGGAGACATGTGCCCATCGCTCAGATACTCACGCATGAAAGCCACATACTTTGTACGGATATCTGACTCTTTGGACAATCGTCTCTCTAGAGCATGAAGCCGTCTCAATGCCATGGAATGTGACTCACCCAGATCTGGCATCCCATCACAAAATGGCAGGCCCACGACATATCTACCATTAGAGTCACGTGAATGAGTGTCCTGGAAGATCTTCTCACACAGGGCATCTTCCGGACTCGCTAATGTGCACTGAGGCACTTGCTCCAATTCCCAAAATTGTCTGAGAGTTTTGTCCAGAGAAACATCGACCGACGTACAAAAGGAATCAACCACTAAATTCGATTGGGCTGGTACACTACCCAAGATTACCCAACCAAACACTGTATTGATAGCAGTAGGTTCCTGATCCTTACCCTTTCTAAGTCCCGGTAACAATGCCATTGCATATATATCAGCACCCAATAAAATATCAATGTCCCCTGGCTGACCAAAAGTATCATCCGCTAAAGCAAGGTCTTTGATATGATTCCAGACATGTGATTGTACGTCCGTTGAAGGTGCCTTGTCGCAGATTCTGGGAACCACAATAGCATCGATATCGAAACTAGGATTAGGTTTGTCCCGAGGTCTCAACCTAAATGAAGTAACCCCCAAATCAGTAACGGTGGCCATCTGATTTATCCCCTGAATTGGAACAGAAGCATGTGACTTCGACAGAGAAAGTTTGCTTACAAGGCGCTGCGTAATGAAATTTGCCTGACTTGCACAATCGAGCAGCACACGACATCTATGATACACCCCATAAGCATCACACACATCCACTTTACATGTGGCAAATAATACAACAGGGAAGCTGGGAAGCGTGCTTGTCAATACGACTTGACCGGTTACTTGGTCGGGTCTGTTATCACCTTGCTCACATGTTTGTGTATCAGTCTGACCAGAGCTTGATGTAAAATGCAAATATGTGTGATGTTTCCTAGTACAAACACGACAATTAAATTTCGAGGTACACCCTGCGAGTTTGTGAGACCCAGCCAGACAATTATAGCACAGACTTTTCCTCTTCACTAAGGTATGACGATCCTTAGGAGACATTTCTAAGAACTTGTCACATTTCGTCAATGAGTGTTCCCCCTGGCAACACACACAAGAAATTGATGAATCTGACTTACTAACACTAGTCACCAAAGAAGTGGTTGGTTTCGGCTGCACGAACTGTTTCCCTTTCAACATTTGAGGACCCTTCTTCGCTGAGACTGGTGCTACGGTTAGCGCAGATGTTTCAAGAGCCTTGCACTGTTTTTCTAAAAAATCACTAAGGTGCGAGTACGTGGGGACCTCACAGTCACCAAACTGTATTTCAAATTGCTTTCGGATAGAGGAATCTAACTTTTGCAAAAGGAAATTGAATTTCGTAAAGTCCCACAAATCATACTGCTGCTCTTGATATAAATCTAACGCACATACGTTTTCAGTAAATGTCGTCAACAAATTCCTTAAATCTCGAGATGAATCGCCTGACACCTTCGGAGCATTAAGAAGAGCTAACCAGTAATTCGTAAGCAACACACGTTTATTTTCATACCTTGAAACTAGCGAATTATATGCCACTTGGTAATTATCCGAAATGAGGGGTAGGTTTTGAACTATTGAAGCTGGTTCTTTTGTCAAGGAAGCAAGAAGATACTGGAAACGCTCAATATCTGACAAAGTGTCATTTTCATGAATCAGAGTCCTAAACAAATCGAAAAAACGTGGCCACTGACCAATCGCCCCGTCAAATTTCGGAATATCGATCTTAGGCAATCGAACATTACGTCTGCCACCCGTTCCACTATCAGAGTGAGCCTCATTATCGAGCGACTTAGCTACATCGGCAGCATCAGCAGTAACCTTACCACAAATTTCAAAATAGATTGACTTGATGCTGTACTGTATGTTGTCGAAGTCTGTCTGAATCTCCGATTGTAAAGCCAAATTATCCTTATCCTTCATTAAAGACACGATGTCCAGATGTAAAGAATCAAACAAATTTACAGAATCGTTAAGACCTTGGTATCTGATTCTAAATTCATTCCTTTTTGTGGGTTCAGCCTTGGCGTCTAATGCAAACCTTGATAGGTGTTGCACTCGATTCATAACAGAGTTACGTTTATTTATCAACTTTTCCACCTCCATTTCAAAAATGACAAAAAACGAAAAGGCAAACTAGAAAAGACTGATATAACCTGAACCCAATCGGATGATAACCACGTGTTTCACGTCGAAAAAAACACGTTTCAAACAAGTAACAGAGCTCGAAAATCGCCGATTGCGAGACACTGAAAAACAAAACAATTTTGACGCTAAAAGGCCGTAAAACAAATTAAACAAGCAAAACAATTACACTAACACGGATTTGCCGACCCGAACACGTGTTCTAACCAAACCCTGGAGGCTATAAATTACGATTTTTAACAACAAAACCGCCAAACACGTGTGCATAAATTCACGATATGAACACCCACAAGTGTCAATTCTAATCAAACAAGCATCGGCTTCGATGGACCAAAATGTTGTTGCAAGATATTACGAAATAATAAAGAGGAATTGTTTACAATAAAGTTAGATTTTAAATTATACCAGACAAATAAGAGATGCACTCACCTGTGTAATGGACTGTATCTTCACGTGGGTTTTAGGGTCTTCTTTGGAGGTCGGGCGACTATCTTCACCCCAAATGAGGCAAAAAATTATGTAACAAGAAAATTAGACCAGAAAATCTGGAGCACATCCCTAGTCTGGAGTACTAGCAGTTTTCAGGACGACTGATTCTAACGCAGTGACGCTGGTTTACGTCGCGAGAGAGAGAGAGAGAGGCTGTCACAAAATCTGCCCCCTCTCCTCCTCTCAGTGGTGCCAACCACGGCGAGCAGCAATCCCTAAATGTCTGGCGGCAATTTCAAATATATATACAAACTTGCATCAACACCTAGCGTTGTAGTAGATTACAGATGGTGCACCTTAATTACTTTTCGGATAACTGTGGATAAAAAATATATAATAAAAATATTCATAGATATTAATAATTTTATTATGTATGTACTTTTAATAATTTTAATTCTTGAACAGTCATGTAATAAGTAAGTACATATAAATAACATATTTTATGATTAAAGTTGCCAAACATTAACTCCAATTTTATTAGTTTCTAAATCTTTATCTTTACTGTTTACAGGGTGCTCTCCAGATGCTGTGCTTCATAATGGAACTTGTGTACGTTTGTGTCCAGAAAGATTCTACCCAACTTCTTTAGATTTTGACATGAGAGAAAATATTCAAGACACAGCCATTAAACAGCAAATAAATAGGTGTCTGTCATGTCATTATTCATGCAAATATTGCAGAGGAGCTTTAGATTATCAATGTACACAATGTTTTCCAGATGCATTTTTATATAATTGGTCTTTAGTAGAAACATACTGTTATCCAACTGGTTTAGAACAAATGGTTAAGGGTGACATGTGGTTCACAAGAACTGTAGTGGCACTTGTTCTTTTTCTAGTACTATTTTTATTAGGATTACTGTGGTATGCAATTAGGACCAGAAATGTCAACAATTATGATGAATATACTCAAGTTAAGACTTTAAAGAATATACGTAAAATGGAAAAGAAAGTAAAATCTGCTGTCTACAGTGATAGTGAATAATATTATGGTTTCAACTGTAAGATTTAATTTAATTTGACTGAAAGTTAATTACCTACCTATATAAAAAATAGTTAGTCATTCTAAAGATTTAACATTCCCTATTCTTATTGAGTGCTGTTACAGATTTCTGTATCGAGAAATAATTATTTTAATAAATACATTGTTATGAATGTTTTGTTTTTTAATTCCTATTATCCAAGAGACAGGTAGTCCATTAACAGGAATGTAAAAAATGTTTGTGTGTGTTACAAAAATACACACACGTTGCTGGTTAACCTGCTTTTTTAATAAATAAAAGGAACAAATATAATAACAATACAATGCGAGAAACAATGAATATGTACACAGAACTACTTAAAGACTTAATAATGCTCGATTGAATGACAACTACTAAAAAATATCATATTTACGTTAATTACTTTCATTTACTATCGTTAACTGTTTGTTGAGCTGTGTCCTTACGTGTTAGAATCTCTTTCACAACTTCTGTCCTTCCTTGGAACTATAGAACTTAGCTACCCTATGCTACATATGCTTTCTTCATGTGTGGCCTTTTTCACATACAATAATAATATGTTTATTGTTCATTTCAAGAATTGCAGATAATTCAAAGTTCGATAATAAAACTTAAATCTAATCTAAAAATAATGATAATAAATTGTTAGAATCTAATTTAGGTCTTATTCTCAATTTATATTTAAATGTTATAAATGTTTTTAATGTGTGTACTGTAAACCCGTCCGGGTTTGTGTATATACATTGTTTACTTGTGTCCCGATAATGTGTGACTGTAAAATTCGATATTTTTATTCAGGCTGCGATATCCTAGACGAAGAAGTACCTCCGACAAAGATAGAAAATATTATCGTGACATGTGCAGCTCAACATCTTGAACTAACGGTTTCCTTGAAAACTGTTTGATTCTATCAAAACTCTTACTAAGTTGAGCTACTTCTCAGAAGGTCGCGTCTGTTTCTGCTTCGTATTTGTAGAAAGGTTGTAATAATTTTGCCTTCGAAAGATGCTACATTGTCGGTTGTCTGCTCTTTTGTCTATATTCCATGCTTATGGGAGCAGAGGGCGTAGGGCGGAGGGAGATGGAAAAGATAGGAATTATATTGTATGCCTTTGGATGAACTTGAGACGGGCACTATTTCTGTCTATAACAATAAGCAGTCGACTGATAGGGGACAACTGTTTTTACAGCATTTACACAGCATAACTGTTGAATATGGTGTGGCATTTATCAGAACGGACAAGAAATTTAGATCATGAATCGAGGTCTGGTATAATCTTATACACAATCACAGTGTTTCAGCAAATTTTCATAAAAAATTTTGATTAGGTAGATCAGGCCTTTAAACTCTCAAAACATTTTTTCAAATTAATTTTGATTAAACTTCGACACATTAGCCTGCTCAATCGAACCAATTTAAAAACAAATGGATTTGTATTGTTGAAACATGTGAATGTATTTTGGTAAAACTTCCTTTATTTGTTGCCTTTCATATACTTTTGTGTACCAAAATTTAAGTTTATAGGTTAATGGAAAATTGAGTTATAAAAATGTACAAAGTTTTAATGAAAATGGGCTACCATACGGCAGTTCCTGCGCGCGGACTTTAATATTTTTCTGTCACTTTCTTAAAAAACGGGTACTGTTTTGGAGATGTGTTTTTCATAATAATCCTAAAATTTATTCTAAAAAATAGTATTGTATTTTGTTTCTTTACTGTCTGCCTATTTCAGGGACTATGTCCAGTCACCGACGTCAGACAGACGTTTCGCCTTACTCTATATTTAACCGAACTCTCGGAGTTTCTAAGCAGGGTAGGGATGTTTACATGACTAACATCGCGTGGTACACAAGACCGAAACCTTGGCGGCCTTTCTGCAGAGCGGGTGCAGGCATTCAACTTGCTCAAGCACAATGCAATTGTCACGGAGTAGAGAGATAATGTCTGTTCTGGAACGACCTTGAGGCGGCGGTGGAGGCATTTTCAAGGCCAGAGGTATTTTCCCACGGTTACAGCCAGCGATATATTTTTTCAAGGTCAAGGCCAGATGTATTTCCCCACGGTCACGGCTAGCGATATATTTTTCAAGATCAAGGCCAACCACACTTCATGGTAATATACACGTTCAAGGTTACAAATTTACCCTTGAAATTTGTATTATATATATATATATATATATATATATATATATATATATATATATATATATATATATATATATATATATATATATATATATATATATATATATATATATATATATATATATATATATATATATATATATATATATATATATATATATATATATATATATATGCATTATGTCTTATACGCCTCTAAAATATATACGCTTTCAAAGAACTCGCCTCCAAAACCGGAGGCGACTACGAAAAATCGGAGGCCAATACGTATCCATGCGTATAACGACTAAATCATGATCTATTCATCATTAAACGGTGAATTCCAAATTTTTGGTCGGAGGCCGTTTGACAAGTTATACATATACAATTACACAAACCAGTTCACGGTACCTCTAACAGGTGGCGCCACCATTTAATACACATATATACTTCGTACGATGGCCCAGTAGGCTTTTCCTCCGAGTATTTTACATATCAATACGCCTCAGAAATATTGCAACAGTGCACGAAGGTCTGTTGTGTGTGCGTGTGAGAGAGTTGGCTTGGAAACAGGTCCTTTAGTCACAAAAAACGGAGGTCTGTTGGTACGATAGGTTTCGTTAAAATCAATTCAACTTATATATCACCTATCTTTTCAATGTTTAGTTTACTACTCCATATTAGTGACTTGCTTTTGCTTAAGGCTTTGTTCCTTGACGATTTGTTTACAGTTACATACAGTTTGCACTGAATTCCCATAAAATAGAAAACTAACCAAAAAAATTATATAAACGATGACTTCGGAATCTTCTATTTACTTATCTGCAATTTTTTATCAAAATAACTTTACTCGCTGTAGAAATTTACGATTTTATTATATGTGGGTATTGATAAACTGATAAATGTGATTATAGGGTGTGTGGTAGTACCTACTGTAATTTGACATTATGATAATGGAATTAAAACTTGACCTATTACGCAAAATAAAAGCTAACTTATTGACATAAAATTCAAAAATATGAGCTAACTAATAAATTTAAAAAATAGAGCGTCTAAGAAACGGTAAAAAGCATCGAATATAAATTTAGGACTTTTAAATATATGAGTATCAAAATTGTTTACAGCCGACAGCAATATAATACCAAACCTTCTGCTAAAGTATATACGAGTACACATATAAATATTTGAAATGTGTAATATAAAATTAAGTCAGTTGCTAAACTTGATGCTTAGAGGAAGTAAACTGTTTCATCAGTAATTTACTAGTACATATTGTTAACAGATTTCTTATTAATTTGGCGCCAACTTAAAATATCCTTGATATTCTTGTATTTAACGGCCAAGAAACTGTTCACTGAGTGAAGTATGGAACCTGTGATGAGCACTGATAAGTACACTTCGAGAACCTAAATCACCACAACACATCTTTTTAAAGACCTGGCGATCGTTTCACTAACAAAGTTACCGTCGCCAGAGAGGATGAAAAATTCTAACTACTCTACTACTAACATCACCTTTTATACTGAATCTTAGGTAAAGAACGATAACGAGAGGGAGACTAAATCGCAGGAAAATTAATCAACGAATTGAATTTTAATTGCCGGACGAGGTTTTTGAACTTCCTTTATCACTTTGCCTGACAGGTTTCTGAATGTTTATCTGCATCATTATTTCAATAACAGTTTCAAATTTTCTTCATCAATGTGGTGGTTATTATCACAAATATGTTGTGCCACGCATGACTTGTCCACACTTTCGTATCTCAGCTGTGCCAGATGTTCACAAAATCTAGTCTCAATGGTTATCTTAGTCCTATCCACCTATCTAAGATTACAATCTTTACAACCTATCTCATAGATACTGGACATTTCAGTGGCTATATCTTTATCTTTCGGATTACCTAACAAATTTCTTAAATTATTTTTTGTCGAGAAAGGTAGCTTAAAAATGCTCTCGAGACACCTTGTGATACGCAGTTCAAAAGGTAGACAAAGAATTTTTTTCTCTATTTTATCTTTTCTGAATGTCGTGCATTCCGCTAACATTTTTTTTCTGTGTCTGTTAATTAATTTTTCCACTAACCAATGCGATATATAACGGATATTCGGATTGATTAATGTGTGTTGTAAAGATTGAAATCTTAGATACGTTGGGCAGACTAAGAGAACCATTGAGACTAGATTGCGTGGACATCTGGCACAGCTGAGATACTATAGTGTGGACAAGTCATGCGTGGCACAACATATTTGGGATAACAACCACCACATTGATAAAGAAAATGTGAAACTTATCAAAAATGTTAGACGGCCAGCGGAGCTGGATGTGTACGAAAGTATTTATATTTCTAGGGAAATAAAAAACAAAAGTTCCTTAAACCAAGCCCCGCCACTGGTTTGCAGTCCTCTGTTTGCGCTCTGTCTTTGATGCAGCTAAACATTTCAAAGCCTGTCAGAAAAAGTGATAAAGGAAGTTCAAAAAACTCGTCCGGCAATTAAAATACAATACACTGAAGAATTTACCTGCGATTTAGTCTCCCTCTCGGTATCGTGCTTTACCGAAGATTCAGTATAAAAAGTGATGTTAGTAGTAAAGTAGTTAGAATTTTCATCCTCTGATGACGCCTATTTTGTTAGTGAAACGATCGTCAGGTCTTTAAAAAGATGTGTTGTGGTGATTTGGTTCTCCAAGTGTACTTATCAAGAAACTGTT
This sequence comes from Tillus elongatus, assembly GCA_964006375.1. Classification (NCBI taxonomy): domain Eukaryota; kingdom Metazoa; phylum Arthropoda; class Insecta; order Coleoptera; family Cleridae; genus Tillus; species Tillus elongatus. Next base: position 54,569,199 of record OZ023269.1, read on the forward strand.
GTTATTATTTTACAGGCTGTTTACCTGTTTTAAATTATTGTTTAATTTTTTTTTATCCTCCCACGCTGTTGCATTAACCAAGCCATTAGTTTTACGTAGGTACATTAGTTTACTCCCAAATATTTTTAGGTTCAAACTAGTTATTTGTGCCATATTCTGAATAACTTCATTTTAGTATGGAACCGTTTCACTAAGTAAAGGCAACAACAATTAATAAAGTTTAGAATACATGTTTTAATTAATTTTTATTATTTAAATGATAACCAATTTTACTGTCGAGTAAAATAGTTCTAAATACTATTTTCGTTATTTATAAAAATAATAAATTGAGTACAAAAGAATAAGTCGGATCAGCACTGAACATAGCAGGGTCAAAATATAACCAGCATAACCAAATAGACGATAAGGGTACTTAGGTAAATTGAAATCTGTTTGGCAAACGTATGCGGAGGCTTGATACTTTTAAATTCGTTTACTAGAACAACTGAGTGGTTTACTAACCATATTTACCAGATAATTAATAGTTAGTGCCCTACAAAAAGATTTTACTATATTATCCCAAACTGCATAAACATGACACGAGAATGCTTTTCCAGAAAGAAGCAGCTCCTCAGAGTTGCTCGGTTAAGGTGACACTCCAAATGTTTTAGTTACTGCATAAATTTTATGGGCAAGTAAGTATTTAATAAATGCACAATAAGCCAAAGACTGCGGTGCCTTCGGGCGGCAAAGACGCGGACGAGCCCTAAGGGAAAAAAGTATCTAATAAAGATAGTTTTATTGTTTAGTACGATACAGGCATTTTCACAGCATCGAAATTCCTTTCAAAACAATAACGAACATGATATTCAAGTGCAAGGTTATTTGGTTCCTAACCTCAATAAAAGCAAAGTATTTTACAATGAAATTCGATACTTGCCAATATGATACCCTGTCCAAAAAATGATAAGTTTGAAATTTTAAAATACTTCCTGCATTTCGCACATTATGTCATTAAATGTTTTATTTCTCTCATTTTATTCTAAAAACTATAAATATTAAGTTTGTGAAAATTTAGCACATGTTTAGTATTCAGTAGCAAGATCAGAGTTCTATTCAGCGATGCTGAATGCTAAATAGGTACCTTTTCATAATTAAAACAATGCTTTAAAAAACACGTTTTTAATGACTACCAATTTGAAATGAATGAATTAAGAAAATGTGTTTGAGATACGTACATTCAACGTTCTTAGTTCCAAACGTGTTCTACATATATGGCATTTGAATAATGTAAAATGAAGGTACATTAATTTTTCAAATAATTTCAATAATTTGAAAAACAAATAATAGAAAGTATTTTAGAGACTTAGCAAATAGTTACTAGATACGCATTTTACACTTTTGAAGCCAATATTCTCACCCTTTTTGGTTTGAGATTTTGTGAATTGATAACTGTAGAAAGAAACGTTTTAAAAAATTGTAGTTGACATTTAAGATGTCTGTGTCTAACACAAAACAAGTTATACATGACCTTATTTAATTTTATTACAAAAAATTGAACTAACAGAAAACATTTTGAAGGTGTTGCAGTTCCTTTTTTATTAAAACAATAAATGCAATAAATTACTATAGGACATACGTGTACAGTCACGTGGCAAAGATTCTGCTAACTATTGTGAAAAGTGGAATAAGAAGTAAAATTAAGAGCTGCCCTAATAAAGATTAGTTCGGATTTAGAGCAAACCGAAGAGCTGGAGAAACGATGCTTATATGTGTTAATTGCTTTTGTAGACCTGTAAAAACCCTTCAATAATGTGGATTGGAAAATATTATTTCATATAATGAAGAGCCTGCATTGGATTGGAAAGATAGCCGGAACATTCTCAATCTATACAATAATCAAAGTACCACAGAAGATATAAATTTGAAGCTAAAATAAGAAGCGGTGTTAATCAAGGACGTCAATTATCGCCATATTCAATTTATTCGCAAAAGACATTATAAGTAGACTAAAGAAAAAGAGAGCAGAAATCAAAATAAATTTACTACAGTTCCATGCAAAATGACACAGCGCTGATAGAGAAACCGCAAAAAGAAATGCAAATAATGTTCAATGTTCTGGATCGTGCGCTAAAAAGAATTAAACTAAAACTGAAATGATAAAAATCCAATCAGTACAGATAAGAATATATAGAAGTGCAACAATGCATTTAAAAGTAAACGACAAACAAAATGCTTACGTACCTTAAGGGTGTTTTAACCGATGATGGTAAATGTGACTACTCAGAAAATGGCGGTGGCAAAGCAACTATTAAATAGCTATTTAACTTAAACCTAAAGAAAATGTTCGTAAGTCTAAAGTTTCATTGCTCTGATGTATGGAGCGGAAAGTTGGAAACCTTAGATCAATTGGTAAAGTGTAGAAGCTATAGTGAAATTAAAAGAGCTACGGAAAACGAATAGGCATAGTAGCAATGAACAAGGGACATCGCATTTAGACCATAATGGTAAAGATTGCATTACATAGAAATAATATGAGCATATATACATATATACTGCCGCTTTGGAAAGATAAAATGTTTTGGAAATAACTGCCAAGCACCCTTTGTTCACGTCGAAAAACTAAGAATTATTGGGTTCAATCAAAAATCGTTTGCATGTTGAGACTTTTATGGCATTTGTTTTAATAGCATTAATCAATAATAATATTAATCAAAAAGAGATTATTTTTATATAAAACACAGATTCATGGAGGGTTCTGTCTCTGTTGATCTCCAAGAAATATTAGACTGGGGAAGTATAAATCTTGTACAATTCAACTCCACCAAATCTCAATATTGCTTTCTATCTCATAAGAGATACACCAGCCCTAGACCCATCACAATGAACAACCAAGTTATTTAAAGTGATGAGTCCTTTTCACTTGTTGACATTTGTGTGGATCGAAATCTCAATTGGCACCAACATGTCACATCAATTGCAGAAGCGGCTGCTAAGAAATTAGGTTTCCTCTTCCGGGCTCGCAAATACTTTTCACCAGCTAATCTCTATAACTTATATACTTCACAAATAAGGCCAAACCTCGAATACTGCTCCCACATCTGGGGTACCGCTGCTGCTTCTACACTCGCTATCCTGGACTCCATTCAGAAGAGAGCTATACGTCTCATCGGTGGCCTTACCCTCACCCAAAGACTGCCATCCTTTGCCCACCGACGTGCCGTTGGTGACCTCTCTCTCTTTTATAGATATCTACACGGGTACTGCTCAGAGGAGCTTTCTTCCATAGATCCTCCACCTGCTGCCCCCAACAGATCTACCAGGGGAACAGGCCGTGTTGGAAAGTCCAGTCAAACTTCTTAATTCGGACTCGGGGACGACGGTTCGAGACTCACCGGCAGCGGAAGATCGAGCTTAAGGTGGAGGGTAATGCACAATAGGCCAAGGGCTGCAGTGCTATCGGGGCGGCAAAGCCGCGGACGAGCCCTGGGGGAAAAAAAAAGGCACCAGGGGAACAGAGCGAATGCACCCTTTTACTGCCCAGGTCACCAGACATAGAACATATGGTTATGCCCGCTCTTTTGTCCCGAGGACTTCCAAGTTGTGGAACTCCTTGCCGGCACATGTTTTTCCTTCTCCTCCGAACCTCCAAACCTTCAAGTCCAGAATTAACAAGTTGCCTCTTTCCTCCTTGTCGACACGCACGGTACGATAGTATTTAGGCTGTGAGCCCTCGTGGTGTGTTGTTGAAATAAAAAAAATAATAAAAAAACAATTTCGTTAGCTACGTAAAGGTTAATGTACTAATTAGGCAATTAACATTTTTCTAACAAAAAAAAAAGACAAAAATCGTCTTGGCGACTTTTTTAGACACAACACTTTATTTTTATTTCCACGTCGTCAATACGTGTGAAAGTATGTTAACGGACAGAATTTTTTTTTTTCGCTGCAACGAGGTAAAAAGTGTCCAAAGACATAGAAGACATGATTTGGAAACGAAGATTTTTTTGTCTGTCGGCCTATATGTCGGTCTGTTAATAGGCACGATAACTTTCAAATGAATTGACAAATTGTCTTCAAATTTGGTATACAGTTAGAACCTGACAAACGAATGGTTGGGATTGTTTTTGAGTAAGGGGGTGATTGAGGGTTGATTTGATGAAAGTTTTGATGAGAGTTTTTTAAACTCGATTTGTATAACGTTTCAGGTTTTGCTTATTAGAAAACTGTCAATTTCATTACTCATCTGGTATTCTATGATGAAATTGAAGTAGGGGTTGAATGTGAATATCAAATAAAATATGAGCATACAAAATCAAATCTAAAACAAGTGACAGTGATGAAATAATTTGTTTTCATAATAAATTCATTTATACAAAATATGATAATAATAATAATAACACCACACTAGGCAAATAGTATATGAATAAACATAAGAGCATAATAAGTTAATAAAAAAGTGTTTATTAAGGTATAAGCTTTAATAAAACTAACCGTTTTTAATGAGAACAAACGATTAAACAAAATCTAATTATTCTTCTCACATAATTATTTTTCCGGTAAGTATTGTAAACGAAAGTTTTTACGCGAACCCAGTTTTTATTCTGAAATATAGAGGGGTATTTTTATTAGTTCCAGGCCTTCGTTTTTTTTTTGTAACCTTTTGAAGCGATACAAGTAAACAGTAAATATAAATAAATAAACTCCAATATTTTGCAGTCTATTTTAAGACCAGATTTTTACCGGTTCCAGACAAATAATAGGGTCTCAAATAGAAAAACTAACAAGGCCAAGGGCATGATCTCTTAGTAGTAAGCAAAAACCTACTATGTACTTGTCAACATTGTTGGTGCCGTATACGTATAATACGTGTACCGGACCAAACACAAAAGGTGTTGTTTTCAAGGATTTATATATGGAGGCGTGTTACATTTAAAAATGTGTCAACAAAAAGTATAAAGTAAATCTAATTAATCCTTACCCCTCTCATGTTGCCTTTGAAGATACTTATTGTTACAACCTGAATCTGCAAAATAAACATAAAAAACCTAATGATATATCATGGAGGCCTGGGTGCCTTTTCGGTGGGTGGAGGTGACAAAGATAGCTGTGCACACACATATATATATATATATATATATATATATATATATATATATATATATATATATATATATATATATATATATATATATATATATATATATATATATATATATATATATATATAGGAGATATCTCAGGGAATTAATATTATTAGAACCTTCTATATACGAGTTCGAGTTTATTTATAATAAAGTGTAAAGAATATTAGCAAGCGAGTTTTTAATATAAAAGAAAAGTAGTTTTTTAAGTAGAGTTTTTAATTAGTGTTGAATTTTTTACAAAAAAAATGGACGATGTAAGCAGTACCACCCCAACCACCATTGAAGAAGTCCTAAGCCGCATACAAGACATTTACGTAGTGAAATTCTATGTTCAAGAATCATAGAAGATATGCAAGACGATCAATGAAAGCAGTTAGAATTTTTAGAAAAGAGCAAATGTGTAGTTGTATATTTATACATCAGCTGGAGCAGTCTACATTTCAGCATTTATTTTTTAATTATAAGGGGCATTTTACTAAGATGATTCGGAATTATCTTGCTGCATGTGAAGAAAAAGTGAAAATTATATATATATATATATATATATATATATATATATATATATATATATATATATATATATTGTTTATTGTTTATTGGCAAAAATTATACAATATGTTAGTACAATAAGTCTTATTAGACTTGTGCTGTATTATAACATAATTTGGAAGGTTATATCCTAAATAGTTTGACAGTCCTACACCAAATTCAGTAAACTTCAAATTTTGACGTTCCGAATGTAATTTCTTTTGCCCTTCTATTTCTCACCTTCCAACACTTCAACCATCACCTTCATTTACCATAAATCTCTGCTATTCCATAATGTTTTTCTGACTGCTATTCTTACCAAACAATCCATATTTTTGCTAAAATGTTTAAATTTGTAGGAGACAAAAATGACTTTAGTTATATATATATATATATATATATATATATATATATATATATATATATATATATATATATATATATATATTCAAATAAATGAATTCTACGTGTACAGTATGTATATTATTTCATAAATACCCATATCATTATAAATTATGACCCTACACATGATTGAGAATACTGAAGCTATATTATATCTAAGGTGTACATGCTTTTTTAATCAAATAAGTGTATATTTATTTTTTGGCACACTATACATATCAAAAAAAAACAACCTTCATTTGCTAGAGTCCCGTCAACTATCCATATAAGAACTCAATGACTAATTATTCACATTGGATCGTGTACACTTGCCTAATATGGTGGATTTTAAGTGACAGATTATACCTATATAAAGCGAGTTTTTAAGGAATCCAATAAACTGCATCATTATAGTTGCAGGCGAGTTTTTAAATTACCATCAGTTCTGTATAGCTCCAGACTTGTATATAATGAATTTAATTAGCCATGAAGCCCAGTTGGCTGGTTGAACATCTATTACCGGTCAGATAACCTTGGAAATATTTAGCCACTTCCCCAGAGAACCTTTAAAATGTAGACATGTATATGAAGGAGCATGTAGATACAGCGGCAGACGCGGCAGTATAGTTTTTATTGGGCAATGAACAGTGTTTGTGTGGTGAATTTTTTTTAAGTGCGCATATTGAATTATTCCGGTAAGTGTAATTCTTTTAATTCTTAGTGGATTTATAGACCCTTTCTCCGATGCTTTGTAGAATTTTAGTATAAAAAAAAACAATAAAATTTAATATATCCATTATTCGGCAAGATATGAAAAAAAATATTTCTATAATCACAGGCTGGCCCATAAGTGATACAAATTTTCTTTTTAGTGAATTTTTATTTAAAAAATTCACTAATATTTATAATAGAAGACACCTTATGGTATTGTATTTTTTTTGCATTTTCCTTCGAAATATTATGCATGTTTGTAAGAAAATAAATTCGGGATGCAGTAAGTGCGTTATGGTAGCGAATTTTCATTAAATGCTTCAAATTTAAATGGCTTAATTTGCTATTAGTGAAGTTTCGTAAAAAAAAATCACTAATGGAGACCCCGACTTTTGAATTTTGAAAAAAATGTTGCGAATGAGCGCGAACTAGGACCCCTAGAACCCATATCCGGTGTCAGTTTCAATTTTTATATGTATATATATATATATATATATATATATATATATATATATATATATATATATATATATATATATATATATATATATATATAAATAATGGGTCGATTTTGATAAAATTTGGCATGTACCTTCCTTTTGTAAATGGCTTGGATAAATTCGTTAGTCAGGAAAATGGGACGAGGTTTTCCGGGAAAATTTTGAGTTTTCATTCGAAAATTATTTTTTTTTAATCTCAAAAAATGACTATGACAACCAAATTTGATAGGTAGGTTTAAGATATAAAAAGAAAACTACACACAAAAATGTAGATTTCTATGTTACAAGAAAAAAAGTTATAATAAAATATTTGGCGCCAGATCATTTCTATGAAAATTCACTACCATAACGCACTTGCTGCGTCTTTGAGTTTTAATTTATAAGGTTAACTATTAAACAATTTTTTTCAGGAACATTTTAAGTTTACTTTCGGAATTTTCTTGTACATTTTCAAACAATAAAGTTATTTTGATGAAACAAAGCACATTGTTTCCACTATATAGGTTATACTGGTAACCAAATTTGATGCCTGCTTGCTTAAAAAACACATATTTAGTATTAAAAACAATTTAATGAAAATTCACTACTGTAACACACTTACTGCGTCCAGACTTTTTTTGATTATCGTTTTTTAATTTTTTTTCTGGCTTTTCTTACATTATAATTTAAATATATAACAAAAAAAATGTGCAGGGGGACACGAGGGAACCATTTTTACAAAAATATTTCCAGAAAATTCATTTGAAATAGACCCTTTCTCTGATGATTTGGCAATAGTCTTACCTATAAAGTTAATCATTTAATGGTATATAATTTTTATCGAATTTTCATAAAAAAATCAATAAAAAATAGCTTAATTTGCTATTAGTGAATTTTCGTAGAAAAAAATCACTAATGGAGACCCCGACTTTTGAATTTTGAAAAAAATTTTGCGAATGAGCGCGAACTAGGACCCCTAGAACCCATATCCGGTGTCAGTTTCAATTTTTATATGTTTATATATATATATATATATATATATATATATATATATATATATATATATATATATATATATATGTATTTATATATATATATATATATATATATATATATATATATATATATATATATATATATATATATATATATATATATATATATATATATATATATATATATATATATATATATATATATATATATATTTGTGTGTGTGTGTGTATCACACCGATAACTCAAAAAAATAATGGGTCGATTTTGATAAAATTTGGCATGTACCTTCCTTTTGTAAATGGCTTGGATAAATTCGTTAGTCAGGAAAATGGGACGAGGTTTTCCGGGAAAATTTTGAGTTTTCATTCGAAATTTTTTTTTATCTCAAAAAATGGCTATGACAACCAAATTTGATAGGTAGGTTTAAGATATAAAAAAAAACTACACACAAAAATTTAGATTTCTATGTTACAAGAAAAAAGTTATAATAAAATATTTGGCGCCAGATCATTTCTATGAAAATTCACTACCATAACGCACTTGCTGCGTCTTTGAGTTTTAATTTATAAGGTTAACTATGAAACAATTTTTTTCAGGAACATTTTAAGTTTACTTTCGGAATTTTCTTGTACATTTTCAAACAATAAAGTTATTTTGATGAAACATAGCACATTGTTTCCACTATATAGGTTATACTGGTAACCAAATTTGATGCCTGCTTGCTTAAAAAACACATATTTAGTATTAAAAACAATTTTATGAAAATTCACTACTGTAACACACTTACTGCGTCCAGACTTTTTTTGATTATCGTTTTTTAATTTTTTTCTGGCTTTTCTTACATTATAATTTAAATATATAACAAAAAAATGTGCAGCGGGACACGAGGGAACCATTTTTACAAAAATATTTCCAGAAAATTCATTTGAAATAGACCCTTTCTCTGATGATTTGGCAGTAGTCTTACCTATAAAGTTAATCATTTAATGGTACATAATTTTTGTCGAATTTTCATAAAAAAATCAATAAAGTTTAATATATCCATTATTATACAAGATACGAAAAATTGTATACATTAGATGTAGAAATATTTGAGCTACATCTTAAAAAATATTTCTACAATCACAGGGCGGCACAGTGATAAAAATTTTATTTTTTTATAATAGAACACGCCTTATGTTGTATTTTTTGCATTTTCCATCGAAATATTATGCATGTTTGTGAAAAAAATTCGAGACGCAGTAAGTGCGTTATGGTAGCCAATTTTAATTAAATGCTTCAAATTTAAATATCTCAATTTGCTATTAATTTATAAGGTTAATCAATAAACCATTGTTTTTTCGGGAACACTAAGTTTACATTCGGAATTTTTGTTGTACATTTTCAAACAATAGTTATTTTGATGAAAGATAGCACACTGTTTCTACTATATAGGTTATACTGGTAACCAAATTTAATGCCTGCTTTCTTAAAAACACATATTTACTATTAAAGCAATTTAATGAAAATTGATTACCATCACACACTTGCTGCGTCCAGATTTTTTTTTGATTATCGTTTTAAATTTTTTTCTGGCTACATAATAATTTATATATATATATATATATATATATATATATATATATATATATATATATATATATATATATATATATATATATATATATATATATATATATATATATATATATATATATATATATATATATATAATCTATTAGATTTTTTTTTCTGGCTTTTGCAATATACTTTTTGTCAAATTTTCATTAAAAAAAATAATAAAGTTTAATATATCCGTTATTATACAAGATATGAACAAAATTGTATACATTAATTATAGGGTGTCTTGAGCTATATCTTAAAAAAATTATTTCCACAATCACAGGGTGGCCCATAAGTGATACAAATTTTCTTTTTATAATAGAAGACGCCTTATGTTATTGTAATTTTTGCATTTTCCTTGGAAATATTATGCATGTTGTAAGAAAAGAAATTCGGGACGCAGTAAGTGCGTTATGGTAGCAAATTTTCATTAAATACTTCAAATTTAAATAGCTCAAATTGGCTATTAATTTATAAGGTTAACCAAGAAACCGGTTTTTTCGGGAACACTTAGTCACTACAATTAAAAAAATGAGGGAAGGGGCACGAGGGGGATAGATGAAGCAAAAAAAATAGTTTTATACAGAAATAATGATGCTTCAAAGATCTTTTTTTATTTCACGATTAGAATGCGATTAAAGAGATATTTATTATAAGTATTTAAAACCGATAACTAAAATAAAACCACATTTTTTTTTGTGAAGCAATCATTTGCGCTATTTGTGAAATGTCATTTATAGATAGAGATATAAAAGTAAGGGATCACTGTCAGTTAATTGGAAAGTTTAGAGGTGCGACACGGCACCTACAACCTTAATTTTAAAACCCCCTTTGCAAATACCATTTTTCCATAACTTGAAAAAAATTATAAAGCACATGTTTTTTTTTTTGTAAAACATTTTGCTCTTCATCAAGGATTTTAAACATTTGAAAAATAGCTTAAGAAATGGGAAGAAAGCGCATTATTTTTTACATTTTCTTCACAATTTCTAATAAAGGCAAAAAAATATTTTTTTGTTTCTAATAAAGGTTGTTTCTATTATAGAAAAAAAGATGGCGAGCGATGATTAAACAATCCCACGTGGTGCCGCCGGCTAACTCGAAGATATAATCACAATGAGTATTTAGTGAGCGATTTTGTTGACTTCGGAATCACTTTATCAACATGAGTCTCACATGTACGACCTGTCAGAAAATCTTCACAAGAAAAGATAGCCTTAAGCGACACAGGAGAACTGTACATTGCGTCAGCAAGTCGACGGATCTCATGCAATGTGAACCACTAACAAAACGTTCTCACAACGCCGTCGACACGGCGAAAATTTCAAGCATTTCTGGACCAAGTGGAATCAGGAATGTTGCAGTATCACTGACAGATAGTTCTAACGCTGGACAGTCGATAGCAAATCAATCAGCTGTAACAAGAAAACGTCATCACACAGGTATCGACACGGCGCCAATTTCAAGCATTGCTGGACCAAGTGGAATCAGCAATGTTGCAGTTTCACCGAAGTGCCAGCTAAGCGTCGTCGTACAGCCGTCGACATGGCGACAGACATTGCTAGACCCGGACCATCGGCAACAAATCAACGAGTTGCAACTATACGCTGCAGTGCCTGCGACTGTGAAGTTCCTGCCAACATGTATGCTGGACATATCAGGAGCACCAAGCATAAAGCTCAATTTTGGAAACCTTTAGCAGATGGTGTTTGTGTGTGTAGGAGCACATTTAAAGGGAGAATAGTGAGTTATCAAATTACTTCTGACTATGTAGGACTAAATATAATTGATTATATGAATAGTGTTAAAGATAAGTCTATTGATATGCTGAAAAATGAACTTCATAAACTAACAGCATTTAAATGTAATTTTGAATTATTTGGATTATATATTTTACCCTCTCGTAATATAAGGGAAGTTAAATCTCATAACACATCTAATAAAGTAGTAACGTCTTCATCTGATTTAGAAAATTTGTTTAATGATTTTGTAATTAGAATAGACCAACGTGCTTCAGACTTCACAGAGAGAGATTCAGGCTGGGCGTTGGAAAAATTTTTATATTTGGAAATAAATATTAATAGGTATAATCCTTTAAGAGCTGCTTCATATTTGCCATTACCACGTGAAATCACATTAAAAAAAGCTATAATTAATATTAAAAATAATAATGTATATTGTTTTGCTTGGTCAGTAATAGCTGCTATTTACAAACCAACTGGCTCAGTTTCTTCACCAAGCTCCTATCCAAAATTTAACGATACCTGTATCAATTTTACTAATTTATCATTTCCTGTCGCATTAAAATCAATACCTGAATTTGAAAAAAAGAATAATATTTCTATTAACGTTTACGGCATAGATTTTTTTAATTTTAAATAATGTCTATAAATATCAAGTTACTGGCCCTCTACATTACACACATAAAAAGCAATCCACCCACATAAATCTATTGCTACTTGATTATTGTGTGGGAAATTATCACTACTGTCTTATAAATAATTTTTCTAGACTCGTTTCTTCACAGATATCAAAAAACACACGATCGAAGCATTTTTGCGATGTCTGTTTACAATATTTTCATTGTGAGCAAAAGCTACTTCAACATGTTTTAAATGATTGTAATTATGTGACTGCAAAAATTCCACAGTTAAATACAAGGATTGATAAGTTAGGTCATACGGTTTTAGATAACGTTTTAAAATTTGAAAATTTCCAAAAGCAGCTGAGATTACCTTTTTCTGTTTATGCAGACTTTGAATGCATTTTAGAACCTATAGAAGATAATACCGATAACAATAACAAAGAAACTTTTACTATTAAAAAATATAAGCATATACTTTGTTCTTTCGCCTATTACATAAAATGTTCATTTAATGATGAACTTTCAAAATTAGTTTTATACCGAAATAATGATGCCCCGGAGGATTTTGTTTCACGATTAGAAAGTGATTTAAAAGATATTTATTATAAATATTTAAAACCGATAATTAAAATGAAACCTTTAACATGTTAAGAACAAAAAAAATTCAATGAAGCCACCCTTTGCTTTATTTGTGAAATGCCATTTACAGATTCAGATGTAAAAGTAAGGGATCACTGTCATTTAACAGGAAATTTTAGAGGTGCGGCACACAACGCCTGCAACCTTAATTTTAAAACCCCTTTGCAAATACCAATTTTTTTCCATAACTTGAAAAATTATGATGCACATCTTTTTGTGAAGCAACTTGCTCTCAATCAAGAAGAAGTGACTGTAATTCCTCAAACATTTGAAAAATACATTTCCTTTGCGAAAAAACTTCCAGTTGATAAATATATTAGTGCTGATGGCACAACAAAAACGATTTTTCTACAAATGAAATTTTTAGATTAGTATCAATTTTTATCCGCCTCATTAGATGAATTGGCTTCAAACTTAGATTCGCCACAATGTCGTGAAGTACGCAAATTCTTTTCTGGTGATCAAAAGTTCTCTATTATGAGGCGGAAAGGAGTTTTTCCCTACACATATGTAACCGATTTTTTAAAATTTCATGAAACATCTTTACCAAGTAAAGATAAGTTTTACGATGAACTTCGAAATGAAGAAGCATCTCAAGAAGATTATGATAGGGCTTGCAATGCATGGCATGTTTTAGATTGTGAAACTTTAGGAGATTACTTTTACTTCTACTTAATATCCGATGTTCTATTGCTTGCCGATGTTTTTGAAAACTATAGGGACTTATGTCTCAAAACTTACAAACTTGACCCGGCCCACTACTACACAGCTCCAGGCTTAAGTTGGGATGCAATGTTACGATACACAAAAGTTGAATTAGAGCTATTAACTGATATTGATATGCTGCATTAAAAAAAAAAAGGGTATTCGAGGTGGTGTGAGTACTTGCATTCGACGAAAAGCTATCGCCAACAACAAATTTCTTCCAAATTATGATCGCTCAAGGCAAAACTCGTTCATAATGAACTTAGATATTACATCCATGTATGGCTTCGTGATGAGCCAGAAACTTCCCACGGGGAATTTTCATTGGCTCTCGCAAGAGGAAATTCAATCTTTACATAATACTGTTTCAAATATTTCAGACGATACTGAGACGGGTTATGTTTTGGAAGTTGATCTTGAATATCCTACATATTTACATGACTATCATAATGACCTACCATTTTGTCCGGAAAATTATAAACCACATGGTAGCAAAAGTCGAAAATTAATTCCAAATTTGCAAAATAAAGAAAAATATATTTTACATTATAGAAATTTAAAACAATGTCTAAAGTATGGTCTTAAATTAATAAAAATTCACAGAGGTATACAATTTTCTCAATCGGCATGGCTTAAACCATACATAGAGTTGAATACAAAGTTGCTAAATTCTGCCAAGAATGACTTTGAGCGTCGTAGTTTTAAATTGAAAATAAATTGTATATTTGGAAAAACAATGGAAAATGTTGAAAACCGTGTAAATATAAAGCTTGCAACACAGTTTGAAAAAAATGTTAAAAGAAATGGTGCTGGAAATTATATAAGCAGACCCCATTTTAAAGAATCAAGAATATTTTGTGACAATTTAGTAGCTATTCAAATGCAAAAAAAAACATGTATTGAATATAACAAACCTATTTATGTTGGATTTTCAATACTAGATATATCAAAAACTATACTTTATGATTTTTTTATGGATTTTTAAAACCATTATATGGTGATAATATATCTCTTTTATATACTGATACAGATTCTTTAATAGTTTATGTTGAAACTGAAATTTTTTATGAAGATATGAAACAGCACATTGATAAATATGATACTTCTAATTATAGCCTAAATAATATTCACAATATTCCAAAAAACTTATCGACTATAGGAAAAATGAAGAACGAATATGGTGGTAAATTGTTAGAATCCTATTACGGTACTTCTGCAAAAGCATATTGCATAAACACTCCAGAGACAATTTCAAAGAAGGCAAAAGGAATAAATAAGTCTAGCATTGAAAAGCAATTAGAACTTAAACATTATAAAGCAATTGTGGATGGAGAATGTTCAACCGTACATTGTCTAATGTATATCTTTAAGTCAGAATCTCATCAGATTTTTACCAACCTTATACGTAAGGTCGCATTATCTAATAAAGATGATAAACGATACCTCAGCCCTTCATCAAGTGCCACTTTGGCTTGGGGCCATATAGATATACCATTAGCAAGCCTATCAGCTGACGAAAGATTAGATCGTCTTATTCAAGTAATGAAAGAGGTTGCTGAAAGCGACATTTAGCAATAGATTTTATGGAAGGGGGATAAAAATATAAGTAGCATTTAATGTTAGCTTGTCAGTTACTTTAACTCTAAACATGAGTCAATACTTATATTCAGAACTTTTCTCTCGCTTATGTGGTGAAACACAAACAATTTGTAAGCGTACTTTGCGATATATAATTACTAGAAATGCTTGTGAAGAAAATTTGCCAGTTGCTGTAGCTATTTTAAATAAAATAGCCGTTCCAGATGCAGCTTTTCGTTATATAGTTGATAGCGAAGTTTGCAGCAATAATTTAATTTCATTATTGGTGGAAAAAAAATTAAAGTTGGACAAGTTTATAGATGACGTGATTGAAGTGCTGAAGCGTGGTGGCCAGGACTTTTTAAGTATTTTGGAATTGGACGATTTGCTTGGTGAGAATCACATCACTTCACCGATTTGTGAAAAATACTATTTGTTTACTTTATTAACATGTGGAGATTTGCAAAATTTTGATGAAAAATATCAAGTAACAAATATTTCCTCAAAATATAGAAAAATTGATTCATTAATCGATGAAACTATTTGCAATGTTGCCCATTTTGCTGATATTAAACTTTTAAAATGTATAATGGGTGTAGTTAAACAATTTAATATTAAATTTCACTTTGAGCCAAATAAGAATGATGAACATAAACAAGTTCATGCATGGTTAACAAAAAATATTGAGAAGGGGTTGAAAGGTGGTGATAATTTAGGGTGGGAAGAAGGACCCAGTATGGTCAAATGGCTTTCAACAAAATTTAAAGATTATATTGAAACTTTAAGTTGTTTGTGTGAATGGTCTCATTAAAGTTTTTTTTTACATTTTTTGTGTACCATTATATTACTTGCATTATATCTAAATTTAATGTATTGTTTAAAAAGAAACAAAATGTGAGAATAAATAATTTATTCCTAATATTTTTTTATTATGTTTAATTATGATTGTCACTAAATACTTCAAGATTGTATGTTAGAGTTATTCTTAAATTATTGTAAGTTCTCATAAATCTGCAGCAACTCAAGGATATCCCCCTCCCTTTAATAATTTTGGAAGGGGGACTACTATAAGTTAGAGAACATATTTATTATAGGCAGTTCTTAAACTTTTAATAAACAATGAATAACTACAACAATTGCCAGCCAGCTAACCAAGCAATTTCTGAAAAATCAGCTAAAAAAAATAATTTTGTTACAATTAATGAGAAACAATATCATCTCAACCCATCCAAATCAAAATATGTATGCTGTGCACTAGCTTACGAATTTAATTTTCAACCTTTGGTGATAATTAAAGGTTTGAAAAGTGATAGTGTGTTTTTAAATGAGTCTGAATGGAATGAGTTCCTGAAGCATCAAGGCATAGTAACTAACTATTTTTATACGAGTGGTGAAACTTTTCAACCACTAAGGTCTTCATTTACAATACATTTTGAATGGTTTAGAGATATAAAAATCGTAAAAGTCGAAGACAAATATGGTAATGGAGTCTATTTATCTATGGAAACTGTTAGCAAATTATTTGAACTGGCATCCTTAATCAACTATAAAGTGGATATGCTCAAGAAACAAGAATTTTCCAAGTATTTCGATACCTTGATCGACAGTGTCAATTCCAACATTGATGTTGGCCAGTTTATTTTAAATGAAGTGTCTACGACAGGCAATTCGGAAAATGTCAGTTCAGTAACGGAGCTGATATATCAGTATCCGAATTTGAAAGTATTCAACAGATATAGCCCCTTTTCATTTTACAATCAACACTGAATATGAAGAAGCACGTTACTTTTAATGAATCACGCAATCAAGTAAAATATATTACAGTTTGGAATTTTGCACATCGTCAAGCAAGAATTGGTGAATGGGAGCAATATGCAAGGGATCGTGATCGATTTCTTCGTCGAATAAACAAAACTGCTGAAACCATTAACTACATTTTTTATAAGTCATAGACTGTGGATTTATGAAGAACGTTTTTTAAATTTTGTGTACTAATTAGTCTTTTATAAAATAATTATTTTTTGTCAGGAGGTGTTTTTTTGTAAAATTGATGTACTTTGTAAAAATTATTGTTTAAAAAATTATAATAAACATATGTCAAACTAAAATGTTTTTATGTAAAATTATTGTTTAAAAAATCATAATAAACATATGTCTAACTAAAATGTTTTTATTATTTAAGAAAAATCTATAAACTTCCTGTAAAGACTACTTTATTCAGGTGAATAATTACATTACAAAAAATAAAAACAAAGTAAGTATATATATTTAACGTAAATTATATAAAAGTATCCTTAGGTATCCAAGAATTATTTGATTTATCTAGTCCTAACCATTTCACAAATACCTTACCCCCCTTCCTCCTAATAATTCTTTCTGTTAAATATATGTCTGGATATTTTACTTTCTGAAGTTCTTTCTTCCTCCTTTAATTGATTGCTTTTTCCATCTTCAAGATAATACATGGTTGGATTTGTCACTCTCACCTCAGCTATTTGAAAAATCTCATTGGACCAGTTCGGTGTATAACCTTTTTCAAAAAGTCCACGATGTTTACTTATACGAACAAAATCCCCAACATGAATTTTTTTTCTTCGGATCAACTGTTTTCATATAAGTGAATGCATATTTTAAAAGATGTTTTTCATGTTTCTTCTTAACTTGTGCCGGGCTCATACCAGTAGTACTGTGTACTTTATTATTATAATATGAAACAATTTTTTTTAAGGAGATCTAGCCATTTGTAATTTCCCTGCATGCTGAATTGCTTCCACATTAAAGTGTTCAATGTTCTGTTTACATGTTCACATATACTAGCCTTAAGATTTGTATAAGTGGCGTAATGATTTATTTGAAACTGATCCATCAGGGATTTGAACTCGCGACCAAAAAACTCCATACCATTATCTGTCTGTACATTTTTGGGTTGAGTTTTCAGAGATTTTAGAATATTAGCCATAGCTTTTGCAACTTCTTTTGATGTTTTACTATTTAGTGGTTCAGCCCAGACAAACTTTGAAAAGGCATTAATTACTACTAAAATGTATTTGTACCCTTTATTGAATTTAGAATAAGGAAGCATTTCTACTAAATCTGCCTGAAACAAATCATTTAACCCCTTAACTATTACATGACGCCTTCTATAATTTCTTCTAGCGGGTTTGTGAAGTTCATTCACAATACTTCTTTTACATTGATAGCGGACATTTTAGGTGTAGTTCTATGGCGCAAGCGATTGCTTTGCTGTTTGGAGAATGTTCAAAATAAAATGTATCTCCTAATTTTATCTTCACACCAGCTAATTTTTTAGCAGATATTTTTGTATTATTTAGAAATATAATGACTTCAGTTGATGGATGTAAATAAATTTTTTCAATTTCCGCAGCGTAGTCAAACAATATTGCATAGGATTCATTATTTAAATACCATCTATGGATGTTTTTATCGATTGGTTTATATCCATTATATAGTAAAATTATTTTTTGTTGTAGTTTTGAATTAAGATTTCTGTTTATTATTCTACCAAATGTGTCTAAAGTCATATTGAAACTGATAAAGCAATAACAAATAATTATTATTTTATACTATTATATGAGCTTCCTGTAATTCCTCAATCAGGGAAACTATCTCATTGTGGTTACCGTTATTACCGGCATTTTGAGCCGCAATTAGAAGTCTTAGTCTATCAACTAATTCATTAGGGTCATCCCAGTGTATAAAGTTTATTGGGTTTTTGTTCCATTTCATAAAACCCTTTCCCGATCGCAAATCATACACTCTCCTGGGAAATGAACCCGAGCGTGGTCTCTGTCCAGGAGGTTTAATTACAGAATTATATTTCTTTGAGGGATTACCTATTTTGGGGTTATTTGCATCCTAATTTCGTCGGAGAGCATTTTTCTTTCTAAAATATGAAGATAATCTTTATGTTCTGCTACTTTATATGGTGCTGGATTCTTTTTAAATAATAATTCATACAATCCGGTTGTTCCTTTATATCTGACACCATTTACAACAATATCTTCGTTATCAAAATTAATTTCAGAGTCTCCAATATAAAATTTATCTGAAAGTAGGTCATGCCTAATCCCATGCGTATGATGAAAGGCATCATCGGAATCCCGTATCATTGCTTCTATGTATTGTCGAGGTAGTGGAGCAAATTGGTCCAAATATATCTCAAAAGAAGGTTCACTGAGCAGTCTTTGAAGTTCTGCTATGCTAATTTCAGCGGGAGGCTCCGGTTCTTGTTCAGGTTCTGCGATAAATACCTCTTCACCTAACGGCTCTTCTGGAAATAGGCGACGCGGTCTCATTTTTGTCTCATATTTCACGGACGTTTTTTCTGACTTGTTAAATTCTTCTTCTTTTAATTTGGATGCATTTTTTTCCAGTTTAATATCTGAAAGTATCTTTTTTAAGGGTTCTGTAATAGGTTTTAATTCTTCCTCTCTCTGAATGGCAGATTCTACAACATCAGATTTTAGACTTTGCAACTTTAGTTTAAGTGCTTTTCTTGTTTTAATGAGTTGTCTTGCAACTGTTTGATCCATGTTTGCGTTGTCAATGGTTAATTAATACTAAAACTTTTTTTTATCCCTACGGATAAATATAGGCATCAAATCCTTTTCTATATCTGCCAGCCTGGAATGGAAATTCTTTATTTATGACCAAAAATCCTAATTGACCTTTCCAACAATAACAACATATATCTTTAAATTTCTGAAATGTCATATCAACATTAACGTGATCATCATAAATATGTTTCAGATTAGTATTATCTTGTTTAAATATTACAATCAAATTTGCATTATCTCTAATTAATTGTTTTGGAATTGAGGAATAAGTTTGACATAGATAAAAACAATCTGCATTGTTATGGCGGCCGAAGCAAAAATAATCTCTCATAATGCTTTGATTGCAGCAAACAATATTATCAAATATTATTATTGAATTTGACTTTATGTGGTCAGGGGGAATTATGTCATCACCGTTTTCATATTCAAAATATCCTATATCTGTAATAGGTTGCAAAAGATGTTTGAGATATTTATATTTTGATTGGTTAAGTGACAGTGTTATTAATCCTTGCACAAACCCACTTACAGACTTATCAGTAAGGGCGCAAACGCAATGATTATTTAATTGATAAATGCAAGAAGGTGTAAATGCTTGTGCGGATTGTTAATCTAATTCCAAAACGAGTGCTGATGAATATTTTTTTACATAATCAGCTTTCTCCTTTCCTTTCACATAAACGACGTTGGTGTCGCTTGTAAGATGTTTGATTATTTCAGCAAAATTGTGTACTGGTGTAAAACCTGATTTCCAATCAATACACTGATGATGGTTTATTAACCATTTCGTCTGCACTTGTAAATTTTGAGGTAAATAATCCAGACTAAATGGTGCTTTAAAAACATAGTGACAGATCTTGGAACCATCAAACGATGCAAGTTCTTTTGGAAGAAATTTATTATTTTCCAGTTTGAAACCTTGAATGTCAATTACGAGTACCATAGTTTACAATGATAGATTTGAAAAGCGTTTATAAATTTTTTTCTTCATGTCGTAAAAGAAAATCACTTTTTTGAGTTCTTTTAGTTTTTTTAAATGAGCACTGAGTTGTTAAAATAGGCAAAGGAGTGCATTTAGCTTAAATAGTATAATTAAATTTGTCTTACGATTTACGTCAGGGGATCGTAAGTAAATAGTTTATCATGCAAAATTAAACAGTATGCGGATGTGTTATGTGGTATGTTTGCATTTGTTTCGAATTCAAGTCTCACTACAACCGACCCTGATTGAATGCTATCCTTTTGTCGGGAGCAGTCAATATGAACTAAAGGCGCTACATTTGCAAATTCAGTTGGTGTAAAAAGGGGTTGATTTTCTTTTTGATAATAAGATTGTTCAAATTTTGAAAATATTTCGTAAAGCGAGGCAAATTTATTTTCCAGAATATTTAAGTTGAGGTCCCGGTAAGGATATCTTTCAGTGTTTAGAAAAGCTCTAAAATTTCTTAGGTTACAATTATCAAATTTACTCATATCTTTTAAAAGCTTTCCTTTTCTATCAGTTTGAAATCCTGTAAGAATATGGCGTGGTGATTCGAGTTTTGTAGTGGTCTTAACTGGCCAAGTATGTCTAGATGTTTCTGGAAGAGCTGGGTATTCTATTAACTCCCAGCTTCGAAAGGCTAATGGAATTTCCACCCCCTTTTGAATTTGTCTGGAAAGCTGTAACTGCTGTGCGAGAGAAATGGTAACATGGGGAACTTTCCAGGACACCTTCTCAATTGTAACTTTCGGCTCATCTACTATAGGGGTGGGAGCTGTAGAATCATCAATGTAGATTACAGAATCTTTATCATCACTACTTCCAATAAGGATTAATTCTTGTTTCATATTCATTATAATTTTGCGATAATCTTCGAAAAATCCCAGTAAGTGGGAAATGGAATACAAACATTAAAATTTCCATTGGCATCGACTTTGATACGATCATCTGTGTGTTTTTCGCTTTTAGGAAACCAACCCGCGTTTTGAAGTTTTATGCTTTCGTTAGAATTTAATGAAAAATAATTTTTCATTGTTGAAGCAAGTCCTACATTGCGTGTGGAATCTTCTACTACACCGTTCAATTCATAACGAATTTCTCTAAAAAGAAAAGCTATTGCATTGTTAATAAAAAACAAATTGTTTGACACTGTACCATCTGTTTTGGTTAATTTACCTTCAATGTACAAAAAGCTGTCAGAAGGAAGTGTATATGCATCAAGTTCTTGAACAGTGATCCGCTGTTTATCGTTATAATCAAATTGTGAAAATGTACATGTCTGGTAGGTATGGTACTGGTAATCTACAATAGAATCATCTACAACTACTTTTTGTGCAACGTCAAGAATATTCATTTTACTTGAAAACCAAGTAATTGTAAGAATTGTCGGTTGGAAGGTGTTAATAGCTTAGGCCTTTTTAGAATACTGAATTTTTTCTGAAGGTTTCTGTTTTTATACTCTGGCAACGAAGAGGGTAGATATAAAGCATTATATCTCACAAGCATTTATATATATTTTTTTAAATGCACCTTTACTGTAACCGTTTCACCCCTAAAATTCACTAAGTTTCCGTCTTGATCAAGCACCTTAATGGTTATATTAGTAATGGTCTTAACGGTAACTGGAAAGTAAATGATGTTTTGAGGCGTTTCCACTATTTTATATCCAGGAGGTACAGTGGGAAAAAACTGATGTATTGTATGAACCGGCTTACCATTATTATAGGAACCAGAAGATATGTTGCAGTCAATACATAAAGCATTTACTTTAATCATTTCAACTGGATTTTCTGATTCATAAACTAAATTCGCCTTTAAAAGCTTATTACTAAATCCTAAAAGTTTACCGATGGAATTGGCTTTTGAAAAATCAATATCTTTACGACATTTTAAAATAGTTTTTAATGTATTATTATTCGCTTCGAGTTCTAAAGTTTCTTTTTTCATGTTTTTCTGTAAATATTGATGTATATCTGAAATTTCATAAAAACCTGTTGGCATTGTAACATGTTCAGTGCCATAGAAAAATGTATTGTTGGTTTCATCCATATTAGGGATAACATTGGAAGTCTCGAAATTTGTTAGACCAATCACATATTGTGAATTGTCATCTAAGAATATTGGAGGATTAAAATCTGCGCTAAGCACAGATTCCTTTCCCGAAAATGTAAAAGCGTAAGACATGTTACAACTGGCAATACAGCAGAGATTACTGCGTGTTATATAGAAATTTCAAACACAGGTGACCACACCTAAAAGAATGGGGAATTTGCTCCCTTTGATAATTATAAGTAATTGTGTTATTATACCCACCACTAAAAAAATAATTAACTACATTGCTGGGGGGTCGTAAGTTTCCATAACTATCGAAATAATTTATATGTGCTTTTTTCTTTACATATGCGGTCCAATGAGTTCCGCTACCCTGTTTACTGTCAAGATTAATAATGCCAGACTCGTTGTTTTTAATTTTGATTGGTAGATTGTCTCTCATGTATACTCCCCGAAATTTTTTTATCTTTAACAAATTTGCAAACTTTAGTAAATCAATATTCGTCAAAGGTCGCGATGGTAGTTTTATCGGATGTTTTTTTGATACGGTTTTAAAAATAACCCAGAACCTTTACATGATCTGGCAACTTTTTCAAGCTCCATATTATGACGTTTTGCTTCTTGTAATACCTTTGCAGCATTCTTGGCATCAACTACGGTTTTCGCTATACTGGCGCCGCCTCCGGCTAATGCACCTAACGCTCCCAAAGCAGGTAGAAAGAAAGGTAAAAAGCCATCAATTTTGGGAGCACGTATTATTCTACTTTTCTTACTACGTTTCGATATTTTATATTTTCCTTTATGCCGAAAGGCATTTTGGAAAAAGATAAACCTTTTCCTTTTTTTAATAATTTACCTTTTCTACGAAGTGCCAGTGCCAACAAACGTTTTAACTTCATATTGTGTGATTAGGTTGAAAAATAATACAAGTATGATTGATTTATGAAACTATTGGGCTATATATACTCTTGAAGTTTGTTTTTTGTAATCTATAAATACATTTAATTTACTTAATTCAAACCATTTGTCATAAATAAAATGAGGGTGACGCAACAAGCATTAAAGTTGCCGATTCAGGATCACGATGACATTTCTTTAGTACAAAAGTTCAGCCGACACGGTACTTTATTGGGTAGTGAATGTAAAAGAGGTCTGTTGGTTGGAGCATCCGGTTGTGGAAAAACAAATGTAATGGTTACGCTCTTAGAACATCCGAATGGATTACGTTTTGAAAACATCTATTCCAAGTCACTTAACCAATCAAAATATAAATATCTCAAACATCTTTTGCAACCTATTACAGATATAGGATATTTTGAATATGAAAACGGTGATGACATAGTTCCCCCTGACCACATAAAGTCAAATTCAATAATTGTTCATGCTCGTTGTTCTGTCACTTTTAAATTCAAATGTCGCGCGCTACACTGACATAGAGTAAGTGTTACTAATGGTTTCCGCCAGAAGACCAGAGAGGGGGAAGAAGAATGAGAGAAGGGAGAGAAGCTTGCATCCCTCTGCCACTTGTTTTTGAGTCCTTGAAGAGGCAAGAGGTCTCGAGAAAGCGAATTGCTTTCAACCCCTTGAAGAGACACGAGGTCTCTAAATATCCATTGTGTTTGTAAGTCCTTTGGGAGACACGAGGTCCCTAGAGGTGTTGTGTGTGAATACAGAAAAACGAAGCTTATGTTCCTGCATTATTGGAGAATAAAGGTAGGTAACTTTGCTTATTGTCAGTGCCCTATTTGTTCTGTTTTTTTTTTGTTATTCATTATAAAATAAATACACGTGGTATTTACATTTGGCCCATCGACCGGATTTTTATAGTTGTTTTGTTTTGTTATTAGTTGATACAGTCCATTTTTTGAAGTAATTTTACTTGTTTCCTTTAGTCTAGTAAATTTGTAATTGTTTATTGCCGTGTTGAGTCATTTAATTTCAAGGTGACGTTATTGCTTGTATATAACTAGGTACATACTCGAATTGCATATTGTTGAAATCACGTTTGCATATTGTTTAAATCGCGTTTAGGCATTTTTTTTGCGTTGAACAATGGAGTTGACTCAGCTAAAAAATAAGCGCGAAAGCGTTTATACACGAGTAGAAGCCATATTGCACGTGGCTCAACAGGTCAAAATAGACGCAGTAGTGGATTTAGATAGGTTGAATAGATTTGAGGTTCGTTTTGAGGCGTTGAATGAGTTGGTCAATCTATTTGATTCATTGCATTTGGACATCGTGTCGGTAGTTGATCGATCAGAGTTGGAGAGCGAGCATGAAATGCAGAACAAATTCGATGAACTGCAATACTCTATAAAAACTATCTATCGAGAACTGAGAGGTTATGCAAATAAAGCCGCTGAGAATCAAGCTCGATCCGTTTTTCACGGTAGTTCGAAATCGAGTCGAGCATCGAGTAAGTCGCGGTGTTCGGTCAAATCATCGAACGCTCGATCTCTCAGTGAAAAGGAAGTAACGAACGCAAACGCGATTATGTCAACTTCAAATTTAAACAGACATTTGAGGTTACCGAAAATCGAAATGCCAAAATTCGATGGAAATTGGAAAAACTGGCCAACCTTTTATGATCTGTTTAAAACAATGATTCATGAGAACGAATCATTGTCAGATATTGAAAAGTTCCAATATTTGAGTGCTTCGTTAGTGAAGGATGCAGCTGGCCTAATCAAGAATTTACCGCTAACGGGAAGCAATTATGGGATTGCATTCAAGTCTCTGGTCTCAAGGTATCACAATACCCGGGTTTTGTTGACCAATTATTGGCAGGGTATTGTACAGGCCCCCAAAGCAAATAGTGAATCTGCTTCTTCCCTACGAACGTTGTTGTCTGTATTCAGTGAAAATTTGGAAGCGTTGAAGCAGTTTGAACATGACATGTGGGATTTCACTAAATTCAACATGTTGCTGCAAAAGGTGGATATGAGTCTTAAGCAAAAATTTGAGCTTGAGTTTTGCGAATCGGACATTCCCAGTTTTAGTAGTTTATGTAGATTCTTGGAAAAGCAGTGTAAAGCAATGGAGACAACTGCCTTAACTTCCAATTATGTGACTAATAGAAGGCAGCATGTTTCAGCAACCACTGCTAGGCCCGCTTCGTCCTTTGTTACCAGCACAAAGCTTGTATGTGCTTATTGTAAGGAGGAGCACCCCATGCTCAAGTGTGATGGATTTCTATCTTTATCCTCTCATAAACGGTATACGTTCGCAAAAAAAAATAATCTTTGTTTTAACTGTTTATCAAACTCGCATGCCAGCAGGGAGTGCAAGTCATCAAGTTGTCGTGTATGTAATAAACACCATCATACATTATTGCACTTCCCAAAAGCACCGGCATCGGGAGATGAGAGTGACTCAAACAAGCCACCTGTGGAAGAGCCACAAGGTGCAGAGCAATTGCGTGTGTTGGCAAGTGTGGTAAAAAGGGAACAGTCCGTGTTACTGGCAACTATAATGCTATTAGTACGAGATAAAAATGGAAAGGTTAGGAGATGTCGAGCTCTCCTGGATTGTGCGAGTGAGGCTAATTTCATTTCGCAGCAGTGTGTTGAAAAATTGGGGCTCAACACCTCATCTCGTTCAGTGATGGTTCAAGGCTTGAACCAAATGAGCTCGCTTGCTAGCCAAGGCACTCTCAAATGTCGAGTAGAGTCCATTTATGAGCCAACAAAGTTAGAGTTGGACATGATTGTGATTCCGAACATTTGTTCCAAGATCCCTTCTGCTAAAATTGAGCAGTGCCACTGGCAACATATTCAGAACTTAGAGTTGGCAGATTCAGAGTTTGGTATACCAGGGGACATTGAAATTTTGTTGGGTACTGACGTTTATGCTCATGTGGTTAGACCTGGAATAAAGAGAGGGCCTCGAGGTGCACCAGTGGCCATCAATACTGTTTTTGGTTGGGTGCTTATGGGCAGTGTAGAACAGTCAAAGTCTCATTCTGTTGTGAATAGTTTATGCACGTTGGTCGACTTGGATCATACCTTGAAACAGTTTTGGAGCTTGGAACAGGTACCACAAGGTTTAGTTATGTCTCCGGAAGATAAAAAATGTGAGGAAATCTTCAAGAAGACTCAGCACCGAAATAGTGCTGGGAGATATATTTTAAATATGCCCTTTCGTGAGGGTACTCCGTGTTTGGGAGAATCTTTCAGTGTTGCATTGAGGCGGTTTTACTCCCTGGAAGCACGTCTTAGTAGGGATCCAGCGTTGCACAAGTCCTATTCGGAGTTTATCAGGGATTATTATGAGTCTGGCCATATGTCTCTGGTATCAGATGTAGCTGTGGAACCATCTGATGCATACTATATTCCCCATCATTGTGTGTTGCGTCCTCACAGCCTTTCGACCAAACTGCGGGTGGTATTTGATGCTAGTTCCAAAAGTACGAATGGTGTATCTCTGAACGATACGTTGTTAGTGGGAGCGAAGTTGCAGACAGATATTGCCACTGTGTTGTTGAAATTTCGCTCAAACAAAATTGCATTTACTGCTGACATTCGGCAAATGTATCGACAAATTTTGGTTGTAGATAATCATAGGGATTATCAAAGAATTCTCTGGAGGTTCTCAAAGGGGGAACCTGTACAGAAATATCGCCTTAATACTGTCACATATGGGGTCTCCTCAAGCCCACACATGGCAATCCGAACAATGATGCAGCTTTGTGATGATGAGGAATCATCTTTTCCATTGGCAGCAAAGCTAGTTCGGTCCGATCTCTATGTGGATGATGTAGTCAGTGGAGTCGACTCATTGTCAGAGGCTTTTGAGTTGCAACGGCAATTGATTGGGTTGTTTGCTAAGGGGGGTTTTGAATTGAAGAAGTGGGCCAGCAATAATTCGAAACTGTTGTCCACAGTATCAGCTGATAGTCAGCAACCTCGATCGTTAGATTTAAATGATCCATCAGTGTTGAAAATTTTAGGATTGCAGTGGTGTCCCATAGGTGATACATTCTCTTTTAATGTTGAACCTATTGATCGTCCGTGCACAAAACGAAATCTTCTTTCGGAATTGGCAAGAATTTATGACCCCCTGGGTTTTTTTGTCTCCTGTTACCCTGTTGGCAAAATATCTTATGCAGTGCTTGTGGGAGCAAAAAGTGGGATGGGATGATAAGCCCTCAAAGGATATTGTTGGTCAGTGGTCTCAGTATAAATCACAACTCAGTGCGCTAGCAGGTTTATCAATTCCCAGAGGCGTAAAACACGATAATATCATCAGTACAGAACTCCATGGGTTCTGTGATGCATCGGAGCGAGGGTATGCTGCAGTTGTTTACTTAAGACAAGTATCAGAGGAGGGTCAAGTTTGGATCAATTTTCTGTGTGCCAAGTCCAAGGTATCACCTTTAAAAAGAATATCGATTCCACGTCTCGAATTGTGTGGGTGTTTATTGTTGGCAAAGCTTCTGGAATTTGTGTGTCGGGTGTATGAAGGTCGTTTTGAGTTTAACTCTATGTATGCTTGGTCAGAC
This sequence comes from Tillus elongatus, assembly GCA_964006375.1. Lineage (NCBI taxonomy): Eukaryota > Metazoa > Arthropoda > Insecta > Coleoptera > Cleridae > Tillus > Tillus elongatus. The sequence goes on from OZ023269.1 coordinate 54,597,420, forward strand.
TCTATGGTGGCACTTGCCTGGATAAAATCATCTTCCAATAGGTGGAAGACCTTTATTGGGAATCGAGTAGCAAGCATACAAGAGAAGATTCCTCCAGAGTCATGGCATCACGTAAGTGGACAAGAAAACCCAGCTGATTGTGCATCGAGAGGCATGTTACCTTCTGGGTTTTGTGAGCATCCACTATGGTGGGCGGGACCCGCCTGGCTAAAATTGGCAAGAGAAAATTGGCCCAAGTCGTTGCGTTTTGAGCCGCCAGAAGAGTGCCTGGCGGAGCAACGAACTCTCCCCGTACTAGTTACTTTGGCAAATGAGGAGTGGCTCAGTAAACTTTTGAATCGCTTTTCGCATCTACGGAAAATTCAGGGTGTTGTTGTATATTGTCAGCGGTTTGTGCGAAATTGTAGGGTGTCTCCATCTGACCGAACTACTGCATCTCTGACAGCCACCGAATTACAGGAGGCGCTTCATATGCTTATCAAATGTGCTCAAGGTGAAGTATTTCAAAGGGAAATAGCATCCTTGGTTAAAGGTGAGAGGTGTGCGAGGGCAATAAATAAGTTAGCCCCCTTTCTGGATACAGAGGGTATCCTCAGGGTGGGCGGTCGCCTTCGTCAAGCTGATGTTCCAGTTGAAGTGAAACACCCTATATTGTTGCCCCGCTCACATCGTCTCACCGAGTTAATCATTGCACACACACACCATGTCAATCTTCATCCTGGTCCTCGCACATTGCTTCATTTGCTTTCGCAACAGTTTTGGATTTTGTCCCCTCGGAGAGCTATTCATCATGTTTTGTCAAGGTGCTATCGTTGCTTTCGAGTGAATCCTACTCCCATGGCACCGATGATGTCTGATTTGCCAGTTGCCAGGGTTTCTCAGTTGAAGCCGTTTTCACACAGCGGAGTTGATTTTGCAGGTCCAGTTTTTGTGACACAGGGCAGATATCAAGGTGTCCGAAAGGTGAAAGCATATATTTGTTTGTTTGTGTGCATGGCAACGAAGGCCCTCCATTTGGAAGTAGTGTCTGATCTTTCAGCTGAAGCCTTCTTGGCAGCTCTTCGGAGGTTTGTGGCTCGCAGAGGAAGATGTGACAATTTGTATAGCGATAGAGGTACCAACTTCGTCGGCTCAAATAAGCAGCTCTTAAACTATGCAAAGGGGGCAGCAGATGCTTGTACCATTAAGTGGCATTTCAACCCCCCATCAGCTCCGCATTTTGGAGGTCTGTGGGAGGCAGGAGTGCGCTCAGTCAAGACTCATTTGCGAAGGGTGATCGGTTTGCAGATTCTGACCTTTGAGGAAATGTCCACGTTGCTTGCTCAAGTGGAATCAGTTTTGAATTCTCGACCATTGTGTAGTGCGAGTACTGATCCAAATGATCTGTTAGCCCTATCCCCAGGACATTTTCTTACAATGGAACCGTTAGGTGCTCCTCCTGATGCTGATTTGACTTTGTTAAGTATGAATCGCTTGTCACGCTGGCAGCTGGTGCAAAGGATCCACCAGGACTTTTGGCGCCGCTGGAAGAACGAATACCTGCATACACTGCAGCAGCGTGGTAAGTGGAATACTGTGCAAACGTCCCCCCCGATCGGAGCTTTAGTTGTGATTAAAGATGAGACTTCGTCACCTCTTGTTTGGAAGCTCGGACGCATTATGCAACTATACCCAGGCCGTGATGGTATAGCTCGGGTAGCTCAAGTTCGCACTAGTAGTGGCACTTTTGATAGGCCTCTGACGAAGTTATGTCTGTTGCCATCGCAGTAATACGTCTGCCTTGAAATTTTTTTGTACAGTTAATTATAAATCCAATAGCTTCAGTTTTTTGTTTTTTGTGCTTATTGTAAATTTTTGTTTTGTTTGTTTATTTGAGAAACAATATAATTGTGAAAATAAATCCTTATTTTGGTGGGCGGAATGTTCATGCTCGTTGTTCTGTCACTTTTAAATTCAAATGTCGCGCGCTACACTGACATAGAGTAAGTGTTACTAATGGTTTCCGCCAGAAGACCAGAGAGGGGGAAGAAGAATGAGAGAAGGGAGAGAAGCTTGCATCCCTCTGCCACTTGTTTTTGAGTCCTTGAAGAGGCAAGAGGTCTCGAGAAAGCGAATTGCTTTCAACCCCTTGAAGAGACACGAGGTCTCTAAATATCCATTGTGTTTGTAAGTCCTTTGGGAGACACGAGGTCCCTAGAGGTGTTGTGTGTGAATACAGAAAAACGAAGCTTATGTTCCTGCATTATTGGAGAATAAAGGTAGGTAACTTTGCTTATTGTCAGTGCCCTATTTGTTCTGTTTTTTTTTGTTATTCATTATAAAATAAATACACGTGGTATTTACAATAATAATATTTGATAATATTGTTTGCTGCAATCAAAGCATTATGAGAGATTATTTTTGCTTCGGCCGCCATAACAATGCAGATTGTTTTTATCTATGTCAAACTTATTCCTCAATTCCAAAACAATTAATTAGAGATAATGCAAATTTGATTGTAATATTTAAACAAGATAATACTAATCTGAAACATATTTATGATGATCACGTTAATGTTGATATGACATTTCAGAAATTTAAAGATATATGTTGTTATTGTTGGAAAGGTCAATTAGGATTTTTGGTCATAAATAAAGAATTTCCATTCCAGGCTGGCAGATATAGAAAAGGATTTGATGCCTATATTTATCCGTAGGGATAAAAAAAAGTTTTAGTATTAATTAACCATTGACAACGCAAACATGGATCAAACAGTTGCAAGACAACTCATTAAAACAAGAAAAGCACTTAAACTAAAGTTGCAAAGTCTAAAATCTGATGTTGTAGAATCTGCCATTCAGAGAGAGGAAGAATTAAAACCTATTACAGAACCCTTAAAAAAGATACTTTCAGATATTAAACTGGAAAAAAATGCATCCAAATTAAAAGAAGAAGAATTTAACAAGTCAGAAAAAACGTCCGTGAAATATGAGACAAAAATGAGACCGCGTCACCTATTTCCAGAAGAGCCGTTAGGTGAAGAGGTATTTATCGCAGAACCTGAACAAGAACCGGAGCCTCCCGCTGAAATTAGCACAGCAGAACTTCAAAGACTGCTCAGTGAACCTTCTTTTGAGATATATTTGGACCAATTTGCTCCACTACCTCGACAATACATAGAAGCAATGATACGGGATTCCGATGATGCCTTTCATCATACGCATGGGATTAGGCATGACCTACTTTCAGATAAATTTTATATTGGAGACTCTGAAATTAATTTTGATAACGAAGATATTGTTGTAAATGGTGTCAGATATAAAGGAACAACCGGATTGTATGAATTATTATTTAAAAAGAATCCAGCACCATATAAAGTAGCAGAACATAAAGATTATCTTCATATTTTAGAAAGAAAAATGCTCTCCGACGAAATTAGGATGCAAATAACCCCAAAATAGGTAATCCCTCAAAGAAATATAATTCTGTAATTAAACCTCCTGGACAGAGACCACGCTCGGGTTCATTTCCCAGGAGAGTGTATGATTTGCGATCGGGAAAGGGTTTTATGAAATGGAACAAAAACCCAATAAACTTTATACACTGGGATGACCCTAATGAATTAGTTGATAGACTAAGACTTCTAATTGCGGCTCAAAATGCCGGTAATAACGGTAACCACAATGAGATAGTTTCCCTGATTGAGGAATTACAGGAAGCTCATATAATAGTATAAAATAATAATTATTTGTTATCGCTTTATCAGTTTCAATATGACTTTAGACACATTTGGTAGAATAATAAACAGAAATCTTAATTCAAAACTACAACAAAAAATAATTTTACTATATAATGGATATAAACCAATCGATAAAAACATCCATAGATGGTATTTAAATAATGAATCCTATGCAATATTGTTTGACTACGCTGCGGAAATTGAAAAAATTTATTTACATCCATCAACTGAAGTCATTATATTTCTAAATAATACAAAAATATCTGCTAAAAAATTAGCTGGTGTGAAGATAAAATTAGGAGATACATTTTATTTTGAACATTTCTTTTTAGAGAAATTCGTTATGAATTGAACGGTGTAGTAGAAGATTCCACACGCAATGTAGGACTTGCTTCAACAATGAAAAATTATTTTTCATTAAATTCTAACGAAAGCATAAAACTTCAAAACGCAGGTTGGTTTCCTAAAAGCGAAAAACACACAGATGATCGTATCAAAGTCGATGCCAATGGAAATTTTAATGTTTGTATTCCATTTCCCACTTACTGGGATTTTTCGAAGATTATCGCAAAATTATAATGAATATGAAACAAGAATTAATCCTTATTGGAAGTAGTGATGATAAAGATTCTGTAATCTACATTGATGATTCTACAGCTCCCACCCCTATAGTAGATGAGCCGAAAGTTACAATTGAGAAGGTGTCCTGGAAAGTTCCCCATGTTACCGTTTCTCTCGCACAGCAGTTACAGCTTTCCAGACAAATTCAAAAGGGGGTGGAAATTCCATTAGCCTTTCGAAGCTGGGAGTTAATAGAATACCCAGCTCTTCCAGAAACATCTAGACATACTTGGCCAGTTAAGACCACTACAAAACTCGAATCACCACGCCATATTCTTACAGGATTTCAAACTGATAGAAAAGGAAAGCTTTTAAAAGATATGAGTAAATTTGATAATTGTAACCTAAGAAATTTTAGAGCTTTTCTAAACACTGAAAGATATCCTTACCGGGACCTCAACTTAAATATTCTGGAAAATAAATTTGCCTCGCTTTACGAAATATTTTCAAAATTTGAACAATCTTATTATCAAAAAGAAAATCAACCCCTTTTTACACCAACTGAATTTGCAAATGTAGCGCCTTTAGTTCATATTGACTGCTCCCGACAAAAGGATAGCATTCAATCAGGGTCGGTTGTAGTGAGACTTGAATTCGAAACAAATGCAAACATACCACATAACACATCCGCATACTGTTTAATTTTGCATGATAAACTATTTACTTACGATCCCCTGACGTAAATCGTAAGACAAATTTAATTATACTATTTAAGCTAAATGCACTCCTTTGCCTATTTTAACAACTCAGTGCTCATTTAAAAAAACTAAAAGAACTCAAAAAAGTGATTTTCTTTTACGACATGAAGAAAAAAATTTATAAACGCTTTTCAAATCTATCATTGTAAACTATGGTACTCGTAATTGACATTCAAGGTTTCAAACTGGAAAATAATAAATTTCTTCCAAAAGAACTTGCATCGTTTGATGGTTCCAAGATCTGTCACTATGTTTTTAAAGCACCATTTAGTCTGGATTATTTACCTCAAAATTTACAAGTGCAGACGAAATGGTTAATAAACCATCATCAGTGTATTGATTGGAAATCAGGTTTTACACCAGTACACAATTTTGCTGAAATAATCAAACATCTTACAAGCGACACCAACGTCGTTTATGTGAAAGGAAAGGAGAAAGCTGATTATGTAAAAAAATATTCATCAGCACTCGTTTTGGAATTAGATTAACAATCCGCACAAGCATTTACACCTTCTTGCATTTATCATTTAAATAATCATTGCGTTTGCGCCCTTACTGATAAGTCTGTAAGTGGGTTTGTGCAAGGATTAATAACACTGGTTTAATAACTAACTATTTATTAACACAGAATAACAACTTAATAATAATGACGATGTTGACTTACCGTCAGCTAGGTAGCAAGTGGCGATGGTCGAGCTGTGACAATGCGTCGACGCTGCGCTGGAGGGCGCATGCTCGTACATATGACAACTGACATTCACATACATGTCACATCTCTCCCTTTAAATTTGAAATTATTTCAGTTACATAAAATTCTAGTCATGACCATACCTTAGGGGTGGTTTAATATTTCGCTTAGGGCGAATTGGCTTTGACTTACAATAATCATGGGGTAAACCTATGATTTCCAATAGTTCCTTGTGAGTGTATTCCTTAGAACTACTTATGTCTACATTACAACCATCCGTAGTGTCGCTCGCGACTTCATTTGGTGAGTCTGGAGCACTAGCCTGAGGACTTACACTATTCTCTACAATGTTTTTATTACAGCTATTTACAATTGTTGTACTAGATTTATCTACATTAATACTAAGATTAGGGTATGCTCGGTTAAAAGAGACAGGATCTATTTCAGTACTTATTATCTGGTTGACATGCCTTTTCCAGACATGGCCTTCATTTGTCCTACAAATATAAACTGCTCCACCAATACGCTTAACCACAGTTGCTAAGGCCCACCCTTTTTTATTCTGTACTCGATAATCCCTGACCATTACAATTTTTCCAGGCAAGTGCGCTCTTCGAAGTTTTGTATGATCACTTTGTGGCTGTGGCACGGGTAGATCTCTAAGTAGATCTAATCTTGTCCTTAGTTTTCTACCCAGCATAAGTTCAGCTGGTGATACCTTAGTTGTTGCATGAGGAGTAGATCGGTACATAAACAATATCCTACTTAATATTGTGTCTACTTCGTTCGTTGCTCTTTTCAGATTGGCTATCTCTGTTGTCAACTTATGTTTTATAATGCGAACCGCATTTTCCGCTAACCCATTACTCTGGGGATTAAACGGAGGAATTGTTATATGACTAATTCCATTGTTTTTATAAAAATTCTGCATCTGGTTGGACACTAGTGAGGGTCCATTATCAGATACGACAGTATTAGGAAGACCAAACCTTGTGAAACAATTTCGCAGCGCTGCTATGGTGTTGTCAGAAGTCATGTCATTCATTGGGTATACTTCTATCCATTTTGAGTATGAATCGATTAAGATTAAGTAGCTTCTATTATATACAGAGAAAAAGTCTATGTGTACAGTCTCAAATGGCTTTTGGGCTAAGGGCCAGGGAACTGATTGCTTCGGTGGATCTGCACGTGTCTGTAAACACTTTGTGCATGATGCAACTAAGTTCTCGATTCTTTTATCAATCCCAGGAAACCACATATACTGCCTGGCTAGAGATTTCATTCTCACTACCCCTTGGTGAGTATTGTGCAGTTCTCTTAGCACTAACGACTGCAATGAGGTAGGAATAACTATTCTATCTCCCCAAAATAAACATTTGTTGATCACATTCAATTGATGTTTTCGGTGAAAGAATGGTTTCAAATCAGATATAATATCCCGAGGCCAATTACTTTTTACACAACGAATCACGGTTTGTAGAATGCCATCATTTTCGGTGTGGGTTTTTACCGTTTGGTTACTTATTGGTGTATGATCCATGAAGTCCATAAAATAGATACGGTCTTCCCAGTCTGTGTCTTCTGGCAGAGATTCAGAAACTGGCAACCTTGACAAACAGTCCGCAATAATATTTTGATTTCCGCTTATGTGAACCACTTCGTAGTCAAAATTAGACAGGTATAAGGCATACCTTTTTAAACGATTTGCACATGTCTGATTAGTGTCTTTCTTATTGCTCAAAATAGAAACAAGTGCTTTTTGATCAGTGCGAAGTGTGAACTTCACACCATACAGGTATTGCTCAAATTTCCTTACACCATAGTAACACGCAAGACTTTCTTTGTGTACTGTGGCATAGTTTTGTTCAGCTTTGCTGTATGTGCGTGAGACACATGCGACCATTTTTTCTGATCCGTCATGCATCCTATGAGTTAGGACTGCTGCAATGCCGTTTTCAGATGCATCCGTTGTTACAAAGATTGGTAACTTCGGATCAAAGTATGCCAGTACTTGATCAGATGACAACAGACTTTTTATATGCCTAAACGCTTTCTCACATTCCGAAGACCAGTGGAATTGAGAGTTCTTCTTTAAAAGCTTATATAACGGAGCAGCTAAATGAGCTAAAGGTATATATCTCGAATAAAAATTAACTAAACCCAAAAACCACTTTAATTGTGTGAGATTTGTTGGTTTAGGAGCATCTTTGATGGCTCGAATTTTGGTTTCACATTTGGAAATGCCTTCTTTAGACAAAACAAACCCCAAATAAGATACCTTGTCTTCAAAAAATTTACATTTTTCAATATTCACCTTTAGTCCTGCTTCAGACAATATTTTGAATACGCTTTGAAGTACTTTTAAATGGTTGTCATGCTCCCGATGCCCAATTAAGATATCATCTTGAAATGTAAATATGTTGTTTGCTCCTTGGAACAACTGGTCAATATACTTTTGAAAATAAAAACTTGCACACTTAATTCCAAAGGGCATCCGATTCATCATATACAGTCCTTTATGTGTAGATATAGTTGCTAAACATTTTGATTTCTCATCTAGCTGAAACTGCATGTAAGCGTCGCTTAGATCAATTTTTGAAAATTTAATGCAACCATGCAGTTTTGCAAAGAGACTATCAATGCTTGGCAATGGATAGTAGTATGACTCTAGCTGTTTGTTTAATTTAATATAGCTGCCACAAATACGTATTGTTCCATTTTTACGCATTACAGGTACTGTGTATGATGACCAGGGGCTAGAAATAACGGGAGTTATGATACCGTTGCTCTCCATGCGGTTTAACTCGTGTTCAATTTTGTGCTGTAACGCTAATGGGACAGGTTTGGGCTTATGATGATGCGGAACCGCATCAGGCTTTAGATGTAAGCTTATCTTTGCATACTTAAAACACCCTAATTTTCCATCAAAAACTTCTGGAAACTGCTTGATCAATGTCTCTTTTAACTCGCTTATACAGGTCGAGTTTATAGAAGGGACTAGTGTCAAATTAAATTTACAAATAAAATCACGGCCTAGCAAACCAGTGGTTGCATTTTTAACTACGAAAAATTTCATTACTACACTCTTATTTAAATATTCTACCTTGAGATTGACAAAACCTTCAGGCAAAATCATCTCACCAGTGTAACCTTTAAAAGTTAGGGTTGTATTGTGGAGGGGAATATGATTGAAATTTTTCTTAAAACAGTCATATTTTAAAGTTGATACTGCAGAACCCGAATCTAGCTCCAAAGAAAATGTCTTATTATTTAACTTAACTGCAATTAGCATAGGGCCTGAAATTGAACTGAACATATCTAAATTATAAATTGGAAGTTCATTTTCTGAGACCTGTTCATAATCAACATTATTAACGGTCACCTTATTAGAGTTTTTACATACACTTACCAGATGTCCTATCTTACCGCACTTCACACAACGGTAATTGGCGTACTTACACTCGCCAAAGTGTTTTTTCCCACAAGTTGAACACTTCATTTTCCTGTGATCCTGCTGTTGTCGCTCTCGTCCGCCATTGTTGTTGTCAAATCTTTGGTTCGTTTGAAGTTGACGTTTGGAGGCGCCGCTACAGTCATGCGTTGAATTGTAGTTCGAACTTGATGTCGCTGACTCTTGTTTCCGATTTCCGTAATAATGGATTCCATTGTTGGCGTTGACCGAATTTGAACTTTCGGACGAATTTAAATGGTTGCTTCTCTGGCTACGGCGATTTCTAGAAGTTCTTCCATCTTCCTTGTGTGGGACTCTTCTACAAGACGATCCAATACTGGTCCAGGTAACATGCCACAAATGAATTTGTCACGCAGGGTATCAACTAAGTGTTCAAACTTACAACTTGATGCCAAACGCTTAATTCTCGCGTACCACTCACAACAGGATTCGTGACTGACTTGCTGAGCTTTAAAGAACGCTATTCTTTCCCTGAAAACGTTGATTGGCGGGCTGAATTGCTTTTTTAGGATTGCACATAGTTCATCGTATGTTTTATCCTGTGGCAAGGTAGGGAAACATAAATCTCGTAGCACTTTATATGTCTGTGTACCTATAAGGCTAATTAACATGGCTACTTTGAGATCGCTGTCGACCTTGTTTGCCTTACAATATTGGGATAGTTTTTCTTCGTACACGTTGAAGTCTTCTCCGTTATTGTATTCCGACATACTTCCGATCGCCGCCATTATTAAATGTTGTATTTGCGTATTAACAGATGCACGTGGTTTCGATTCAAATATCCGCGGAACACTAAAATTTTATTGCTGTTCGACACAAAACTTATTTGTTTTAAGCGCGTCCAACACAAATTTTTCTTCGTGTAGACTAAAAGGAGGGAAAGTTACAATTTTTACACACGCGACTAGGCTCTCACCATGCGGTTTCCGTTTATTATTTTTGATTTTACGGTACCGTTTCACTTGCACATTAGTTATCCTCGTCGCCAATGATAAGTCTGTAAGTGGGTTTGTGCAAGGATTAATAACACTGGTTTAATAACTAACTATTTATTAACACAGAATAACAACTTAATAATAATGACGATGTTGACTTACCGTCAGCTAGGTAGCAAGTGGCGATGGTCGAGCTGTGACAATGCGTCGACGCTGCGCTGGAGGGCGCATGCTCGTACATATGACAACTGACATTCACATACATGTCACTTACTAATGTATATTTTTTATTTAACAATCATTATGAATTAAGTTTTGTATTGTAAAAAATAAAATGAGTAAAAAATAAAACTAGTTAAAATATATTGTTTTTTTTATTTATTTAAAGCGATGTATAGGAATACAATGTCTAATTACATTTCTTTTATTCTATAAATTTAAAATGGAACATAATGCGTAAGTATGTGTTCAATTTCTCCATTTTGCACATAAGCTTTGTATGATAGAACAAAAAACTCTTTTGTACAGTTACCACTTAAATATATGTTACACAATTCATACAAATATGAATTGGTCCAGTCATCTCCTTCAGACTCAAATTTTTCACCAGCTATGTTTCTTATTTTACAGACAATTATTCTAAACTTCTCTTCTAGCTCATCACTATCTATTTTTTCACATTTACTGTTCACATTTCCCATCATATTAAATTGTTTATACTGCACTGACGTTGACTGTGGCTTCTTAACTACTGACACTACTCACTGTTTCCAATATTCCCAGCTGGACCCATTCTTAAACAACTACACACAAAGGTCACTTCGGCCGGCTGCCTACACTGTTCTGCAGATCTATATTTTATTCGCCTGTTACAATGTGTGCAATGCGATATATACCTACTATGCACATGATATTTTACGACGACACTTTTGTCACACAAAGTAACACTGCATACCTAGCTCCTACCAGGCAATTTCCGCAAACTATGGAACCCATACATCCCCAATAAAATAAAATTTTTGACATTTTTCTTCACACACATCGACAGCCCTAAGGTGTGCCTCCATTAATGCCACAGCTTGAATATGGCGATTTTGCAAAACACTCCCTTCATAATTTAACACATATCGCTGGCGAATATTTGAAGTGTCACGTAAACTGTCCCAGTTAATCAAAAAATTGTGATCAGACATTGTATTCCTACTACTTTACACTAAATTATAAATAAACTCGAACTCGTGTATAGAGGATTCTAATAATATTAATTCCCTGAGATATCTCCTGTACATATATAAAACAAATTTCAAGGATAAAATTGTAACCTTGAACGTGTATATGAGCATGAAGTGTGGCTGGCCTTGACCTTGAAAAATATATCGCTGGCCGTGACCGTGGGGAAATACATCTGGCCTTGACCTTGAAAAGTACCTCTGGCCTTGACCTTGAAAATGCATCCACCGCCGCCTCAAGGTCGTTCCAGAACAGACATTATCTCTCTACTTCACGGCAGTTGTTATGCTTTAATATGTACCGAATTAACAATTATTTAAGAGCCTCGGTGGTTCAGGGGCAAGAACGTCTGCCTCTGAACCGAATGGTATTGGGTTCGATCCCAGGGTTCTCCTTTCACCTTTTCAGTACAAACTGTAACATTAACATCAAACGAGGTTCTGGCATTGTATTTGAGCAATTTGAGTGTCTGCACGTTCCGCCCTTCGGAGGGGGCGTAAAGACGTCGGTCCCGTGTCCATGTGATGTTGGGCACGTTAAAGATCCCTACCCTCCTTACAGAAAGGCAGGGGTTCGGCCAAATTTCCAGGATAGTGAGGTGAAACTGCTCCCTGGCGTCGGTGATTGGCCATAGTCGCGGAAATAGGCCGACGTTAAAGAAACAATTTGCAAATGGATAAAATATATATGTAGGAATTACAAGATTGATTTTCTTAGCAAAGGGATAAAAGTATGACATTGTAATATTTTTATTTTTTGATCACATAAAAAAGGTTAGTATGCGAAAAAGTGTAGAATTGCAAAAGGGCCTTATAAAACATGTCGCGCTGTTGCAGTTTTGTTATTTCATTTCCAGCAGTTCCTAGGTCTCTAATAGTAAATAGACGAACGCCTTTGAACAGGTGTGACCTTGACCATCATACACAAATACAAAGGACATACCATAAATATATCTGTCATTTTAGTGTAGACCTGTTCGGTCGTTGTTCAAAATTGTATTGGAAATATTAAATAACTCATTTATGAATTAGGTTCTAGACTTTATTTAGTTGAGTTCATTGCTATGTGCTTGTACTGATGTCCCAGTTTTGTTGCAATTGCTGGGTATCTTGGTTATTAGTAAAGATAGAACCTTGCGGTTTTCGCGAACTTGAGCCACTTTTTTGTTAAATGAAAGATGCCGCAAACAAAAATTGGCATAGCCCTCTTAGTTTCCGAGCTACAGGGCGACATTGAAAATATTGTATTTTCAGGTACACTATTTTCAGTTGCCTGGCAGCTTGCCAAAAAGGTAAAAATGAATCTTTTTAGAATTTTTTACGCAGAATTTAGTTCGCTTTTTTCTAAATATTACTGTTTTTGAAATATTGACCAATGTTTTTTATGGGGCACCTATATATAAGAAATTAATTTGCATTTTCACAAGCTTCTTAAAAATCCATAACATTATGGGTCCATTTTAATAAACAACGAAAAAAATACTAATTTTGATAATTCATAATAAAAATTTTGCAGTATGCTATGCAAAAAAATGCTGCTATCTATCGTTTACTTGGAAGCAAGTGACCGTTCCCAAAATTTTTTCTATGCCGTGTCACTGTTATATAAATGTTCTGTTTCATTTTCAAATTTGGCTGTTTTTTTTTGTATTTATTTATTGTGTGAAGTTATGACTATGGCAGTAAACCAAACCTACGAACATTTTCAGAACTACGATATCTTTGCTTGTTTAGAGTAGACTAAAAAAAAATTAACAGGGCATTGAGTGAATTATCATATGTATTAATTTATTTACACCGAAACTTGGGCCGTAATAAATAATAATAGAATAGATAATAAAGAAGACTTACATAAAAATCTATTAGTATATTTATATAATTTCATAATAACACTACGTATAAACAAAGCTGTCACTTATCTTAGGTATCTATGAATTTTGTATTTGAATCTTATACCTGCGATAAGCATTGACGATCCCACATTGAAAAAGCCCGTCAGATACTTGGGCTGTCTGCGAAGCTATTGTCACAGGCCCAATAAACTGAGAAGTCCGTCACATCTGGTAAGTGGCAAGTAACACACCTGTCAAGTTTTCCAAAATCCATGAATTATTTTTATTTTTTTATTTAATTATTATATTTTTTGTCTATGAAATATCGCTAAAACATCTTCCCACACAGCACATGGATATCCATTAGATATCCAATGGATATCCAGGACATCCAATGGATATACATGGATATCCAATGGATATCTAATGGACATACAGATGTCGTACCAATATCCATCAATCTGGATATCCATGTGGATATATAGTGGATGTTGTATGGATATACATGTGGTCACGAAATGGATATCCATTATACATCTAATGGATATTGTATGGATATACATGTGGTCATCAAATGGATATCGCTTTTACATAAAATGGATATTCGATGCTAACCCACCACCCTTCTCTTTTTAACCCCATCCCCTCAATGAAACACTAATATAAGCAAACAAATATTTTATTGTGTTCTAAAATGATTTAAATAACTTTATTTTCTTGATCTATGATCTGGCTCAGGTCTGCATTCTTGCTGTAAAGAAAAAACACACTGCTTATAATGAAATTCATAAGACAATCCAATAAATAATATATGAACAAATGTGTATAAATATTACTTTAATTATTATAGCTATAACTAACACACTTTAGTGGTTATTTCAAAATAATAGGTATTAGTTGTTAATGTTGAGTATCACGACGGAACTGACTATATACCCAATAGTTTTAATCACCTGTAAGTTATCTACTTTCATAATCTACCGGAAGTGATCTGCTTCTTGCTTGTAAGTAAAGACGAGGAATATCCACCTGTAAAATAAACAGTTTTACATACACATAAACTTCCGTTATATAACTAGACCATTTTCGCTGATTTCATACGAAGTAAAAAATATTTACTTGAATCAAGAAGATATTTGTTTTCTAGTTCACGTTCACTAGCCATGTTATTATCAATCAACGTGCTCTTTACAGCTATAAATAATATTGGTATTTACGTAAAAAAGTATAAAAGATATATTCCTAACTAAATGGTTTAAGGTTATGTACTCACCTGTAAATTATTTACTGACTGAAAATCACAAGAAAACTTATTAATAAAAACAAGGCGAACGTTAAGTAGACGCATCCCGTGAAACCAGAGAGAATTCACGTCGCTCGCCTGGCGTGCGGCGTTGCCGGCTTGTGCTTTCTACCCTCAAACAAGGAAAATAAAATATAAATAAATGGTCATGTAGAGTGATAATAAATTAAACAAAGCCAATTTATATAATCTATTGTTATGAAAATGAATCAAGTTAACAGACGGTGACTATTTAATTAATCCTACTGGCATGAAAATGACTTAAATGTGTCAACTTAACAGACATGCTATATTATGGATGCATTGTGCACTTATAAATTGATCGCTCCCAAACCAGTAAACAGAAAATTATAAAACTTTGTCAGGTTAATAAAAAGGCCGCGCTCTATGTACGTAAATTAAGAAAAAAAATGTAGCGCAACCGGTTATACCGAAAGTTGACGGTAACTTAATTTTTTTAAATGGCAGTTATACATTTTTTTGCTATTTTCGAAAAGATGAGGCGATTCTACACCAGACTCTAGTATCACGTGCTCCCTATACTGCGACACCTTGCCAAAAATGATGGGAGGTGTCTTCTTAACAAGCTGTCTATATGGTGCATATAAACATTTATTGTGGCGAAACGAGTAAACAGAAAATTATAAAACTTTGTCAAGTTAATAAAAAGGCCGCGCTCTATGTACGTAAATTAAGAAAAAAAATGTAGCGCAACCGGTTCTACCGAAAGTTGACGGTAACTTGATTTTTTTAAATGGCAGTGATACGTTTTTTTGCTATTTTCGAAAAGATGAGGCGATTCTACACCAGACTCTAGTATCATATACACACTATTCTGCTAAACCTTGCCAAAAATGATGGGAGGTGTCTACTTAACAAGCTGTCTATATGGTGCATATAAACATTTATTGTGGCGAAACGAGTAAACAGAAAATTATAAAACTTTGTCAGGTTAATAAAAAGGCCGCGCTCTATGTATGTAAATTAAGAAAAAAAATGTAGCGCAACCGGTTATACCGAAACTTGACGGTAACTTAATTTTTTTAAATGGCAGTGATACATTTTTTTGCTATTTCCGAATAGATCAGGCGATTCTACACCAGACTCAAGTATCATATGCCCACTATTCTGCAAAACCTTGCCAAAAATGATGGGAGGTGTCTACTTAACAAGCTGTCTATATGGTGCATTTAAACATTTATTGTGGCGAAACGAGTAAATGAAAAATTATAAAACTTTGTCAGGTTAATGAAAAGGCCGCGCTCTATGTATGTAAATTAAGAAAAAAATGTAGCGCAACCGGTTATACCGAAAGTTGACGGTAACTTAATTTTTTTAAATGGCAGTTATACATTTTTTTGCTATTTTCGAAAAGATGAGGCGATTCTACACCAGACTCTAGTATCACGTGCTCCCAATACTACGACACCTTGTCAAAAATGATGGGAGGTGTCTACTTAACAAGCTGTCTATATGGTGCATATAAACATTTATTGTGGCGAAACGAGTAAACAGAAAATTATAAAACTTTGTCAGGTTAATAAAAAGGCCGCGCTCTATGTATGTAAATTAAGAAAAAAAATGTAGCGCAACCGGTTATACCAAAAGTTGACGGTAACTTAATTTTTTTAAATGGCAGTGATACATTTTTTTGCTATTTTCGAAAAGATGAGGCGATTCTACACCAGACTCTAGTATCATATGCCCACTATTCTGCTAAACCTTGCCAAAAATGATGGGAGGTGTCTACTTAACAAGCTGTCTATATGGTGCATTTAAACATTTATTGTGGCGAAACGAGTAAATGAAAAATTATAAAACTTTGTCAGGTTAATGAAAAGGCCGCGCTCTATGTATGTAAATTAAGAAAAAAATGTAGCGCAACCGGTTATACCGAAAGTTGACGGTAACTTAATTTTTTTAAATGGCAGTTATACATTTTTTTGCTATTTTCGAAAAGATGAGGCGATTCTACACCAGACTCTAGTATCACGTGCTCCCTATACTGCGACACCTTGTCAAAAATGATGGGAGGTGTCTACTTAACAAGCTGTCTATATGGTGCATATAAACATTTATTGTGGCGAAACGAGTAAATAGAAAATTATAAAACTTTGTCAGGTTAATAAAAAAGGCCGCGCTCTATGTACGTAAATTAAGAAAAAAAATGTAGCGCAACCGGTTATACCGAAAGTTGACGGTAACTTAATTTTTTTAAATGGCAGTGATACATTTTTTTGCTATTTTCGAAAAGATGAGGCGATTCTACACCAGACTCTAGTATCATATGCTCCCTATACTGCGACACCTTGTCAAAAATGATGGGAGGTGTCTACTTAACAAGCTGTCTATATGGTGCATTTAAACATTTATTGTGGCGAAACGAGTAAATGAAAAATTATAAAACTTTGTCAGGTTAATGAAAAGGCCACGCTCTATGTATGTAAATTAAGAAAAAAATGTAGCGCAACCGGTTATACCGAAAGTTGACGGTAACTTAATTTTTTTAAATGGCAGTTATACATTTTTTTGCTATTTTCGAAAAGATGAGGCGATTCTACACAAGACTAGTATCATATGCTCCCTATACTGCGACACCTTGCCAAAAATGATGGGAGGTGTCTTCTTAACAAGCTGTCTATATGGTGCATTTAAACATTTATTGTGTCGAAACGAGTAAACAGAAAATTATAAAACTTTGTCAGGTTAATAAAAAGGCCGCGCTCTATGTATGTAAATTAAGAAAAAAAATGTAGCGCAACCGGTTCTACCGAAAGTTGACGGTAACCTAATTTTTTTAAATGGCAGTGATACGTTTTTTTGCTATTTTCGAAAAGATGAGGAGATTCTACACCAGACTCTAGTATCATATGCCCACTATTCTGCTAAACCTTGCTAAAAATGATGGGAGGTGTCTACTTAACAAGCTGTCTATATGGTGCATATAAACATTTATTGTGGCGAAACGAGTAAACAGAAAATTATAAAACTTTGTCAGGTTAATAAAAAGGCCGCGTTCTATGTATGTAAATTAAGAAAAAAAATGTAGCGCAACCGGTTATACCGAAAGTTGACGGTAACTTAATTTTTTTAAATGGCAGTGATACGTTTTTTTTTGCTATTTTCGAAAAGATGAGGCGATTCTACACCAGACTCTAGTATCATATACACACTATTCTGCTAAACCTTGCCAAAAATGATGGGAGGTGTCTACTTAACAAGCTGTCTATATGGTGCATATAAACATTTATTGTGGCGAAACGAGTAAATAGAAAATTATAAAACTTTGTCAGGTTAATAAAAAAGGCCGCGCTCTATGTACGCAAATTAAGAAAAAAAATGTAGCGCAACCGGTTATACCGAAAGTTGACGGTAACTTAATTTTTTTAAATGGCAGTGATACGTTTTTTTGCTATTTTAGAAAAGATGAGGCGATTCTACACCAGACTTTAGTATCATATGCTCCCTATACTGCGACACCTTGCCAAAAATGATGAGAGGTGTCTACTTAACAAGCTGTCTATATGGTGCATATAAACATTTATTGTGGCGAAACGAGTAAATAGAAAATTATAAAACTTTGTCAGGTTAATAAAAAGGCCGCGCTCTTTGTACGTAAGTTAAGAAAAAAAAATGTAGCGCAACCGGTTCTACCGAAAGTTGACGGTAACTTAATTTTTTTAAATGGCAGTGATACGTTTTTTTGCTATTTTCGAAAAGATGAGGCGATTCTACACCAGACTCTAGTATCATATGCCCACTATTCTGCTAAACCTTGCCAAAAATGATGGGAGGTGTCTACTTAACAAGCTGTCTATATGGTGCATATAAACATTTATTGTGGCGAAACGAGTAAACAGAAAATTATAAAACTTTGTCAGGTTAATAAAAAGGCCGCGTTCTATGTATGTAAATTAAGAAAAAAAATGTAGCGCAACCGGTTATACCGAAAGTTGACGGTAACTTAATTTTTTTAAATGGCAGTTATACATTTTTTTGCTATTTTCGAAAAGATGAGGCGATTCTACACCAGACTCTAGTATCACGTGCTCCCTATACTGCGACACCTTGCCAAAAATGATGGGAGGTGTCTTCTTAACAAGCTGTCTATATGGTGCATATAAACATTTATTGTGGCGAAACGAGTAAACAGAAAATTATAAAACTTTGTCAAGTTAATAAAAAGGCCGCGCTCTATGTACGTAAATTAAGAAAAAAAATGTAGCGCAACCGGTTCTACCGAAAGTTGACGGTAACTTAATTTTTTTAAA